>VZSF01002708.1:265025-416333 GCA_013398295.1 Chionis minor | reverse complement strand
ACCGCAGTGCGTTTTAACTGATCAGCTTTAAAAAATCATTTGGATTTCTTTTTCTAAATTTAGACTGGTTCAGCTTATTGCTAAGAACTCAGGAACCAAAAGCCAAAGCTCACAAGCTGAAAGTCCTGGCTCAGCAGGATCGTAACTGTTAACGGTGCTTAAACTTATGCTGCCTTTTCTTAATTCAGGTTTAAGCTTCCCTCCATGAATTCAGCTTCTCTCAGCTCCTTCCCCTGCAAATGCCAGAAACACCCCAGACGGAGCCCAGTGAAATCCTTGCCCATCCTGGACACAAACCACTCTCTTCCCTGGCAGCGGAGACCCGGGACACTCAGGGGACCGCTATGGGCGTCTCGCCTCCTGCCGAAGCCGTGCCAGGGTACAGGGAGGAGCGCGGGAGGGATTTAGGGGGAGGCGAGGGAGAGCCCGGCTCACTCTGTAACCTACTTGTGAGAAACCTGGCAAGCGCCCGGGGCCCCGGCTCCCTGATCCAAGGATTCCTTCCAGATCGGTTGCAGCTGAAACATCAATGTATACACAGATGCACGCACACTGTATATACTGTGTATATTGTAATTGCATATAAATATGCGTACTGGATATGTATGCATATACATACGCATACATACGTATACATACGCGTGGGGGCCAGGCAGCCGTGTGGCAGCTCCCCGTCACGAGATGCAGAGCCCGTCAGTGCTATTTCGGGCACAGCTAATTGTGGGGGTGGGACAAGACCCTACGGCTGGCTTTACCATTGGCCATAGAATCATAGAATCATAGAATCACTTGCGTTGGAAGAGGCCTTCAAGATCATCGAGTCCAACCATAAACCTACACTGCCAAAACACCCCTAAACCATGTCCCTCAGCACCACGTCTGCCTGTCTTTTAAATACCTCCAGGGACCGCAACTCCACCACCTCCCTGGGCAGCCTGTTCCAATGCTTGAGAACCCTTTCGGTAAAGAAGTTTTTCCTAATATCCAATCTAAACCTCCCCTGGCACAACTTGAGGCCATTGCCTCTTGTCCTGTCTCTTGTTATTTGGGAGAAGAGAGTGACCCCCACCTCGCTACAACCTCCTTTCAGGTGGTTGTAGAGAGTGATAAGGTCTCCCCTCAACCTTCTCTTCTCCAGGCTGAACAATCCCAATTCTCTCAGCCGCTCCTCATAAGACCTGTTCTCCAGACCCCTCACCAGCTTCGTTGCCCTTCTCTGGACACGCTCCAGCACCTCAATGTCCCTCCGATACTGCGGTGCCCAAAACTGAACACAGCACTCGAGCTGCAGCCTCACCAGTGCTGAGTACAGGGGCACAGTCACTTCCCTGCTCCTGCTGGACACAATATTCCTGATACAGGCCAAGATGCCATTGGCCTTCTTGGCCACCTGGGCACACTGCTGGCTCATGTTCAGCCGACTGTCCACCAGGACCCCCAGGTCCTTTTCTGCCAGGCAGCTTTCCAGCCACTCCTCCCCAAGCCTGTAGCGCTGCCTGGGGCTGTTGTGACCCAAGTGCAGCACCCAGCACTTGGACTTGTTGAACCTCATCCCATTGGCCTCAGCCCATCAATCCAGCCTGTCCAGATCCCTCTGCAGAGCCCTCCCACCCTCAAGCAGATCAACACTCCCGCCTAATTTGGTGTCATCTGCAAACTTACTGAGGGTGCACTCAATCCCCTCGTCCAGATCATCAATAATAAAAAGCAGAAGCGGCACCAGCACGGGCTGGTCCCTCGGCAGTTCCCCGACCCCAACCTGAACTGTCGCTTCAGGTGACCCTCCCTGATTGCCCCACGCATCTCTCCCCTTGGGAAAAAAGTGCTTGGAACTGCACCCAAAGCCTTTCCCCTGCCTCCCTCCGTCCCCCAGCACCCTCAAGCAAACGCTCAGGCCTCACTGCTCATCCCAGTTGAAGCGGCAGCGGCAACAGCACGAAAAAGTGTCGCGGTTGCTCCAGCGGAAGCCCCCGTGCTCGCTGCAGGAGCCGCGGCTTCAGGGGAGGGCGCAGGGTGGGAGGGAGCGGCACCTTCCAGACCCCTGCGGTGGAAGCATTCCCATAGGAGACCGGTGTACCAGCTCAGCTCCCATGAAACTGGGAACCAAAATTAGCCTGTCCTTTCTGTCACTGTTTTTGAGTGGGGTTTTTTTCCGTGTAGCTCCGTGTTTCAAGTGCCAGCGGTCTCAAATGTAATGTGCTGGAGCAAACGCCTGTTCTGCAGAATCGACCTGCCCTTTCACGAGCGTAACGTTGACAGCCTCTTGGCTAAAAAACCCCCTGAGGTTTTTGGATAGCTACTTGCAGGATACAGCTAGCAGGGACGGAAGTGAAGAGTACCTATGTAAGGCTACATGAGATGGCCATCATGTAGGTAATGTAGAAGACCGGGGCAATAACTCTTGAATATTTACCGTCCAGGTAACGGCAAAGCGTGTTTTGTTCAGCAGGTGGGTTTGTAACACGCCTTGCGTGGGAGCTGGGGCTCTGCAAGAACTTCAGGTACTTGGTGCCTCTGAGCCAAGGGAATACAAAGCACAAAACCTCCGCCGGGTACCAAATATATCACAATGACTCAAGAAACTGCTGCGATAAAAAGCTATCTGGTGAAACCCAGAGAATGGATTGACTCAAGTGCAAGGTTATTGTAGAAAATAATTGCTCTAGTGGTGGAAGAAGTGATTGACAGAAGAACATAATGCTCGGGGTTAAACCAAGTGCGGTATCTTCCCAGAAGAGGTCAGTTTCTCAGTTCAAGGGACAGAAATTTTTGACAGAAAGCAAAAGAGTCACGTAAAAATATAACACCACTTCTTTTCAAAGGCAGTGGCAAAAGGTGACTGGTATTTTCCCAGTAGCAATCTTTATTTCTGTTCCAGGTTGTTTTAAGGAATAAGGCGGTGTTGCCCTGGTGTTGTGGTATGACACTTCTTTTTTTTTTCTGCTAAGCTTGCAACTACTGCGTCGTTATTTTAAGTACTTATATTCAAATGAGTATCCATGTTTATTGACATGCCTGCAGTACTTTCTGCTATTTGCCGTGTAAAAAGGCAGCCGCTCTGTGTGCAACTGATACTGGGGTGTTTACCTGGGTTCTCCCCCTCATCAGCGACGTTGCCCTCTTTAAAACATCCCTCCAAAAGAACCCCATTCCTCCAAACGGAGGAGTTTGAGGCCTGTCTTAGGGCTTGGTTTGCCTCCACTGGCAGGCCAGTGCTGGGAGCTCTCTGCCGGCACAGCTGCACGGCATTCCCAAGGGCTCCAGGTTAAGCGAGTCTGGGCTAATGGCGTCTTTCATCACCACTGGTGAGAACGGTAGAGTCTTGGTGTCAAGCCTCTCTTGAAAGATGCTAATTAACGTCGCCAGCAGGACCGTTCCCCAGACAGCTCTGGGATGAGGAGCAGTGAGCAGGGCCCCTTTCAGGCACCATGTAAAACTCTGTCAAGCCCCATAGCGTAATGGGGATGGCTAATTGCAGGGACGCCCGCGGCAGGATGGAGCTGGCAGGTTTCACCGCCTCCCCAGCATGGGGCTGGGCCATGGTCTTGCAAGCCTGTGTGTTGAGGCAGAAATCTGGGAGCGATCCAACAGAAAGCCACTCTGAGCCTGACCCTGAGAATCAACGGGCAGGAGCCAGGCACGGAGCTCGCTGGAGCCAGAGAAATCCCCATCACTGAGACTACAGCCAGCCAGCGTTGCCTTCGGACCCTGCAGACTTTGTGTGCGGTTTTTTTGGGTAGGCAGGTACGATTCTAGATGAATTTTAAACAGTTCTGCAACTCACTGCATGTTTGGTGACTGCTCAGGAGACCCCATTTTCCCTGTGTGATCCCTGAGTTTACGTGTAGTGGTTTTTAAGCCCAGTGGCTTCTGAAACTACCTAAAGTGCTGTAGGCACATGTGGCTGCTTAACTGATCCAAACTAAACCGGGGGAAAAATCTCAGCCCCGAAGCATCACTGAATTTTTAAGTGCCTGAATTCCTTTATTAATATTGTACATTAAGTACAGTGAGATTCCTGAACAGTAGAGAGAGACCTCTGCTTTTGCATTTCATCACAGTAGCTGTTGAGAGAACTGTGTTGCATTCATTAAAATGTAAGAGATAGCATCAGTAATGGCCATTCAAGGGTATTCAGAAATTCAGAGCATAAAAAAATCGTGTTAAAAAGATTGATCTTCCTTTCTTTCCTTCTTCCTTTATTAAGCTTTGTGTTTTCAAGCGTTTCAACACAATAATGTTTTTAAATGCAGTGTAGATTGAATGCTTATGTATGTTATGTATCCAAAGCTGGATTTTCAAGGAAAGAACCCCCCAAATATAACAAGACTTATAGCAAAATACCTGGCATCAGCTTACTGACTTAGTAGGCAAATAGGTAAGTTGGCAATTGGACAGGGATTGCAGGAGATGACACTTAATCTTTTGCAAAGAATCCCCATGAGGACTTTAATGATCCACTGGAACAACCCATTTGATCAAGAACATGGCAGCTTTGAACAGTGTTCCCAACACCCAGAAAATGATTATTTTCTGTTAATGAGGTTTTACAAAATCTCCCGGCCATATTGCCCTGGTTGCTAGCCTCAGGACAGAGGCATTTGGCACTCCAGATTGTTTTCTGCCGCCTGTTCCAAGAAAACCGCAGGAATCGTGTTTTCCTTCCAAACAGAAGGAAGAACATTGAAGTCAACAGTCAGTTCTTTCCCAAACATTTTGAGTTTCATACTATTTCTGCCACTGCTCTAGAGTCCTCCTGATAGTGACAGGACCAGCCCCAAGTCCCAGGACAAAGACCTTCGCTTTGGGGAAAGTTTATTTGTTGCTGGCTATGAGTCTTGTTGGCCTCAACACATTTCATCCATTGCGTCTCAATGGGTTGCACCGTTACTTTGGTTCACGTTATTAATAAATATTAGTGTTTATATGTTCCACAGAAAACAGCTTAAAATAGTCTGCCTTTTCTTAGGTCTGTGCTTGGCTACTGCTGATACTTTTTGCAGCTTCTGGCTGAGCCTGTCAGATAAGAAATGGTGTCTGTTGGTCTGTCTGTCCTCCTCCCTTCACTAACTGGCAGTATTGTGCTGCCCTCTCTACAGAATTAACCTTACTGCTCCCGTGATAAGCACAGTGAGAAGCAGATTAGTTCAGCAGTCTTATCTGATCCCGGCTGCTTCCTTCTGCAGAGGGATACAAAAAATTCTCTCTCTAAGAAATCCTCCTCCTTTTCCTCTTCCACTGCCTCTAGTGTATTTTTAGGATAAACTTGGAAGTATATGGCAAGTCTGCGAGTCAGATCTAAGAGGAAGGGAGGTGGAGAGGGATTTTAGTACCTTACCACATATTTTTTCACCACAGCCTGCTTTCACTCAAATCATTCTTCTACTGTTGTCTCTCGGGACTCTTCTTTTCATGCTTCAAAACTTTTTTTCTCAACTCTTATTTCTGAGCTATTTTTCACTCGCTTTCATTCCCTTATTTTATTATTCACATCCAGAATGCACACACATTCTTTAAAAAAAAACAAACCCAAACAACAAAACCCTTCCATCCAACAAACAGGCTGCAACTACTCAAAGATTAGTAAATGTAAAGTCTTAAAAATCTTAAAATTGGCAATTTGGTTTTAGCGTCCCTCTTCCTACACAGTACTGCTGTCTTAACGGTTCGTACACATTTCTGTGCTTTCCCCAAAACTCCGGGCTTACTCATGGGGTGGGTGTTACTCATATAATAAAAGCCACTATCTGACCTCGCGCTACGTGGTGTCATCAGTGACCACACGCTATTGAGAGCGATCAAGCCCCTGCCTGAAGAGTGTCCCATGCCATTGCCAGCTGCCCTGTCCCGCCTGCTATGGTTTCCCTGTCTTCCTAGGCCCCCAACTAAATCCTCATCACGAGAGCATTATTTCCTCCCTTGTGCTTCACCGGAAAGCTGCTCTGGGGACACAGCACCATCGTGTCAGCGACTGCAAGGCCAGGGGAAGCTGCGAAAAAGGGAGTTCCTTGCAAGCCCAACCACCTTCAGACGCTTGGGCACCTTCATCACAGCTGGAGGAACATGCCTCCCCTTGCCACCTGCAGCCCTAAACCCCTTGGCAGAACAGCTCACTGAGTCTCTTCTTTTGTAAAGAGCATCATCGGAAGAGCCAGTCTTTCCGACGCAGAGTTCAGTACCTTACGATGAATCCAGCACAAAATGGAGGATGGCTGGAAACCAGGTTGTGCTTTCTGAGGCAGCTGCCTTGCCCTTAAGATCTTAAGTCAATGTGGTGGCTTGATACTGCCAAGATGGGGAAGTCTCTCTGCCAAGCCGCATCATCCTCTCTCTTACCAGCACTGCTCTAGTACTTTTTGGAGGCAATTCAGTTTACTAAAACAGCAGACCCAGTTTACTTTTGCCGGGTTAATTATCTTCAGGACCAGTGAGCTGTGATGGCTCAGGTAGGTGGTTTGCAAGAGCTGGAGCCAAGTAAGAAGGTGGTAGGAGAGTATGGCCAGAAGTGGGAATGGGGTGAAACTGGGGAAACAGAACTTCTCCATTTTGCTGGAGGAGGGGAGTATGTCTAACCCAGCCCAAGGAATAGCTGGGGGTCAGGTGCACACAATGCTTGGTAAGCACTGGCCCAGGAGCTGGTCACTGTGGAGAGAGGAGCAATCTGAATCCACACTGATCCCATCCCGCCTGAGCACCCCTATCGGATCATGTCCTCCTTCTGTGCTATGTTTGAGGCTTTAGCAATACCTAAAACTGGTCCCTGCAGGCCAAATCGGTGTCTTCATGACTCCTTGACGATGACTTGCATGCAGGTTGAATTTGGACATGCTCCAGAGTGGATGTTTCTGCCTTCATAGGGAAGTTTACTAGCAGAACAAGTTTACTTGCTGAGGATCAAAGGGCTTGAGAGAGGGTTAGCTCTACCCAAGGTTTCCTTCCCTGTGCCTCAGTCATAGAATCACAGAGTCATAGAATCACTTGGGTTGGAAGACATGTTCAAGATCATCAAGTCCAACCATAAACCGATGCCAAAACCACCCCTAAACCATGTCCCTCAGCACCACGTCTACCTGTCTTTTAAATACCTCCAGGGACGGCAACTCCACCACCTCCCTGGGCAGCCTGTTCCAGTGCCTGATAACCCTTTCGGTAAAGAAGTTTTTCCTAATATCCAACTTAAACCTCCCCTGGCACAACTTGAGGCCATTGCCTCTTGTCCTGTCTCTTGTTATTTGGGAGAAGAGATTGACCCCCACCTCGCTATAACCTCCTTTCAGGTAGTTGTAGGGAGTGATAAGGTCTCCCCTCAGCCTTCTCTTCTCCAGGCTAAACAATCCCAACTCTCTCAGCAGCTCCTCATAAGACCTGTTCTCCAGCCCCCTCACCAGCTTCGTTGCCCTTCTCTGGACACGCTCCAGCACCTCAATGTCCCTCCGATACTGCAGTGCCCAAAACTGAACACAGAACTCAAGCTGCAGCCTCACCAGTGCTGAGTACAGGGGCACAGTCACTTCCCTGCTCCTGCTGGTACCCTCACCCCCAGCAGCCGGCAGCAATGGACAAGAGCCTGAGAGGCAGGACAAGCCCTGCGCATCTCCACTGCAACCTCACCAGCATGGACATAAGCCTCAGAGACCTGCAGGGACACAGCACACAGCTACAGAGCATGTACTTTAAAACCATTTTATTTTTTTTTCCATTTGAAATAGGACAAAGTGGGTGCATTTTCACTGGGAAGGAAAGGGGCGCATCCCAGACAGCTGCTGGCAGCCCTTGCTCTGTTTGAAGTCCCTGTTTCAAAGTGCGGGAGCTGGAACATCGCCTAAAGCCTGCCAGGTATTTTTAGCATAAACAAACCAACCTGCTTTCCCCCGCCTGCCTTCTCAGACAGGTAGGAATCACACGAGCTGAAATTTTCAGCAGCGCCGCCAGCCTGCCTGAGGCAAGCCCCCGGCACGCAAAATGTCTGCCCGAATGGTTGAAAACCGGCAAAGCCATGGGCAGTGGAGAGCAGGGGATTGCTCTCCGCTTGGGTCGAACACAAGCCTTTGGGAGCCTTAAGAACAGGCGGCGCGTCCCAGCTCGCAGCAGGATTCTCAGGTTATCGGAGCAGAAACCTCGCTTGTCTTCCTGACGTTATCACGTGTGACCATGCACCTCTCTTGGTCTGCTTTGTGGCTGCTTTCGCTGGCTCTGCTTTATATCTGCGCCCTCCAGTTTCACCCGTGCCCTGCCTAAGCCCCTGCCTCTGCTCGTCTGATGTGGGATTACCTTTCTGATTCGCGGTCTGGTTTGTTTCCAGGAGAATGTGCTTTCTGCAGCCTCTCCGCGCTGCTGCCGAGTGAGAGACCGTGACACCTTTAATCTTCCTGTGTGAAGCCCCACTGCACCCGGCTGTGCTTGGATGCCAGCGCCTTCAAAGGGCGCCTGTGCCAGCCGGGCAGTGCGACGGCTGCGGGGTATGGAAATTCCAAGGGAGATTTTTTTGCCTGTTGTGACCATTTAGGCGTCTGTCCTGCACGTATTCATGCACACGTGTATTTTCAATCATAAGAGCCCTACGGAATGCCATTTATCTGAGAAACATTAAATCCCAGTCTGCTGCTGCTCTGCCTGGGTCTCGCAAAATGCCGTCGTACAGAAACGCGGCTCCCCTGGAAAGGCAGGCATTTCGCCCCCGTCTCTTTGCTCTCCTGGGCTTGTGTTCGTTGTGTGGCGGATGGGAACGCTGCAGGGCTCTGATCCCGAAATCCGGCCTGATCCCAAAAACCTGTGAGCCTCACCCAGCTCACAGCAGGGTCCATCAGCTCTCTCTGTGCCACTAGGGCTGCATGTCTTCCCAGCTCAAGCTGGGTCGCCTTCACCCGGTTAGAAGAATCTGCCCACATTTGTTGATGTAGACAGACCTCTGAAGTCCTTACTAGCTTCTCTGGGCCTCGGCATAATCGCTCTTATGGCTTTGGAGCTCCTGCCGTGGGGATGTCTGATGCACAGAGGAGCTAATACAGAGTCACAGAATTGCAGAATGGCAGAAGTTGGAAGGGACATTTGTAGATCATCTAGTCCAACCCCCCTGCCAAAGCAGGTTCACTTATAGAGCAGGTTGGACGGGAACGCATCCAGGTGGGCTTTCTCTCCAGAGAAGGAGAGTCCACAGTCTCTCTGGGCGGCCTGTTCCGGTGCTCTGTCATCCTCAGAGTAAAGAAGTTTTTCTTCATGTTCAGAAGGAATTTCCTGTGTTCCAGTTTGTCCCCATTGCCTCTTGTCCTGTCGCTGGACACCACTGGAAAGAGTCTGGCCCCATCCTCTTGTCACCCGCCCTTTAGATATTTATAAGTATTGATGAGATCCCCCTCAGTCTTCTCTCCTCCAGGCTAAACAGACCCAGGTCTCTCATCTTTTCCTCATAAGAGAGGTGCTCCAGTCCCTCTATCATCTTCATTACCCTCTAGCAGACTCTCCCCAGCAGTTCCTTGCCTTGATACACTGCCATCCTTCTCCAGCATGTTGTTTCCTTGCCATCAAAAATCTCCTGGTGGGCAAGACAGCCTCATTTTGGTCCAGATTGCTCGGTTTTGGGCCAGGCCAGATACACAGTTTAACCAGAGAGCTAATCTGCTTCTGAGGCTGTAATTCTTCAAGGTGGGGTGAGCAAGTTAATCACTTACTGCTATCAAAACCACAAAAAAGTATTTTGCCTCCTCCTTTCTCAAGATCTGCTACTCTAGAGCTTTGTGTCGAACTCCTGTTTTGTTTTTTTTTTTTTTGAATAACAGCCCCTTCCATGAATCTGCAGTTGATTTTTGCTTTAAAAATCATCTTCCTGGTTTAACATCCCTTCACACCCTGTGAGAGTGTAGTAGAGCTATAGTGCTCTTCCTAAGCAAAGCACCATGACTGCCACTCTATTAGGTAATGTTACCTCCTAATGGCAAATTACAAATTTCACTTGGTAATTATTCATAACGATGCAGTGGCTGTAAGCCTAATACATACCAGCTGAACATCATTTGGAGCTGGGGAGGACTTGAGCGGGGCAATTGCACCATGATGCTCTGGTGACACTGATCTCTTTCTCTCCTGTGTCTGTCCAGGTTAGTGTTTAGCCATAGAGGAGTGAGTAAACATGCAGGCAAACATTTGAGGGCTTCTTGTACACTACAGACACAGCACCAGCACAGTAATGACTACAGGATAGAGCAGGAGAGGCTGGTCGGTAGCGTAAGATTATTTATTTTCACTCAAGCAATAAACTGGGTTAGGAACATCTTCTCAAAGATGGACATTTAAGCTTTTATTCTTCGTGCTGATTAATACAGATGCAGGGACAGCATGTGACATGCAATATAACTTTGTGGTTGATAGTCACTCATTAATCAGAGGCAGTGAGATAGGAGGCTTGCTGCCTTTTCTCAGTGAAGAGAAAATGGGGGAGCAGAGACCAGTCACGCTGTGAAGCATGCAGTACCCGACAAGGAAGCACATTTCTCAGAGGCCTACCCTGGCCCACTGCTGAACAAATTTTAGGCGCCTGGACAAGAAGAATCCTGGTCCTGTTGATACAAATGCAACACTTGTCCTTGGCTTTAGCAAAGTCAACAATTTACTCTTGATCATTTCACATGAAGTTTTTGTTGTGGGGCTTGGGTTGGCCACTTCATGAGAAACAGTGCTACACTAAAGAAAAAATCCAAAAAACCCCCACCCCAATACCAATATAACCACATCTCTGAATCATTACGAAGCCA
Organism: Chionis minor; assembly: GCA_013398295.1. Classification (NCBI taxonomy): domain Eukaryota; kingdom Metazoa; phylum Chordata; class Aves; order Charadriiformes; family Chionidae; genus Chionis; species Chionis minor. Next base: position 405,585 of record VZSF01002708.1, on the reverse strand, counting down.
TTAAATATGCTTACGGAAAAGCTTTTCCATGGCAGTAATCTTGCATGACTTACTAATTTATTTTGTGCTTAAAACAAGCCGTACTAAATGTTTGGAGAGGAAGGAGAGAACTGCACAGCAGAGAGGGGAGAGAGGTCCACAGCAGAGAGAGAGCTTTTTTCTTTTTATCTGAAAAAGGAACATATGTTGTAAGGTGTATAGTTTAGTAAAGAAGCCAAAACCCTCAAATCTCCACTACTGTCACCGCTCCTATGCGGTTCCCATCCAACCTACAGGCTCAATATGTGAAACAATCAATCAGTCTCCCCCAGCCAGGGAGAGATCCTGCCGCCCCAGGCACAGATTGATTTCCCTGCAAGCGCACAGACAACTCCAGGCTAGGCTAAAAAAGAAACAAAGTAAAACAAAGGCTGACAGAATACCTTCATTTTGCTTTTATTATGGGCAAATTCCTCCTCCTCTGATTTCATCAGAGGTTTCGATCCCATATTCATCTCTGGTTTCCACTTAAACATCATATATTTTCAATTAAAATAAGCTGTCACATATGGAGAACTAAACTCTTATATGCAAATAAACAATACAAACCAGGAATATTATTCAACGACACAAGCACATTCTCTGCATAGCAGTATATTGCAAAATGTATCTGCCTTTTCCCTTCCCAGACCATATGAGCAGCTTCAGGAATAAATTATCCAAAATGATCTGAGGCTGAGTTTGTGACAAGAGCAATTACAGTTATGAAACATGTATATTTTGTTTACTGATATTTGAATTCTCTGCACGGGCGATGCATGTGCAGATCGGGAAGCAGCCTCGCTTCCGGAGTGCTTGTAACCTAACTGGATGTGTGATGGGCTCAGAGGCTAACTCCAGAGGAAAAATATCAGGTGGGTGTTAACAAGCGTGTGGAAGGTATAAGGCATTTTTGTTGGACAACACTGGAACAACTTAAGAAGGATTGTTTTGGATCTTTCTTAATCAAGGGCAGATTTTTTGTTTTTAAACTGCTACAAGACAGACTCTGTCACAAGTACTCTTCTTGAAACATGAGTGTATACAGGGATGTCAGAGGTTCTGAATTATGCAGGCGGTCAGCCCAAAGTGATGTCTTCTGGCCTTAAAACCAATACATGTGAAAGAAAGGGAAAGATGGGTGGTAGCACATTTACAAATTCCCTATGAAACTGATTGCCCCAAGTTTATACAAAAATGTCAGCTGAAGCCGACTTTCCTTCCACCTAACCATTACCATTTTCCCATCAATTGCATGGCAGTGGCTCAAGGCAATACCTGAAAAGGGACCATGCCTGATGTCAGAGCTACAAGAGCCGAGGGGCTGCAGGTAAGCAGCCGAGCAGGCAAAGGGCGGTAGCGAAACAGACCAGAAAGACCAAGGGGCAAGAGCAGGACCCAATTTTGCAAGGCCCTGACAAATCACATTTACTCCCGGAAGTCAAAGGCTTGTGCTCGTGCCTCCTGCTGAGGCTGAAAGCCACGTGGAGAGTGGTAAGAACATTCTCTACAAGCACAACCTTCACAAAGCAGAGTAACAAAAAGATGTGCGTTTTCCCATGGCTACATTGAGACCCAACCGTCAGACTGGCTGACTGCCACAGGGACGGACTGACATAAGGGCTTATCCCTCCTATAACTGAAAATCCAGGTTTGATCCACTCTCTGTTAACTGTTCAGTTCCAAAGGCTTCAGCGTCTTTTCTCAGAAGCCACACTTGGTGATCAGTATTCTCCCAGGCTGCTGACACAGCCTTAAAGGCATCCCATCCGTGTCTATCATCAGAGAGCTGCTCATCTCCATATATCTGCATTAGCATTCACAGGGAATGAAGCCGTATTAAAAAAAGACATTGAGTATGAGACCTCTAAATAATACCCGAATGGATTTATTACAGAGTTTCAGTGTGTCGCAACATCCAAATGAACATTCAGGAGAGAAGCCCCAGAAAATATCAGACCCTGCACAGTTTCTTTCAGACAACCCTTCCGAAGGGTTCGACGATCATTAAGTCGTGCCTGTAGTAAGTCAAGACAAACACAGCATGCAAACATTTCTATATTTCAGCCTGTGCTAAATAAACGGTGTTTTCCTATTGTTTTTTAATGGCAGACGTAGTGATTTTTAATTATTTCCTCGTTGGTCAGCTGCAATAAAAAAAAAAATTAAGAAACAAACAATAGCGTTACCGGAGACTCTGCTAATATTCCTCTGTGTCCACTCACTATCTTTTAATACCACTGTTAATGAACACTGTCTTAATATTTTCAGCCATTTCCTCCGCTACGGAGTGTGCGTTCACACCCCTGTGCGTACACACACACACACACACACGCGCGCGCGCGCGCATGCACGGACGGACAAAGAGCAAGGAAAATACCCTGCATGAGGCTACAGACCGCTGAAGGCTAAAACATTTCTTTACAACACCCCGCAGTTGCTGTCAGGGCAGGAGTAAGACGCCACAATAATTTTTTCTAAAGAACGCTGGCGTGTTTTTTGACATTCCTCCCCTTCCTCCAGCAAACAAATATTTTATCAGTTTACCTTTAAAATAATACGCTTCCTGTCTCCTTCCCAAATGCCTGGCCAGAAGAAATGACCTTTGCTGCCACAGAACAAGTTTCTCTTTATTTCAGCACGTCTTGCCTCCTGCGAGCAGGGCAAGAAGCGACCAAGGCTGCGAGCGCGGGAGCCCCGGGACTGCCGGGGATGCCGGGCGTGAAAGGCGCGTTTATTCTGCCTCTCCCGAATCCCAGCCGCTCGGCTGCTCGCGTCCACTGAGCGCTTCCCAGACCAAGTGTGGAGAATCACATTTCTGCTTAATCAGGCCGGCTGCCTGGAGAAAGATGATTGCAAGCAGATGTACCCGTGTTCTCATGTGAAAGGAATTTGGGCTTTTGTGTCGGCTGTACGAGGAGCGACCGGCAGCCAGGAGTATTTCAGTGCTCTTTAATTTCTTGCAGGTGTTGGGAGCCAGTATCTGACAGTGCAGCAGAGCTGAGACCCAGCACCCAGGAGGTGCAAGGAGGGATGGCAGACCCAGGGTCAGCAGGAGGGCCTGAGGGAGAAGCCAAGGACCGGCAGGCTCACCTTAATGCAGGAAACAAGGCTCCATCCCATGCTCCTGATAAATGCCAGGCATGCTCAAAACCTCGCAAGGCTGCAGCAGCAAAACCACGTTTTACTCCAGGCACAGTGTTTTTGACCTCTTCTTATGTAGGAATAAACATGTTCATAAACATTATTCATATTCAATAAACAATAAACATAAATTATTCCAGGAGGAATAAACAGAATGGACATCGGTAATATCAAAATAATTTCTCTGAACCTGTAACTAGTCAGGGACAAACAACGAGCGGTGGCATCTGCATACTAAAAAGGCCTGGTTTTCAGTGGGACTTCCCAGTAACACTGCAAATGGCCCAAGGAAATCACAGCCGGTTTAGAGAAACTTCTGATGCAGGTACAGCTGTACTTTGGAGACATGTTATGTATTTTTAGTGCCAGAAAAGCTAAAACAAGATACATAGCCAGGCCTTCAGTGGAAATGAATGTACCCATTGGATCGTACCTCAGGATGGCTGGCCACACGGGGGTGAATATTCATAGCCATGGCACGTATCTGGGCATACAGTGTTGAAGCAGCCACATGAAGTCCATAAGGGCTCGGATACTCCGCATGGGGCTCACCGAAAGCCAACCAACCACACATCTACATTCTTGTAGGTATACTGAGAAGTGAGGCTGTCACCACTTGGAAGCAACATCATTGTGCACACATCAAAAATACCACTACTGTGGCTTTCTGTTTACAGTGCAAAAACCCAATCCACCTAGTGTAGGCATCCAAATCTAAAGGAACAGGACCTGGAAGCCTCCAAAAGCTTTTTTTGTTCTTCGTTGACTCCACAGGAAACATCAGTTCTTACTTGGAGAGTTCTGCCCTTTTAGAAGACTAAAATTTAGTCTGGTCCCCGAGGTTCCAATGCAGTGGACATTTTTTAACAGCAGAGATGGGTTAAGTGATCCCTGCCCTGCCTCTTGCCACACTTGTGTCTGCCTGCGCAGCTCTTCACACAGCCATGAAGCGATCCAGATCAGGAAAGTGGCTTTGGCTGCAAATACCCCAAGGGAAAAAAAGAGAAACAACCTCCCCATCACTTTATCTGATCTCCTGATCCACCCTGCCACTGACTGAATGAACCGCAGCACAGCGGACAGGAGGGCACCAGGCAGGGATGAGGACCAAATTAGGTAAGAGTGAGCCACCCTGATGGCTCACCACCATGAGCATCCTTGCTTGTGATGTGCGCTTGCAGCACAAAAGGCCAAACACATCCTGGGCTGCATCAAAAGCAGTGTGGCCAGCAGGTCCAGGGAGGAGATTCTGCCCCTCTACTCTGCTCTCCTGAGACCCCACCTGGAGTGCTGTGTCCAGCTCTGGGACCCCCAACATAAGAAGGACATGGACCTATTGGAGCAAGTCCAGAGGAGGGCCACAAAAGTGATCAGAGGGTTAGAGCACCTCTGCTATGAGGGCAGGCTGAGAGAGTTGGGGTTGTTCAGCCTGGAGAAGCCGAGGAGACCTTATAGCAGCCTTCCAGTATCTGAAAGGGGCCTACAAGAAAGCTGGAGAGGGACTTTTTACAAGGGCGTGTAGTGATAGGATGAGGGGTAATTGCTTCAAGCTGGAAGAGAGTAGGTTTAGATTAGATCTCAGGAAGAAATTTTTCACCATGAGGGTGGTGAGGTACTGTAATAGGTTACCCAGGGAAGCTGTGGAGGTCCCATCCCTGGAAGGTAAGGCTTTGAGCAATCTGGTCTAGTAGGAGGTGCTCATTATCCTGAGCAAAAGAGGTGACTTAGGAAGCTTTGCCACCCAACATGGTGGTGTAGACATGGCAGCAGCTAACGATGAAATCAGGAAGACTGGATTTCATCCCTGATTTAGTTGTGAGGTGCCAGCAGCCAAATGCTTCGTGATAATGGCTGTACAAACACATAGTGAAGCATGATGCCATTTGCTCATAGGTATTCCTCAAGAAGCTCTCATGACTCTTCTGCCTGGTTTGCTGGAAAATGAAGAAGCCTCTGCAGACACACATGCTCAAAAGCCACTTGATGCCAGTCCCTGTGGTATTTTGTCCTGCAAGGGCTTTAAAATCCCCGTCCCTCTGTCCTGCCCAAAGGTCTTGTCCCTTGTAAGTGAGTCATTTTGCTGCAGCAGGTGAAGACCTGCCAACCAGAGCAGTTTCAGGACAGAAATCCAGTCCTCCCAAGGCTTTTGTCCTGGGAGAGGAGAGACAAATCTGCCATTGGTATCAGTCTTACAGCAATGGGAACATATAGGGACTCCAGTGGCTTAGTTGCTTTTTGTCATCTTGCTAGCTCAGACTTGTGCAACGAGAAGACAGTTCATGTCCCCAGGCACTAATCTCCCTGCGGGTTTGTGTCTGGTCTGCACTGCACACACCTTGCTGGGTCTTTAGAGACTGAAGCATGTGCCAGGAGGTCACCCCCATGGCACCTTACGGCAGCACGTACAGAGACGCTGCCGTGAGGCCCCACAACTTGGGCTTCATGAGACTCCCTTCCTCTCCTCCTGTAACTCTCCTGACTCGTAGCCCCCCCCTTACTGTCCAGGCACCACAGGGCTGGGGATGCTGAGGACACCCAGTCCTTTGCCATAGACCCTCATGGATAACTGGTTATGCTGATGTGGCTGAAGGCCACTCGTGGAGGAGCTTCACTGCTCCCTCCTCCTGGCCACCGTGTCCCATGGCACTGTTCTTCAGCCAGAAGGGCCCGGTGGCACCTCGGCGTGCCACAGCTAGAGGGCAGTGGGATGGTTTGGGGTGGGCAGCTACATGGCAGACACCACAGCGAACCTTGTGAGTGAGAACAATCCCAGCGTATGGCCAGATCCAGGCTCCTTCCGCAGGCTGCGTTTCCGTGCCTCAACACTTGGCACCTGCATCATTATCACAAGTCGCATATCAGACGGAAACCTAATTCCCTGCCTGTCTGGGAGAACACAGACAGACAGCAACTCCGGGAGAAAACTTCCACAATACAGAAACCGAAATTTCAGCCAGGTGAAAACTTTGCATAAAAGGATTTCCAATTTTGTACACAGCCACTTTTCTTACAGTCCGTGACCAGGTTCTGTGTTTTTCATAATCAAAACTTTCCTGCGTAGGTCCAGCGTCCAGGAGAACAGCTCTTAAGCAATACCCCAATTCAGAGGCACAAATCTATGAGTGCTACAATCAGTTGCCCAGATATTCTTTTTTTTGGTAATAACTAACAAAATAAGGATTATGAAAACGGTCATGAGACAAATCAAGTAAGACTGGGTGAGAATTTCTCCTCGGTAGATAGCCTTGTGCTATTAAACCAGTAACTGGAGCAGAAAGCTACTTCTAGACAGATGCAAAGGGAAGGAAAAAAAAAAGGGGGGGGGGGGGGTTTGACGAGTCATTAGTCTGAATTACTAGAAAACGGGCAGCAAACTGACAGGTAGCTTCCAGCAAATTTTTACTTAAAGGTTTAGCAGGACCTTCCCAACTAAAGCTCTGAGAGGAATTTCATTCCCAATCACTAAAAAAGGCTTAGATGTTAGCCTGAGGAAGCTTCAATATTTAGAAATCAGATGATGCAACTGCGACAGGGAAATGTCAGCAGAAGGCGGCTGCTTTTAGCACCAGGGCAGACGGACAAGAAGGTGAAGAACACAAGCCTTGTTCATGAAGATATTTTATTTCAGATTTCTTGACCCATATTACTTAAATAGCACGTCAGCCCAAATCAGAGAGAGAGACAGTTTCTTTTTTGACGTGTGTGATTTTGATTCATGTTGCCTACAATAATGGTAAACAAATCCTGCAGTTACTGAGCTGTACAGTAAGTAAACCAGCTATTTTGGGGGAGTTCTTCCTATTCTGCCTCTTTTGGCTGCTGCCCCTGCCTCCTCACATTCCAGCCATGGCTCTGTTTATATGGCTGCATTTTACAGTACTAATAACTGAGACTGGAACGCATTTATACCTCTCTCCCGTACGCTAATGGACCACACTATGAATGGCCCCTTCTGTGAGGACATGGGCAAGCTCTCAGAGCTGAGCTACATTTTGTTGAAGGCATTGGCACACAGGTACTCTGCTGCCATCTTTATTCCATAAATAACTATGGCAGCATTTTTTTTTTTTTTTTGGGGGGGGGGGGGGGGGGGAGGAATCCACAGCACCCCCCGTCCCCGTTAAATGAGTGAATTCCATCAAAATCCCTCTCCCCTTCAGACTTCAATACTTGTCTCAAGCAGATGGCCCCATAAATAATACATCCTAGGAAACCCGATCAGCCACCTCTGGGATACGCTTGAGCTCCTGCCTCTCATCATATCATCACTAGATTAGCTCTGGGAATTCTTTTAATTTAATCCTTTTAACGGGTCATGTGCGCAAGAAGCGGTGACTGAGAAATTGGACGCGTTCAGTTGGGCTAAACAGTGGGTAGTCTGGAGCTGGCAGGTCTCCGCTTGCTGCTTTCGGGGGGCTTTCACTGCCGTGCTCAGCTACCGACCCCTCGCTGCCCAAACCCGAGGCAAGGGAGCCCAGGACTGGTGTGGCTGAACATGGGGAAGCTGCGAAAGAGGGGCCAGGGGACAGAGTATCCAAGCAGCGTTATCACATGTGGCTGGGGGGCTCAGCAAGAAAAAAAACCTTCTTTGAATATGGAGGCACTTGCTGCCTTCCCCGTGAGTCAGAAATGTCATATTTGTTTTAGGATGTAACACAGAAATCTATAAATTCCATTTTCTTTGTCTTTAGTTCCCCCGCACTCTTTCAAATGACTGGATTTTAGCAGGTGCTCAGAGAGGTCCCACAGGATTTATTCTCAGCCTCACCCAACCTCACTCCAGGCTCCTGGGCAGAAATACCGGTGACAAGATGGGTCCTTCTTACAGTTACCCCCGTGGTGGTGCCAGCCTCAGGGCGTCCCGTTCTCCTCCCCTCCTTTCCCTGCTACAGCCTGAGCTCCACACACATTGGCACCATTGGCACCAGGGTAGCCCCGGCTTGGCCAGCCAGGTCCTTTGCAAGCTGAATTTCATCTCTCCAACCTCCACCACGCTGGGAAACATGTTTACAGCACTGCTTTGTGAAGAGATTCACTAAAACGACCCCAGCTAAAAAAAAACCAAAACCCAGCGCATAACCCTTCCTCAAGGCAAAGAAGGCAAAGAAAAGCCTCCATTTGCTATTGTTAAGCTGGGGCTTCCCGAGGCCTTGGCGGACAGACCTGCTGCCCAGTTTTACCCACACAGCTCAGGCAGCAGCAAAGCATGATGCAGAGGATGGAGAAACGTGACTCTTCCGCATTATTTCCCTGCCAGGAAAACTGCACTGCAGATCCACATCCTGACACTGCACTCCAGGCACACAGCTTCTGCTTCCGGCACGGGAACCACAAAACAGCCCCCTCCCCTCCACTTCCTCCGCCACTCATTCCCTCTCCTGGTTCCTCCCAGGCACCAGGCAATGGACACAGCTGAAGGCCTGGCCAGGTTGGCACTACCTTCATTGCATGCATCCGCAAGGATGGATGTGCGGGATGAAGCCAGGGAAGGAAGCACATCCATAGCTATGGGGGATAGAGGCGAGTGCAGGGACTGCTTTCCATGCCTCCATGTCTGTGGAGACACAGCTTGGTCCCTGTGGTCACACAGGCTGCAGCGGGCAAGCTCAAAGACCCGTTTCCAAAGGGTTTGGAAGCCACTCTGCTTCTTTAAAAAATGGGACCGGAAAAGAAAAGCTGGGCTTGAGTCCTTATCTGGAAATGCCTGCAGGGTGCAAATATTTGAAAGTAGCACTGCTAAACCAGAATGGCTTTTGAATCATAACAAATCATATCTTGCATTTCTGTAATGCCTTTCATCCTATGTCCTCTTCACAAACATAAACACATGAAGTTCAACAACACATCTGGCAAAGTATTGTGCTGTGTGGGAGCTTTCACATCCCAGTTTGGTAGATGAGCAGACATGTGGGGTGGGTAGTGACCCCCCGGCCCACATCAGACAGGATATTTGCGGCGGCAGCAGTTGGAACGTGACCAAGATCTCCTGACCACCAGCCTTATGCTTGAGTTGGGAGATATCTTTCCCTGGTAGCCCTCTGGAATTTTTGTCAAGAGACTGGGTCACAGATCCAGAAAATAAAATCTTGATGGGGGGAGACGGCAGGGGACAAAGCAAACTCAACTTTTCCAGCTATCTTTTTTGAGCTATTTGGTGTCTATGCAATGCATTGGCAATGCGGAGATGTCACCCCATTTAAGTTTCTGTCTCCTGCATGCCCGATCGGTATCCTACTGGAAACCGATTATCAAGAGACACATTTACTGTGTGGCGAATCAGAATTTGTTATTATCATCACCCCATTAATTTCCACACACATCTGCTGGAGTACTTGTTTCTGCCTGTGTCTCACATTTATCTTCATCTAATCCACTTTTTACTGCCCTTGTCTTAGTGCCAGCAACTATCATGAGGCGCTGTAAACACTTGTTAGTTAACCATTTGCGATCGCCAGCTCTTCAAACTCCACATTACACTAGTCGTTGGAGTTTAGCGAGTTTAAGTTCTGCGATACAGCAATTATTTAACTACATTATGAAATAAATCACAAGCAAGCACCCCAAGCCGGTCCTAGCCCCCCAGGGGCAGGAGAGGAGGGCAAGTTTGGGATTTTCAAAGAGGACCAGGAACTAAGGAGCCCAGTTCCTCCTGGATGTCAGTGGGGCTGGGCTGTGCTCAGCCTGTGCCATCTTCTTTGAGAAAGCTCAGCCTAAATCCTTTGATAAGCAAATAAGTCAAGAGGTTTCGCTCATCCTAAGCCCCGATGCAGCAGGAAAGTAGACTGCTGCTGGCTGGTATGAAACCTCAGCCTCAGCAGCCTTTCATCTCCTGTCTTTCAGCCACTGTCCAAATAGGACACGTCCCCAGCGAAGGAGAAATGTTGCTGAAAAGACAACGCATCCTGCTCTCAGACGCGCCGGCTTCCTATCTGTGCCTACTGCCTACAGGACACCTCAGGTTAAAATGTTTTCTGCTGAATCAAAAAGAATTCCTCCCATGCTACTTGACAGCCTCTTTTCCTCTGTCAAATGTAATTAGCTTCCCCTAATTAAAGGGCTGCAGCCAGGCTCAGCAGGAAGCCGGCGGAGCTCACTCCTCAACCAACAGCTTTGCATTTCTGCTCAGTGTTCAGGCAGGTGAAGGCCAGGAAGCCCACAGTGACCCCCTCCAGGGGACCACACGGCCTTGGCCATCTCCTCTTTGGGGACAGGAGGGAAGGCTGGGCTCCAGCAGCCGAGGAGGCTGCGCTGCTGCCAGGCAGGGGTGGGCAGCAGGAGGCAGCACATCCCGGGGGCCTGCGGGACACCAGGCTAGCAGGTGGTCTGTGCTCGGCGTGGTGGACACCAGCAGATGTTACCCAAAGATTTCTTCTGGTCTAATTCCGTATCTGGTAATGGGCTAAATAAAGCATAAAAGAAGTCTTGATGCCATCCCGCAGCACCAAATGATTGCCTTGGTGTGCTGTGATCTGTCCTGTTCGGATTTATTGTGCCCAGCTGGAGTTGTATTTCTTCTTTCTGCATTCAGCTGAGATACATATCTAGTAGTCATACAACGACAGGACAAAAATATCTTCTCAGGGCCCCTCGGGCAACTGCATGAAGCGTGGATGCAGGGAAGTTCGTTGCACTAATGGCCTTAGCGGCACAAGCTCGCACTCCCCAGCCGCAGAGCGCTCCCCAGCCTCCCCGCAGAGCAAGGCGGCAACAGACAGGGGAATCGTCGCATTTTCATCTGCACAGCCATCCCCAGCGGTGCAAATAATACCCCTATCTCCATGCCAGAATCTCCTTTGCCCTAATTTCCCCTCGGCACCTGATCCCCTATAGCTTGCTCCCTCTTGCTGACTCGTCCCTCTGTGACTTTGTACAGAATACGTGTGGTTGATTTTGAGAGAGCAGCATTTTACAAAGGGCAGGCGTGATCATAAACTGACAGAGGTGCCCAGCGTCCTCATGAACGGAGCCCACCTCCTCCTGTTCAGGCACTCCGACATCCCATTAACTTTAGCAGTAGGAAATTACATGTTGTGTCAAGGTTGAATTCATCCTGACTTCAATTTCTACCCGATGGATCTTGTTATCCCCTTGTCTGCAACTTTATGCCACCCCACCACTCCCTTATCAGACAGATTTTTCTGTGTTTAAGAACATAAGTCACCGCTCAGCTTCCTCCTTGGTAAGAAAGCCAGCCTGCCTACCTGAAGTCACACCTGGGAAGCCTTGATCTCCAGGCTGAAGGTCACCCTGACTGTCCTCATGTGGACTTTCCCCGGTACTTCCTCATCCTCCGTGCAGCGTGGACCCCATAACTGGGCATCTCACTCCAGAAGAGGTCTTGCCCATGATGCGTAGGGGCATGGCGATGTGCCAGCTTCTGTTTGATGCCCCTCTTCTTGTGCAGCACTGCCCTGGGAAGTCGTGTTGAGGAGGTCATTCATAATCACTCTCACAGCCTTCTTGAGACAGACTCTCCTGTCTTACAGGTACTCCTTATATTTTCCAAGCTGCAATTTGCCTCTATTTTAGAAATATTTAAACATGTTTTGGACGGTGATTATTCACCAGACATAATCCTTTCTCAGCAGCCTGTCATTATCACTGTAGTTTCATCCACTAACTTTCTCACAGTGCATTTTATTTTACAACACAGGTTAATCATAACACTTAATGATTTGAATATTAGATATCTGAAATTTTGCCGGTTAAAATTCTTGAATATTTTTTTTCCACAGGGCTTCTTGACTATGAATAGGGTCATGAATAGGTTGAATATGGGTCTCTTCCTCTTGAAATCTGTTTCTGATGGTGGCTTGGACTATAATGCTGGCTGTCACAATGACGCTCCAGGCTCTTCTAGCGTAGAAGACAAGAAGACTGTTGATCTCCATGCCAAAGGTAAATCCCAGCAGCTTATTTAGAAGCAATTCAGCTTCTAAAGTTAAAGTTTAATTACAAAAGTACCTGAACCAGGTACCAGGTTAATTAGACATGATCAGCAAAATCTCATTCAGATGTAGTGGTTCCCTTATTTCCATTTAGATATGGATCTGTTTCAGCTTCAATGGAGTCTGCCGTGAACCTTCATATCCAAGTCAGCAAAAATGCCTGCAGCCATTTTTCTCTTCTCACTTGCTTTTTTTTTTTCCCTTTCCAATTTTTGTCAGTGTTCATTACATAGTGGTACTTTGCTTCACTCCAAATGCATAGTTCTATCTGAAACTCACTGAAGCTCATGAAAGTCCTTCCATTGGTCTCAGAAGGCCCTACCTGAGGCTCATAATCTATGCATTATCTTGGCTGTAAGCATCTGAGGTACATAAAGAATATAATCTCTTTCTATCGTGTCTTCTTTTTGTTCTTTTTTTTTCAAACATGCCATACAAGCTGTTAATGGAGCAAATGACATGGAAACATAATCTGTATTCCTGCAGGTTTTGTGGCTGTGCTTGCTGCTTATTCCTTATCACCCGAAGCGATAAAGCCTTGTTGGTGATACCATAATTGAGTTTAGTGGAAGTGATTTATCAGGTTGCTAACAGAGAATGAAAACTTCGGGGGGGCGGGGAACAAGCAGCAGGAAAATATTAACTTCTCAGAAAGAAGAACCTTGTTTTTTATGCAAATAGTTGTGCTAATCAAAACCAAGGGAGAAAAAAAACATAGTCACAACAATTTTGCTTACAGAGCAGATGATAGCTGATCTAAGTAATATGGATTTCAAAGTTCTTCCTGAAATGTCACCTGGGTTTCACTATCTCTCTGGTAACGCCTACTGTGTAGGATCTCTTCTTCAATCCTTGCTGTTGACTGATGAGGAATAAGTCTATAATTCTTCATTATGCAGAGAAGACATGGCAGAGTCCCATACCTGAACACAGGAACAACAAACACACATTTGGTGTTTCTTTCATGGGAAAGAATAATTTTTCTCAAAAGCCAAATCAAGGTCCTAATGGGCTCAAAAGAAAGGCCTCGCTGATTTCAACAGAGTTTGAACCAAGCTTTTGCTTAGTTTATTTTCCTATTCTTACTTTTATGAATTATTATCTAATATTTGCATTGTAGGAGCGCTCAGAAGCCCCAAACTCAGGGGCCCATCATGTTGAGCTCCAGATAAGCATACCTGAAGATGTCAGGTTGTAAGTGAACGTGCAACTAATGGTTCAGAAGCTGCTGGAGCTTGTGAAATGGCAGAGCCCTTCAGCTGTCCTCGGCGGCGCCGTGCCTGGTGGCTTCCACTCTGCCAGCGATGAGGAGAAAAATCACATCTCCTGGCATGGACTGCTGCTGGGACTGTGACCACCAGCACCTCCTGAAGGTGACACCAAGCTGCAGAGGGGAGCAGCTGGTCAGATGTCCAATACCTGCAGCCACGTGTTTGATGAAACTGCACCTCACCAGTTAATGAGTGAGCCAACAAGTTTAAAATTAAGCCAGTGCTTCAAAGTGTTGCTGAATGGCTTAGGAGGAAGTGCTGAGACCTGGCACTGATAATTTAGCAACGCTCTAGATTAAGAGCTCATAGAATTTCTGGGCACTGGTGTCTATGTACGGTGCTTACCTTCTGAGCTCACCATCTTCCTCAGCAAGGACAAAATAAATCCATTATCACAACAGGTTCAATCTTATTTGGCTGGGGAGTCATCTTTTTGGAGAAATTCTTTTTGTTTAATACATTGTTTTGTTTTCCTCTCTAACAGTAGAGGAACTGTGAAACAGCCCTATCAAGAATTCCTAATTTTGATAAATTAATCATTTCCCTGTAGAGTCATCAATTACAGGAGACGCTGGGAAATGCACTCGCACATTTCAGAATGTTTCAAATTCATTAGCTATTCCACTTGAGTTATGAGTTTAGCGAGCAAGACAAAGAAAATGCCTTTGGAATAACTCTTTGCAGCTTCTGTGTTTTTAAATAGGCAGCTAACAATTTACCATTCCCTCCTTTTCAGTTGTTTGTTTTATTTTTCATATGAAAGAGAATGTAATCAGCTTTTCTATTAAACAAAAAAAATGAGGATAAAATTCCCATTGTTAAATCACGTCTATCGGCATCTCCTTATCTCCACATAACAATTGTTATTTTCTAAATCTTCTTTTTCCCATTATCCTGTGTGTATTTAGTTGCTGCTTTTTCCATCAAGATTTCTCTAAGGCAGGGCTCTAAAATTGCTGTGGTTACATTTTGCGTGACGTTTTCTTCTCTTTTTTTAGTAGGCAGAGATGGCTTCCTTGCTTATAACTCATCCCAGAAGCCAAGCAGAAGCCAAGCAGGGATGACCACCATAGGACCAGTGTGGATCTTTCCATCTCCTCTAGAGCCTCCGTGGAGCTACCTTGAGAAAGAAGCCTGTGCCACAGTCCCCTGCGCTCTTGGTTTCAGAAAAGTCACCAGGATACTTAGAGGCACCAGTGGTGCACTGCAGGAGGTACATCTGGTCTGTCAGGGTTAATGCTGCATTCAGACCCTTTGGTGTGACCCTTTCCTCAGACCCTTTCCTCGTGAAGCCACGAGGAAACCTTGAAGAGCTGCTTGGGTACCTCTACCTCAGCCCTTGCACGTTCCCTGGTCCTTTCCTCTCCAGTTCCCATGCCTGTCCTCCTGGCCAGGACAGTAATGCAGCCATGCAGATTCGTTAAATGTCTGTGTGGGGTGAGGATGCTACTCACATAGCATCTACATGTCCACTGTCTGAGAGACTGTGCGTTCCCATCCCGTGAAACAGACATGAGAAACAGATGAGCAGGCGTGAGTTGGTGGAGGTAAGAAAGAAGAACTGTGCAGAAGCCTCCAAAACCTGAGAAGGAAAACAGGTATGAAGGAGTTGTCCCACAACAAGTTCAGCCAAATTCTGCAGCAAACCAGTACACTGAATAAGGAGGGGACTCGGTTTGCAGGATTCCTGTGGCTGCCAAAAGTCTTTCCTGTTGGTTCCTGAACTATTGTTTCATGACTAAAGCATCCACAGGCCTCAGGCAAGTATAGGACTGTGATATGCAAAGGGATGCCATTGCTGCAGGGAGACTGAGAAAGCCTTTCTGTAAAAAGCAAATTGAGAAGAAGAGCATGGGATTCAAAGTCAAAAGATTTCAAACCAGTGAAGGCTGTGGACTTCAGGCAGTAAGCTGCTCCCCTCGACTCCTTCCTCTGGGCAACTCGCAATGTTCAGAGCTCATTACAAGAATCCTGCTCTCAACCCCAGCAACTAAAGCATTGTCAGGGCAATAGTCCAGACTCTCCTACGAGCTCAGCCTGAACAACGAGTGGCAGTAATGCAACTGGAAGAAACCTGCTGAGTCATTAAATCCAGTCTTTGGCAGTCACAGGCAACCATATGGAAGGATGGGAGGATCCACACCCTTTCTTCGCTTTGCCACAAAGCACTTCATTAAGCCATGACAAACTTAAGATCTTTGGTGCAGAAGTAAAGCACAGAGCAGCCACCTCAAAGAACAACAGAAAGGTAGCAAAAAGCCTCCTAATGTCCTAGGACCATGCCAGAGTAAGAAGTCAGTCAGGAAAAAATGCCCAGATGATCCTCCAGGAATGACTGCACCCTTTGTTACCTCGGGAGGCAAAATCTCTGTTGGTTCTTGATTTGATTCTCATTTCTAACCTGCTGATCACCTCAGTTCTGAGTCTGAGGACCAGAGAGATGACCCAGCCACTCACAAGGTTACTCAGTCCTACACAGAGAATCTTTGCCTCCTGTCCACCTTCTCCACTCCTGCTGTAGCCAGTCTCTGATCTCCAGGAGGAGGAGAAACACCAAGCATGGCACCTTGTCCAAACCTTCCCTATTCCCCACAGCTAAACCAAGCATCAAGGGAAGACATGATGTGCCCTGGGTCCTACAAAGGACCATCAGGAGCATGGGATTAATTAATCTTTATCCCAGTTTGGCAGTAGTCACAATCAATGGAGCATTTTGCCATGGAATCTGTGGCTGAGGATCTAGTCGCATTTTCATGGTTAACGCCGATTTGGAAGTTTAAGTCTTAATCCATTTCTGACCATCTCATATTGAAACATGAAACTTATGGAAGTCATACATGCTAGCAAGGGACATGGTAGGTAGGAGGCATATTGCCTGCCGAATTAATTTATTCAGTTCAAATCAGAGTTTAAGCAAATAAAAAATAAAAATCAGGGCACCTTTAAAAGTTCCTCAGCTCCTGCTGTTATTTTCCCGCATGATATCATGTTCTTCTATTTTTGAGAGGATAAACACTTCCACAGCAACAATTTTGATGTCACAAACAGAAAATAATGATTCCAGGAGAGAGAGAGATGAAGCAAGAACAGATGACCTCTTTAAAATTAATAATAATAATCCTCTTTTCCTGCAAAGACTTTCATTGACGAAAAGCTAGAATACAAAAATGAAGTGATATATAAGTCCCAGAACTGTCACTGAAGACTATGGTTTGTTTTAAAGCCTCCAAATAAGACATAAGTGGGTCTTTTACCCTGTAGCTATTGCTGTCCCAAAAAAGGCCAAAACAAAATAAAAAAGCTCCTCTTTCTGCTGTGGAATGCTGGCTAGAACATGGTCTTAAGCACCACATCAGTGCAGTTCCCACAGAAGACAAGGTCAGAGTTCGACCCTTTGCTTTATTTTTAAACAGACGTTTTTTGCATTTGAACATGTAAGTAGCAATAGTTTAAGAAAAAGAAAAAGGTCCAGATGCTTGATGAAAGCTCAGCAAGGAATCAGCTGATTCTGCTTCCAGTTGATGCATTTAACGTCTTTACTGCAGTGGTAGACCCCCACAGCTTACTTTCAGAGGGATGAGCATACCCCAGAGCATACATTATTTTATTAGGGTGAAATAAATGTTTCAGAAAACAGCAGAACTGAAAGAAAAGGAAAAAGGAAAACACCAGCTATGAAATTAGGGCAAATTTATGATCTACCTCTAGTCAAGAGAATACATAAGATAAATCAGGGAGAACAGAAAGATG
Source organism: Chionis minor (assembly GCA_013398295.1). NCBI lineage: Eukaryota > Metazoa > Chordata > Aves > Charadriiformes > Chionidae > Chionis > Chionis minor. Next base: position 388,454 of record VZSF01002708.1, on the reverse strand, counting down.
CTACGTGGAGTTCTGAAGGTGGGCAAGAGAAGACTTTCATTGAAGTGCCTTGAAAGAAAAGGAGACTTTGGAAAGAAAAGCTTCTTAAACATCAAAAGATAAAGGACACCAATCAGGCTTAGCCAGTTAGTCTTTGAAATGCGGTACCAACTTCCAAGTCAGCAAAACATGTATAGATTTAAGTATAACAGCCCAGCGTTCTCTCATACTTCCACAAAGGAAAGTTACTTTCACAAATGCGACTGCATGCCTCTATCAACAAAATTCCTTTTTCTGCAGTCTGCGTTTCCAAAAATAAACCGGTAAAGCAGAAAATCCTCAGGCTGAGAGAAATTGAGAGGACTGCCTAAGCTGCCTATTTAAAAACTTTCCCAAAGTGGGATGCATCCACTTGCTTACATACACTAGCACATGTCTAATCACTGCAAATAACAACCCAATTGCAACATGTAATTCACACACTTTTGCAGCCCGGATGGAGTACATCAGGTTGAACACAGAGCACCTTTCCACTGTCGCTTTCAGTCCCCTGTTGAGAGGGTTTTTTAGCACTAAAATGGCAGAGCCCAGTTAGAGGCGCAGAGGAGGACATCCGCAGTGCTGGTTTTCTTGCTCAGATGCTGAACGTACAGCAAACAAACACACGTCACATTTAAAACAACCATACCCATCCAGGCACACACATATCTGTATTATTGGCTTCCATGAGATAAAAGGAGAGATAGAAAGTACAGTTTCATTTCCAGCTCGCAAGAGATGATTGCGGACGACTTGGAGAACAACAGGACCGCTGAAGTGATGAAGTGTATTTTCCAAAGGTGCAGCAATACAGCCAGCAGAAAGAAAACCACACTGAACTTTGCAAGAGGAGCTGGACATGTATATTGTGACATCAATATATATTGTTGCGTAAATGCTGTTTCTGTGGGACTTACCCCTGCTTCAGCAGGGAGGTTTGCCAGCAGCCCTGTGCTGCGTACGAGGCGGTGAAGAGCAGTGCTTCCCCAAGCCACCCCATAGGATGGACAAGCATGGCCAGCTTCCCCTTCTGAGGAGGCTTCTCAAGGAGAAACTTCCGCAAATCCAAGGGAGCAAGACAGGGAGGCCTGTTCTCAACTTTTTAAAAAAAAAAAAAATTATTATTATTTTGTTCTGGTCCCACTAGGGAAGCCTGAATAAGGGAGAGACAGAAGGAAGATATTTACCTATTAAAAATAAATGATTCAGAAATGAATTTTTGAGACTTGCGCCATATGGCTGGAAAACTTCTCAGGGGAAAAAAAAAATAAATCCCCCTGAGACAGAATTTCCTTTTGATAGGAACTTGAGCAAGGGTGTGCTCACTGGGGGCCTCTAAACACTCCTTGTCAAAGCAGATGCCTGGCTGCTTACCTGTGGCAACGACACATGGCTCTCCCTTTCATCAGCGATTTGGTTTACTTCTGAGCGGTCGGGTTTAGAGCTCTTCAAGGACTTCAAAAAAAACGTGACTTGTCGGTTCCCTTCCTATACACTGCTCTTTGAAAGGAAGACTAGACAGCATGCAAACCACATGCTAAATAACATTTAAATGTGCGTCATCTTTAGCACCCCTGTTGTTGGGAGGCAGCTGTATGCCGGGGTGACCTCCCCAGGGTGTTTTGGGAGGAAAGAGGGGGAGAAAGGCTGCTGGTCACCGGCTCTGCTCGAGCATGGAGGGGGAGACGGGGTGCGTGCAGCCACGCACACCTGCGCTGCCCAAACCTAAAACCCACACGGGCCCCAAGCCCGAGTTGCCCGGCTGGGAGAGCCATTGCACTTGGGACTCCAGTCTGACACCGAATCAAAGGCACTGGGCAGACTGGGAAGAGGCCACCAGATGTCTGGATTTGTAAGGGAAGTGGGAGGTTTTGGTGCAGCTAACAGGCATTTCGGGGCCAAGCTGTTTGGGTGGGTTGTAGTGTTGATATGTGTGTTGCTGCATTTCGCTCCTGCCATGTGTCAGAAGTTGCATTGTGTATGAAAAGATGAAAGGCCTCCTCAGAAATTTCAATGGGGTTTAGGTCAGATTTTCTGTGTTTAAGTGGTTTGTGTCGTGTTCTGCTCCGATAAGGTTCAGCAGGCGGGTGTGATCTGGTGCCTGGAGCCATGACTGTTGTGTGTCTCATAGTTCTTAATTTAGAGCTGTTTGCAGAGGTTAATTTCCAGTTGCCTGTGATTCTGGGCACTTTGGGCGCAGTCCAAATGTCATCTGTTGTGCTCGGAGCAGGTGTCTGCGTTATTTCAGGTTTGTGATGCTGAAGCTTCCACCAGGCAGCGCAGAGAAAATCCCTGAGAGAGGAGGCCAGTGAGGAGATACTAGCAGAGATGAGATGTCTTTGTGCACGAGTAACATGAGTCTGTCTGCAGTTTCAGATGCCTCTGGATGTTCAATGGTAGCACTTCTCCGTGCTGGAGTAAAACACAGGCAGGGATTCAGGATCAGACAGGGAGAGCCTCGATGTTCTCTCTCCCCTGCACGCCGGGGATCAGGCAGCACACAGACTGCAGAGGGTCCCTTTTACTCCACCCTTGGGTTTGCATCTTGGACGTGGAGGGCTGCAACAGGATGCACCAAGGGAGCTGGGAGGAACAAAAACCTGTATGTGGTTTTGGCTCAGACGTCACACTATGGTTTATCAGCTCCGCGATGGGGTGGGGAGCGGAGAAGGCAGGCTCCTGGGAGGCAAGGGATGAGACCTGCTGAGGAGACGTGGGTCCTGCCACTCGTCCCTTGCAAAGGACGAGTCAACAGCATGCCATAGACAAGGTCACCTATGCTTTTTAATTATGTGCCATTTATTGCCTGAATCCTGAAGTGTCAGGGTCCTCCTTGGGCAAAGGGACTGCAGAACAACAGAGGGAAAAACATCTTTGGGAGAAGGCTGTAAAACGTAGCTGGGACCAGTGCCGGGGAAGAGGCTACGGCCCCTGTATGTCGGTGGTACAGAGGGGGGGGGCGCGGGAGCACCCCAGCAGCTGTCAGGCAGCTGGTGCAGGTCTGGCAGTTGATGGAGAGACCGGCTACTGCGCAGCAGCTGCTTCGACCTCTGGAGGGGCTGAACACATCCCGTGCAGTGCTCTTTGGCCTTCCGGCTGTCGCGCCCGGAGAGGCTCCTGGAGCTGAGAGCAAGCTAATGGTTTTTCAAAGGCAGCGAAGCCTGGGGTGAAGGAGGCGGTGTGAAGCCCTCCGGCCACACAATGCCGTTATGCCCCAGTTCTTTAAAAAGCAAAGATAGATGAGAGGTCTTAGCCCAGGTCAAACTATCGTAATGCAGTCTCTCAGGGATGGCAATTAATCAGTAATTGGCACATACACACGCACACAGAAAGGGCCAGAGGAGGAGGGGGATGGGAGAGCATCCCTGCGGACTCAGATCTAGCCCTGGTTTGTGCTCCCCCTCCCTGGATGCAGGGATGCCGTGCCAGATCTCCTGCCGCTGCCCTGAACGCTGGACTCGCTGGGGGCTGTGCCCCCCCACTCCGGCTGCACTCGCCAGCCTTTGTTTCTCAGGAGCAGCTTCCCCCTGCTCGCTGCAGGAGCCCGGCGGATTTCGGCGCAGCGTTACATCTTTTGGCTGCTTCCCCTGCCCCCAGCCCGCTGCTGCTTTCTAAGGCAGTGTCTGAAAGCAGGGTCTGTCCCCCAGGATGGTCGGCGCATTCCCAGAAGCCCGGGAGAACTGATGTGACTGCTTGGCTGTCGAGCCGTCGTGTCCCGGGGGTACGGGCACAACCCCACGGCACAAGGACACGTGGCGAGTTATGGGAGAGGAAAGGGGGCCTGGATTTTTTTTTTTCTATTTTGTTTAGCATTTTCCCACATCTTACAAGAAGCTGTACACACAGCACTAAGGCCCTCGCAAGCACAGACGTGTCCTGTCGTGCAATGCTGAGCTCTCTCCTACTGCCCCAAAAGCCTGATCTTGCCACAATTTCCAGCAACGGGACAACAGCGCCTTTTGTCTGGGTTTGCTTTGGGCGGCTGGGCCTCTGAAATATGAATGCATATGTTTTCCTCTCCTTCATCCTCCTTCTCCCCTTCTCAAGTCTCAGCTGAAGGGCTTGCAGATTGTGCCTCTGGAAGTTGGGTGCTTCTGCACCTTTCTTTGCTTTTCTCCTCAGACAACTTCATTCCCCCGCTCATACTGAGGCACCTCTGCTTTGTTGTCACAGAGCTGCAGGCAGAACCGGACCCTCCAACACCACGGTTGCGGATTATGAAGTAATATCTGCATCGCATCATTGCTTTATTCGACACGTGGTGATTGGGTAGCTGTCACCATCCCTCTTGCTCTCCCTGCATCAGATGACAGAGGTATCTGTGTCCCCGGCACTGTCAGGTCATGCCAGTGCCTCTCTATGCCACTGAGAGTCCCTCAGGTGGCACTTTTCACTTTCTTCTGCTTCTGTCAGCAAAAACATTAACGTTGCTTTTTTTGCTTCTTCCCTTCACTCGGCTCTGCCTTTCTGCCAATGTGTATTTCCAGCACAGGGCTCCCCCCCGCTCACTGCATGTTAGTGTAGGTCTGGCTACTACATGCAGTAGCCCAAATGGCAAACTACATGTTAGCGCAGGTCTGGCTGCAAGCAAACCCCAGCGCTGCAGAACCTCTGATGGGGCCTTTTGCACTTACTCAGATTATTACAAGCCATTAGTCGCATACCTGAACGTATTGGGCTATGCAGAAAGATCACCACTTCGTTTTCTATTTGCTTTTTCTCTTCTACAAGCTTTCTGTCGCAGCAGTCAGATGCCAAACTCCTACCCATGCACTTAATTTTCGGTGTGGATGCCTAGCAGGCGAGAAGCTGGATTGGAAACCCTTCTTCACCGCCACATCTGGTAAACATTATCAGCTAGGGGTCTGCGAGCTTTGATTCAGGTCAGCTGGCATCAAAGGAGACTCGGGAGTGTTTGCTTTCAATTCCAAGGGTGAACAAAATAATCTATTCTAAAGCTCAGGCCTCCACCTGCCCTTCATCAGGGGTCACTTTGCGCAGGGGGAAATGAGAGAGCAGAAATTGTGTGCTGAGTAAAGTCTCCGCTTTGTTATTCTGTGTTACGGCCGGCGTCAGCAGCCCTCCGAAAAAGAAGGGAGGTAACGGCACTGCCACTTGTTCAAATATTTTGAATAATAAAGGCGTTAGTTTGATAAAGAGTTGCCCAAGTTCAGCATTTTCCCCTTTGAGCCTGGAGCTGCTGCAACTGATGGTTAGTGACCTGAGAGCGGGGGCGAAGAGGAGATGGGGGGGGTCAAGATTTAGCTTTTGTAAGAGGTTTCTTTGCGGTTTGCTTTTGGACATGACAGTCGCTACTGCCAGTTCTTCCCTGGCTGCTGCCTCCTTAAATCCAGAGTGGTGATGTGCAAAGCTGGAAAAACATTCACTTTCCCAGCTCAGCCTCTGCCTTCCCCCAGCCATTTACCTTCCTGATTAAGCAAATTCTGCGTCTGCAAATACTGATCATTTTCAGCACCTTTGCATATTCTCCTTCTGGTCATTTCCCTACATTTCCCATTTATTCTGTGCAAAGGAGTTATTCACTCTGATTTCTGAGCATCAGCTGCATTCTCACCCAAGCAGAACTGAACAGCCTGCAACCCTTCATTCCTGCTTCTGATGGAGAGGAAGAAGAAGGGTCTTGCAGGGATGCTGGGCTGCGACCCCACTGATCCAGATTTGCTTCCTCAGTGTCCTTCTGCCTCACCTGTGGAGAGCAGGGCCAGCAAATCTCCTGCCCTCTCAGTGCAGGTCAGAAAAGTGGTCAGATCCCACTGTCATCCATGCAGCTGTCAACAGTAAATCATCATCATCATCATCATCACGGTTATTACAATTGCCTTATGTTTGCTCTTTTTTTCTCTAGCCAAGTGACCACTGAAGGGAAGTGGAGCAGCTTCAACAGGAAGGTGTGAGAGATGCGCCCAAGGAGCCCAAGGGAGAGAGAAGGAAGCTAACCCGTATCTACCACATCCTACATTACTGCTGGCACTTTCTGAGCAGAGGGGGCCCACTTCTTCCTTCAGTTGTACTTTCTGAGAAAGGCTTGGTAAATTCACCATTTAATTGTGGTGGTAAGTGGTAAATGGTAAATGGTAAATACATGATTTAATCCAGTGTATCCCCGTCAGGCATCGCAATGGGACCCTGAGCACCCATCGCTCCGTCCCGCTGGGGAACAGGGCGCACAATGAGGTGCTGCCCATACACTGACCATAAATCCCACTCCGAGAAACCACGGGAAGCAATGGTCACTTACTCCTAGAAGAATAAAATCTACTTCTATGGAGCCAGCTATTTCCCCACGCTTAGGAGTTTTCTGTGAGCTTTCTGAATGTCACCCCACGTTGTGACCAGAGCAGACCATCATTTAAAAGCACGTCTTCAGCTTGTTGCGTGAGCGCTGGTCTTATAAATCCTTCATGCTTCCTGCTGAAAGTGCCCTTCAGAAGCTTCCTAACAATTAAGTGTAATGCAGCAGGACAACAGGACTTCTGGATACACACCTGATTTCTGCACTGAGAAGGGGCATGTTGCTTGTTGTGGATACATAATCCAATAAACTCCGCTTCTTTTCTATTCTAGAAAAAATGTTCCTCGGCTTAATTTAATCCTGTGAGCAGGTTGTGATCTTTTGTAAGCTCTTGCCAATGCTGTTAACCAAAAGACGTCACAACAACTGTTGGCAAACTGTCCTTTCTGCTGCTGCCTCATTTATTTCTCTCTGCTCTGCGTTAGCGCTGACTCAGGTCTGACGACATTGTGGCCAGACCAGCTGAAGCCCTCACCCTGCCCATTCACACCACCACAACATGCTTTAAAAAATGCTCTTTTTAGCACTTTTTGGTTTTTTTTTCCCCCCCCAGGTGCTTCTTTCAGGCTCTGATCTGGTGGCACAGCCCCACCCCCACGGACAGGGCAACTCTGTCCTGTGGCACCGCTGCAGAATTCACTGCTTCATTAGGTCACAGCCTACTTGTTAATTCTCTTCAATCACGTGAAAAAAGTATTCTGGCTGTGGTGAAAGGACGGGGAATAAATAATATATCTTGCTCCAAAGGGTTATTTCTACTAAAATACAGCACATTTCAGGATACAACAGTTTGATGAATAAGCCTTCCGTCACCGACCTAGCAGGCAAGGGAAACGGTCAGACATGGGCCAGGGCTGAAGATTTACAGCTTTCCAATACCCTGCCTAAAGCTTTTACCCATGTGCCTACTCCACCATTCATTCCTCCCCGCCGGCACCTTCCCCATCACCATCTCCTCCAGCTGGAGAGCCCTTTGGCAGCCTCCTCAAACCCTCCCTTAGACCCTGCTCCTTTTGTGCCGCGCCAAGGGCAGCTCTGCCGCCCTTCGCTCACCCTGCCTTTCCCCTCTCCTGCTACCTGTGGATTCACGCATCCCTCTGGCTTCAAGGAGCCGGAAAGATGAACATGCAGCAAAACAAAGCTTGTCTTTACTTTTTTAAATTAAGACACATGGACTGGTTTTAGTTTTTTTAGTGATTTACTCTACCTTTGGGTAGAGAGTTGTGATTTGCTGCCAGTGTCATGACAATGGTACATCATTTTGTGCAGGTCGTGGTTGTACCAGCTTGGAGTCATTCCCGTCCATGTAGCCTTCTCTGCTAGATCATAGAATCAAAGAATGGTTTATGTTGGAAGGGACCTTGCAGATCATCTAGTTCCAACCCCCCTGCCATGGGCAAGGACACCCCCCACTAGAGCAGGTTGCCCAAGGCCACATCCAGCCTGGCCTTAAACACCTCCAGGGACGGTGCCTCAACAACCTCTCTGGGCAACCTGTTCCAGTGCTTCACCACCCTCAAAGTAAAACATTTCTTCCTAATGTTTAATCTAAACCTGCCCTCTTCCAGTTCAAAGCCATTCCCCCTCATCCTATCACTACATGCCCTAGTAAAAAGTCCTTCCCCTGCTCTCCTGTAGGCCCCCTTCAGGTACTGGAAGGCTGCAATAACACCTCCCTGGAGCCTTCTCTTCTCCAGGCTGAACAGCCCCAACTCTTTCAGCCTCTCCTCATAGGAGAGGTGCTCCAGCCCTCGGACCATCCTCGTGGCTGGGAATCAGCTGTGTGGGAATCAGGTCCCATCAGTGTAACTGCATTCATGCCAGAGGGCTGTCTGATTTTAATTGTTACAGCTGGAGTTAAAGCACTACCAAAACCCTTTAGGCAAGCCCTTGTGCATCCCCTGAAAGTACAGCAGGGCTCTCCCTGCTGAATGAGGATGCTCAGTGTAGTCTATTACTTTCCACCCTGCAACAACCCACAACTGAGGCTAGGCAGTCAGCATTCATCAGCACTTGACCTGGTATTTGCCTATAGAAATCATTAATACAGCGATTTTCTTTCATATCAGTGACTAGTGTCATGTGCTATGAGTCCTCCCACGTGGACATGGTGGCTACAGTTCTGGGGCAGATGGGAACGGAGGTTTCTGTACATGCCCTGGGGGTGGACACCCGAGCCTACCCAGCATTAAAGCGTAATAATGGAGATCTAGATATCCCAGGTTGGACTCCTGTGACTTGAGCCTATTGGAACATGTTGTACCAGGCACTACAGAAAATAATATCTCCTAAAATGGGAAGCCTTTTATTTTATTGTTGTTATTATTAAGTTACTTTCCAGCATGGGCACACAGAGTTGAAGAATGGGAAAGGGAAATTGCTTGCAGGATTCAGATGGCGGGGATCCATGGCTTGCTCCAGATGATGGGTGGGAGATACTATGTGAAAATAAACATGCAGTCTTCCTCTCAGCTCCGTTGACAGGAACAGCAAGAGCCGGATGCAGAAGAACAGAGAGCTGGTTTGATCCTTCTGTTCTGCCCAGCTGGATGCCAGGGGAGAGTCTTTGTGAGGGGGGGAAACAGTGCTTGGCCTGCACCAGAACAGGCAGGAAGATACTTGGTGTCTGGAGCCCATGTTATCACCACTTCATCACGCAGCTCTGCCAGTCCACATAGGTTAATGGACAAATGCACCCACTTCACAAGGATGTTGTCTGGTCTTCCATCCTCCCCGTAATTATTCACAGACACAACAGTGCTACCTTGCAGAGGATCTTAATTTCTTTTATTAGAGAGGAGGAACCCTAAACAGGGCTCACAAACACACTAGCAACACGTGGGTCTGTTAATAATATTTAATTGCGCTGTCGTTGTGATTTAACCCTAGCCAGCAATTAAGCACCGCACAGCCGCTCACTCACTCCCCCACCATGGTGGGATGGGGGAGAGAATCAGAAGGGTAAAGGTGAGAAAAGTCATGGGTCGTGATAAAGACAGTTTAATAGGTGAAGTGAAAGCTGTACGTAAGCAAAGCAAAACAAGGAATTCATTCCCTGCTTCCCAGCAGTATGCAGGTGTTCAGTCATCTCCAGGAAAGCAGGGCTCCATCACGCCTAACGGTTACTTGAGAAGACAAACACCATCACTCCGAATTTCCTCCACCACTTCCTCCTTCTTCCACCCCTGGTTTATATGCTGAGTATGACATCATATGGTGTGGGATATCCCTTGGGTCAGTTGGGGTCAGCTGTCCCGGCTGTGTCCCCTCCCAGCTTCTTGTGCCCTCCCCAGCCTGCTCGCTGGTGGGGTGGGGTGAGGAGCAGAAATGGCCTTGATGCTGCGTAAGCATTGAACAGCAATAAGAAAAACATCCCCACATTATCAGCACTGTTTCCAGCACAAATCCAAAACAGAGCCTCACGCTAACTCCCATGAAGACAATTACCCCAGCCAAAACCAGCATAGCTGTGCCTAGCTCTGGCACTAAAAAAAAAGAGGCAAAATGAACACAGGCCTTAAAGAGCAGAAGTGAGTCACTACACCTAGAAGGAAGGTTAGAGATTGTCACCATCTCAGCACTGGAACAACCCAGCTATCCCTTGAATAGCCCAGTTTAGGGATAGGGTTGAAGTTCAAATTCAGGTTACAGTAACATTAATGGTTGGGAACGAGACAAAGCCTAGAAGCACTGGACTGCCGAAGCAATGTGTCCCCTGACAGCTCTTTTCCTCTGGGTCATGGATGCAGGCCTTGGGCTGTTGATGAGCTGAGGTAACACTCTCCGTTATGGTTAGGACAGGAACAAGGAGAGTGTTGGTAGAGGAGCTCTGGTTGGCATGGAACTGCCAAGGGGCTTCCCAAGTAAGGAGGAGGCAGCAAAAATGGTTCTCACCAATAACTTTTTCATTTACATAATGGCTGGGGGTCTTGGCCAGGGGCTCATTCCACACTTAGTGTTAGGGTTAAGGTACAGGTTAGCTGAAAGATTGTTTCTCTGAGATCTTAATCAGGACCATGGCTGGTTGTCCCTAGCTATAAACTCGCAGTCAGGCTTTTGCTTGAGGAGCGAGAGAAGCCCTGAAGCTTCAGTTGTAGTGTTTCCCACGGGCTGCCAAAAGAAGCAGCAGTCTCCTAAAAGATCATTCCTTTGACAACTTCTTGATTTGGGCTTTGGGTCCTCGGCAAAGGGTTCGTCCCATGTACAGTGTTAGAGTTGGATCCAGTGTTGGGAAAGGGACAAAGCCTAAAGCTCCAGTTAGCCCGGCAGTGGTGAAGGGCTTCTGAAGGAAAGTGTGGGCCACAGAAAGATTTCTGGGCCACAGAAAGATTTCTCCTCTGATTGCTTCTTTTTACCTGGACCATTGCTCTGGGTGCCTGGCCAAGGGATCAGACTTTAGGGCTAGGGATGGAAGAGGGCCAGCCTCCAGCTGGCACGAGTCTCCAAAGGGTTTGGAAAATGGTGGAACGGACTGTGAAAGACTTACCCCTCTGCTAAATTTTTCATCTCGGCCATGGCTGAGTGTTCTTATCCATGGAGCAGCCCAAACCTCAGCTTAGGGTTACAGGGAGGACACTTAAAGGTCCTACAGCTCCAGCTGGCATGGGGTTGTCAATGCACTGCCAAAGGAAAGGAGAGGCTGCAAAGAGCTTTCTCCCCTCACAACTTCTTTATCTTGGCGATGGCTTGGTCTCTTTGGCAAATGCTCAGCTCACACACAGGGTTTAGGGTTAGGTTTGGGAAAATGTCAAAGCCTAGAGCTCCATGTGATATGGAGCTCCCAAGGAGCTCCTTCAGGGAGAGGCACTGGTTTCATTAGGATTTTACCTCTGAAAACTTCATCATTGGTGTGGCTTGTGCTACTTGGTGATAGTCCAGCCAAGGCCAGTATTTAGGGTTAGGAGAGGGAAAATCCTCAAACTCCAGTCAGATTATGGCTGAAACGGGAGGCTGCAAAAATATTTCCCTCCTGATAGCTTCTTGATTTCTGCTATAGTTTGTGGTCCTTGGAAAAGGGCTTAGCCCATGCCTAGGGCTAGGGTTTGGGTTGGGGGAGGAGCAAAGCTTAGAGCTTCCATCAGCTTGGGGCTGTCAAAGGAAAGGACGGGCTACAAAAAGACTTCTCTGGGAGCTTCTTCATCTGGGCCCATGGCTTCATGTACTTGGTTAAGCCTTAGTCAAATCCATTTGTCAAGGGATGTCAGTAGATGTTTTGCTCTCTGAGTCACCAGGAGTTGGATTGGTCCCACTTGTTTTATTTTCCTCCTCAGGGTTCAAATAAAACCTTATTTAGATGTTATGTAGATGTCCTCTGAAATAAAACTCCCACCCAAATCTCACAAAGTTGGCTGTACCCAGTGACTGCTCACAGTGCTCCAAAGGAAGAAACTATCATTGATGTGAGGTAGACACCATAAATAACTCCATGGGACTGGTGCTTATTGGATGTGCAAACCAGAGGATATGATCTTCAGACAAATCTATCATTTTCTTAAGGTAGACAGATGTCTACCAGAACTTGGTCACGAGCAGATTCTGGTCATAGCTTCATACTTGCAAGCCTGTTGATGTTTCCACTTAAGTAGCACCAAGTAAGTCCCTTCTGGGACACGGGCACTTTAACGCTGTATTGCCACAACAATTGAGCTCTTAGTAGCACCAAGTAAGTTGCTTCTGGGACATGGGCAATTCAACACTGTATTAGCACAACAACTGTGCTCTTCAGTGGGCAGTCACACATGCAAGAGGTTCAGCCAAATAGGTCACAGTGCACATGCTCGGGCAGGTCAAGAAAATTTCTAGCCTTCAATTTTTCTCTTTTGCTCAACAGAATCAATGGGAGGGTTCATTAGCTCCAAAACCTGAACAATACCTACGAAACGCGTTCTTCAACCAGGGAGTGGAAGGAAGTAAAGTAATGGTATACTCTCACAACATGGCTCTGCTAGGAAGGTGATGGGGAAGGGCATTTTGTGGTGCTACAATTTGAGTACAGCAAGAAATCAAAAAAGCACTTGAAGCTAAATAAATTCTTCCTGGCAGAAAAATCTGCATTAAGCAGAAATGAGGGAATAATAGGAAGGGTGAAATTATGAGGAACCAGTGGGGAAAGAGAAGGCCAAGGGCTCCTGTTAAGTGGAAAGGGTAGTGATTAGAGTGGGTGTGAGACCCTTCAGAGCTATTTGTCACCTACATCTGCAGCAGCAAAGGGGCCAAGGAGCAAGACTCTCAAGCTAATGGTCAATGGGTGAGGAGCGTGAATGGCCTAGTGGGATGCAGAAGGATGCTCATGCACTGGCACTAATGCCTGGAACTTATCTGAGGCAGGATGGAGGCAGAAATATATTTGACAGGTCACATAGGTTTGCAGGTATTGAAGCCACCAGCTCATAGCCATACCTAGGTAACAGGGAAAAAAAATGTGATTCATAGGAAACCCTGGGGGAAAATGTTCACCCTCCTCTAGTGTTTCATGGATGGCAATCTCCAGGACACCACCACCTGCACCTGCCACAGACAACTTGCACAACATGGATCACCGATGGTGCAAGTGTTGTGGGTGGCCTTGTGTGACCAGCCAACCTGTGCTCAGACACCCGCGTTCATGGAACAACGAGACCCAGGAACAGCCTGCTGTGCTGCCCAGCTGCCACATCAAGCACCCAGCAAAGCTGCTCTCACGGATAAAGACAAAGAGCCGCAGGTAATTACCAGCAGCTACACCCATCTTTGGAGGTCAGAGAGAGCAACGTAGGGACTTGTACCATAATTTGGTATTTCCTGGTTTGTCACCCTGGGTTTGATGCTCCAGAAAGATGTTCATATTCAGGACTAACAAAGGCTGGGGCTGGCAGGGGCAGGTGCACGCAGAGGTTTGTTTTTCACTGAAAATACAGTTTAGCACATAGCAAGACGTGCTAGTAGGTCCCATCACATGCTTGCACCTGCACACAGTTAAACAGTTTGTTGGATCAAGGCCACGAGGAAAACATTTGCTGGGATGGAAGAAGAGGACAAAAACCACAAGATCAAAACAATGCACTTGGCACTAGTATCAAGGACCTGTTTTGGTGCCACAAGGATCCCAGCTCTTCCCAAAAGCGTCCAGGGCTCAGGGCACAACCTATTTCAGGTCATGCTGTAATCTCAGCCACATTACAGGTATGCAAGTTCAGACCACAGTTTCCAGACCACAGTTTTCAGAAGCACGGATGCAAAGCTAACATGAACTGAAAGCAAGTTGTTTATGCCCTCACTCAAAAACATGACATTCAAATCCTATTCAGAATTAGCCCTGCAAAAATCAAGCAAACTTAATAGCTCATATCAAAGTTGGCCTCACTTCAGGAAAATTTCTGTTGCCTTTGTAAACACAGCTGAGTCTCCATTTTTCTTCTTCCTATTGGCAACGTACTCCACTTGCTAAATAAAGATATCTAAACAATCTCTCTTTGTACAATAATTTTTATGCTTTCCCCATCAGTCTATTTCAGTCAGCTGTCCCTACTCTGTGCAGTACAGTGCAAAGCAGCATTCAGAGCATGCATTAAAAACGTTTGGGGTTTTGGTCAAGATACTAACAGGAAAAACCAAAATTTTCTGGGTTTAAATGCAGGGTGAGAGAAAGCCCCTCTTTCATCATGTCTCTCTACAAGACAATGTCCTGCTACTGTTATCATTAAAAAAGTCTCATTTTTCTGGACAGAACTAATGGTACAAATTTACTCCAGCATAAAATCCAGTATTCAGAATCTACCAAAAATCTTTTCCATGTATAAAATATTTAACTTTTCTATTTTATATCCTAAAATAACTATTGCTCAAAACCCACCAGCTATTTCTGCAACATAAACACTTACTTTATAATGAAATCGCTTTTATTTTTGCCTTCCCTTGGAACTCCCTATTACTAATGTCCATGTGTTCCCATCCCCACATGGGAGTTATCCTGGGCAGAAACATCTGCTCAAGAACTGGAAACCAATAGCTTTTTCTGTCCAGTCATTTTAGGCTTTATGCCAATGAGCGGAAATCACTGTTCAACGGATTACCACTGACTTTAACAGGCTTTTGGGATGAGGGCAATCCCAGCAGCAGCTACTCAAAAATAACCTACCCAGGCGGTTATCTGAAGCAACTTGCCAGCTTCTCCAGCGATCCAACAGCCAACCATGGTGCGTAACAGAGCAGCAAACCTCTCCCTGCACCTCCAGCTGCAAACAGCAGCATTGCTGCACCCAGCCTGAACTTCTGCCAGATATTAATCCTAAAAAGCAAGAGCAGCTTTAGCTTTGAATGCAGATGGGCTAGGCCAGACTCTCAATGCACTTCAGCCTTAGTCTAGTGATTTCCCAATGTGCCAGTTCAACCCCAGCTTTCTTCTAAAGATCATCCTTAGATGAGGAGAACCCCCTGTGAAACAAATTGTTATGCCGCTGGTGTAGCTTCATCCCTATTAAAATAAAACGTGGGATGATGATGAGAGGGCACACACATTACCAGGTCAAAAGGGAAGAAAACTGCTTACCAGTGGTGTCATCTGAACAGCAGCATGGGCTCTGTAACTGATACATGACATTTCAAGCACGCGTGAGTCCTTCTCACATGCTGCAGGGAAAAAGCAACTCCTCTGAGACTTGGGAAGAAGGATTTACTTGCCTCCTTACACCGCGGCTTATGAGTGTGCTCCATTAATTTGGTTTTAAACGACTCTGAAGACAGCATGCAGTTACCATTTAAACTACTCAAACAAATGATTTGGTTTAAAAAAAAAAAGTTTTGTCATTTCCATCCGCGAGCAAGTGCTTCTCACTTCCCCAGCTGCACAGGCAAACCTTTGTTCAATAACCTCTACGCACATTTCCAGCAGGCGGCACAGATTGTGCCTGGCAGAGAGAGGATGGGTGTGGAGAGCATCCCACCGGTGTGCTGACCCGGTGGCTACCTGGCAGCTGGGATAGGGGGCAGAGAAACCATGCTGGTCTGTTCGAGCTGCCAGAAATCCTTAAAGGAGATGATCTTCCCTACCCTCAGTCTAGACCAAGTTTTGACCCCTTCTGAATGTGCTGTGTTGTCAGTCGTTACCCAGCTGTTGTAGGGCTTGTAATTCAGCTCCATACCTCAGTCCCTGTGAAAGAGGTGAGAGAGAAGAGCCACTTACAGAGGAACATTGATTTTCAGATGGCATTTTTGTTTCAGAGTAATACTCAATTAGAAGAGATTGAAACAGCTCCCATTAGGCTTCTGGAGAAGAAAACTCCCCCAGGTTTTGCTAGCAACAGGCACAGGCAAGGGCTGTTTGCCCCAGCGCTGCCTGTTGTCCCTGTGCAAGGGGCAGCCCACATCAGCTCCCGCCTGGGACCCGTGTGAGGTGGGCTGGATGGGGGGATCCAGCCCATCTCACACCATAGGGCTGGGCACAGACCCTTACAGAAATGGCTCACCCCACAGGCTGGGGCTGGGATGAGCCATTTCTCAGGGTCCTGCACAGAAGAGACGGCTGTGGTCTGTCTCAGGTCCTGCACACGGGAGTCTCAATCCATATGCTAGACACATGCCACTATCCCCATGTTTCCACAGAGAAGATGGTGAGCATCAGGGTAGAGGAAGATGAAAGGTCTGCCTGATTTTTGCATCACGCTCAGCTTCAAACGGGCATCACAAAGATGTTTTTCTTCCATAAGAAGACAGAACAAGCCTAGAAGTAAGCACCAATTATCATCTCCATCTGCACTCATATTGCTGGAAATAATTTTGAACAACAAATATACTAAGGGCACCTTGTGCTTGTACAGAAGCAGCACGACCCATGAAGTGATTCAAAAAGTTTGGTTTAGCCTCCAAGTTGCACTCACCACTTAAACAGCCTCTATGTTAGGATTCAAGCTTTTTTCCCCCGCTCCTTTCCCTTTTTTTCTTTTGTTGTTGTTTTTTTTTAATGCACGTGACAAGAAAATGCATAAAATGCACAAGACTTGAGAATTAGACAGCAGGAATTTTTCTCAGCAAACATGTTACTGAAGCCCAGCAGATCCAGAAAGTAGGAAACTTGCTCTGAACAGGGGGAAAGCGGCAGATTTTTATAACCAGCAAGCGAGGACAGGGATGGAAGAGCAGCAATACCACCAAGTTATTTCAGTCAGCTGCATAACGTCTGCATCATAAAAGTTCACGCTTGTACTGAAAACACAATTGCTAACTTTCTCTACTGGCATGAAGGTTTCTTCGGATCAGATCAGAGGTGCTGAAGCGAAATTAAACTGGCAGTTTAATTCCACCACTGTACAGCGCCTGCTTTATGAACAGACAGCATCTACATCTGGAACTGTCAATCCAAAACCTTTAATTTACTTCAAAATGGAGAGCATGAAATTTTATAAAGAAGCGGGAAAAAAAAGGGGGGGTGTGTGTGTGTATAAGAATGCCACATGGCAATGCCTCGCATTCCAAACACAAAATTATAGTAAGAATGCCTCAATCACAATGCTGATTTTACACAAAAGTAGAATGGCTCCAGAAATGAAACAGAAAGACATCCTTTTTTTGGGTCTTTTTTTGGCTTTTCTACTTGCATTAGACAAGCAAACTACACGTATTCGCTTTTTCAGATCAACACGTGTGAGACAACGAAGCAATCTCATCCACGGCAGGTACTGGGTGCCTACTTAACACGTTTCACTAAACTTCCCAAGTCAGCCTTTCAGCCGAGCCATGAAAGAAAACATGGTGTCACGTCCAGGTTCACGAACATTGGCTGATGCTGCCTCTCCAGACCTCTGCGACACCGAAACCTCGGTACTCACTGTTCCCCTCTCCTCTCAGCCAGAGTGGAGCACCAACAACTGCCTGCTCGGGTGGAAAGCCCTGGAAGAAGTTCCTCCAGTTCTTGCCGTGCCTTTGGTACAGAACCTCAGGGCACACAGAGCCGGACGTGCTTTCGCAGCACTGTGAGAAGGGGCTGTTTAGCTGCGGTGTTGGTTAAAGGTTTAAAGACTTTAGAGCAGGATGACAGTCAGGGAGGTGGAGGCTGAGTTTGCAGCCTGGGAAGAAGCTGGAGTCAGGGAAGGGAGGGAGGAAGATTCCAGACTTCCCAAAGCATCTCGGACCCCAGACTAAAGAAAGACGAGACAACCATCGAAAGGAAATTGATACAAGCACATCAGCAATTTCTGCCCTAGATTGTACGCTTCGACTGCTTGACAAGTAATAAAAAAAGAGCTGTTTTTAGGAATCCTTCCCAAGTGGCTGGTTACCAACCCAACAAACAACCCTGCATTCGTGAGGTCACCCCTGGCTGTGGCTCCACACATGGATACGAGAAATCCGCTCTCAAAGGGGATGCTCTCCCTTGCCTCGTTCTCCGAAAGCTTTTCCAAGGCTCTCCGGAATCATCACATACTGGCAGGCTAAGGGACATCAAACTAATTACGCATGTTTATACTTCCAAAATGTGCTCGCAGAATGATTTAACTGCTGTTATTAGCACGTAACATGACGGACTGGTTTTCCCAACGCGACTGCAACTCCACTCAGCGCTCAGGCAATCCCCCGAAGAGCAATCCCGAGACATTCCTGCAGCTCAGCCACACCTGGGTGAGCTGGGTCTCACCTCTGGAAGGATCGATACAGGTGACTGAAAGATGTATGGTGCTCTCAGCTGTGCAAGTACCGTGTAGCATCCCTGACACTAGCCAGCACCTGAAATCCTTGGTGTTTATCTGCTCGCCCATCACTTGCATTAGCTTTCTCGCTGCTGACTGCTGAGATGATCCAGTTCTAAAAGGCTCCGCTGCTGCATTGTACATCTTAAATTATACATACGGTGCCCTGCCACAGGAGAAGAGCAATCAAAGTGATTTATTTCTGGGTGAACAGAAAGCATCCCCTTTGTCTCAAAACAGTAATTACCGCGGGCCACATTCCAATGCTAGCCTTAGTCATGGCAGAAGTTATGAGAACAGAGATTATTTGTGGAGTAAGGTATTTCTCAGCCGGTATCAGGATGTTGGTTTTCAGCCCTAAAGCATCTACATTAAATATCACATCTTTAATTATTTCAATTTGTCTTTAATCAAAAGATGTGTAACTGCAGTGCCTCCCTTTCTCTCTGCTGATAGCTGCTCCCATAGATACACAGAAAAGCAATTAATTAGTGCAAATTTTGGAACAGAAATAGCTATGCAGATATCTGTGAAGATGCTAAAAATGTCAGGAGAAAAGCAAGATAAATGTCAATGTTATTAAAAATAAATGTCTACTTAATGCAACATTTACCTAAATGTTTGCCAGGAAAACAGTAAATACAGAATTTAAATCCTGATGTAGCACAATTACATACAGAGGCTCAAAGGGTAAACTCCACCCGTGCACTGAAAGGCAGGCCAAGATGAAAATCTCATTCCAAGCCTTGATATCATCTGTGCTAGCCCTCTGCACAAAAGTGGATTTTATCCAACACACAGTGACTTTGTAAACAACCCACTTCCTTTTACCAATACTGAGTTTAGTTTTCTAACGTTTCCTTCCACATCCCCAACGGTGCCTTATCAAACTCCACACCCTGGCAGAGTGTCGGGATTTATACTCCCTTTTCCATCCGTCGGGGCCTCTCCATTGCTGCTCTGCAGGACCAAAGCCTCAGGCCCTCATAAGACCCACTGTCTTGAGCTCTAAATATAAGTCCCTGTACCGGGCAAATAATAAATGAGCATTTTTTACATTCTCCCAGTTTACCAAATAATGCAGAGGGCTCTTCCAGTGAGCTGGCGTATTCATCACCTCAGCAGTCAACAGTCTGCATGCATATCTGTAAACATTATCAGTAATGGTTTTATGTTTTCTAGCAAGCTACTGATACAAGTGTTAAATAGCGAAAGGCCAGCAAACGATCCCGGAGGAACCCCACTATACACACAACAGCTCAGAGACGATTCCCTCCATCCATCTCCATTTGGAGATCTGTCAGTGTCAAAACCATTTTCTGCTGGACACTGTTCATGTTGTCTCTGAATCAAGATGTGAAGGAGGCCCACTCCAAAGATTACTGCATCTTTTATCAGGCAAGCTTGTAATCTTGGCAAAGTAAAATACGTCAAGCTGATTTGACAAGATCCGTTTTCCTTAGGCTCAGGTAGATAGACGCTAACAAAGTGGTCCTCCCTTAATTCGTTATTAAAGGAGTTCTATTTCAGCTGTTCCATTATTTTGCTTTGGATCAATGTCAAGCTGAGAGACCTATACTTACCACCAGCACTTTATTTTCATATCATGTTAGCAATACACTTTTTTCCACTCACTGACTAAAAAGCAACATACAGGTCAACAGAGCTCCTCTCTCCAGGGGTTTAAAATTTCCCGGATTTAATGATTCTAAAATGCTCAGAGTCAGCAGCTGTCCTGTGTAACCTTCTCTAGCTGTTGTGTCAATGGAAAATACTTCTGTGATAGAGCTGCATCTTCTATTTGCTAGGCCATGCAAAACTCCGTGCATTAGCACTGGCTTGAACGCCAATCTGAATAGGAAGCATCAAAACTGAGCCAATCTCCAGGTGGAACATTCAAAGCTTCCACCTGAAAAGCTCCTGGAAGCTGGTTTCAAGCTCTGCACAAGCTCATCCTCTCAGGTCCATGACAATAACTTCTTTTCTAGAACATCTTTTAAGCATTTCTGGCTAAGCTATAACAATTTCTTTGATGCTTGTGTGATGGACTAGGAGGGCTGACGGAGAGCTTCATGCCAAAGAGAGCTAAACCTCTTCTAAACTAGAATAAAATAAAAGCTTTGTTCTACTTAATGCGGGTTATGAGCAAGACTTTGGATCACTTCCTAATTTGACCAGACTGATTTATTCCCCTCAAAAAGCTGTGCTGGAAGTGATCACTCTAAGACAAGGGTAACGCTCAACTTCATACACATCACAGAAGCAGTGACAGAAATCAGCAAATGTCCTCAACATGCACTGGCAGCTCCCAAACCTGCAGGGGTTGGACTGCCTGACAGGGAGAAAGCTGGGACTTTGACACTGTTCAGACTAATAAGCACATGCCTGACTAAGATTTGAACAGCAGCTGTAATTGCCATCTGCATTTTTTTGCCTCTGCTGTGTACAAACAGTGGCAGGCCCACATTTCTGGAACATTCAAGGAGGAAAATCATGATATTAATATGCACCTCCCCCTCACAGGCTGGGGGTCAGGGAACACAAATTATTCTGTTTTTTTAAACACTCCCCCCCTCACTGTTGGATCAATGTAACGCTGCAGCTTGATCTTCTGTGAAGTTTTGAACAAGAGTTAAAAACTCAACTTCCTCGTTGAGGGCAGAAGGAGATATTTGCAGACCATAAAGATTGCATTTACATTGCCTAGATATTATCAGCTAATATAGAAACATAATACTTCTTCTTAGTATCCCAGTAATATCTAACCCATCCTAATTTCCTGTTGCTTCTTTCAGGAGACAGCATGTCAGAAGAGCTGGGCCAGCAAATACACCCTTCAATAAGCTGGCGATGTTGCATGGAGTGCTCCTGCACGCACATCATGGCAGTTTTTGGGGAATGGCTCCCATCAGATGCCTGTCAGCAATCCTTCCCTTTCCATTGCTCCAGCTCACTCCAGCTGCTCAGTGCCCAAGAAGAGCAATAGTTTACAGCCAGACACACTTGAGCGAACAACATAGTTCTGCTTAAGGAGAAGTTTGCACTGTCGGAGATACAGTTCTTCATCCCTCGCAGAGAAAAACCACCACCCCACCCCCCAGTAACATTTTAAAAATCTGTTGGAGAATTTATCGGAACTGCTTCCAACGACAGGAACCGTGCCGTCGGTACGAAAGATCAAACTGCAACGTAACAAAGAATGAATGCCCACTTTTATGCAAAAACGCAATCCTAGAAAGCTACAAAAACATTTGGAAACAGCAGCTCTTTTATTTGGCCGTAATATTGCCCTCGTGTTCAATCCAGTTCACCAAATAAGACAACCACGTATCATTAAAGATGATCTCATTGAAAAGCAGCTCTTAGGAAGTTTTCTTGCATAGGAGGCTTTAACCGCCAGCCCTGATGTAGCCTGACGAGCGCAGTGTTTGCTCAGCACATTCTGGTGGTTTTGGAGACAACGCCAGCATTCCCAAGGCTCGAGATAATCAAGCAGATGAAGTCATGCACTCCGGATGCTCCAGAAAGAGAAATGGATTGGGGGGGAGGGGCAACAGGGGACCACATTTAGCATTACCACATGGAAAAGGAGAAGGGTAAAAAGTTCCCCTTTTAATGATTCTCTACGTAAATGGCATGCTGGTATTACCAATAAAACAGTATTTGAAGGGATGAACCATTTAACCCCAGGAGAAGTCAGACCCAGACAGCCTGTCACAACACAGGCACTACAACGGAGCACCTACGTGCTCTCCCCAAGGACAAAGATCTTTGGTGGCTACAGAGGGAGGCTAAAGCCAGTGGCTTCTTATTTTAGGGATCTTAATTAAATGTCACCTTGTTATCGTCCCCATCTCTTTTGAGGAAGATACTGCTAATACCAGTCGACAACATGCAGAAATAAAAGGTGAATCACGTGCTTACAACAAACCCCTTCCATTCTGGAGCCTTCTCAGGGAGCAGGCAAGGGCAGAGGAGGAGCACAGTGCAGCTCTTAGTAGCGATACTTCAAAGGCAGCCCAAGGTTGGGAAGCAGGCGAGGATTAGATATTGATAACCACAAACATTTCTGAAAGCAACTGGGATTTTGAGAGCCCTTGGGTTTTCAGAGTTCAACTCCAGCTGCTTAAGGGAAATAGATTTTCAACCCCTTCTAGAAAATCCTGTACTAGTTGCTTAAAAACTGAAATCATTGTATTGACCTACCCCTGAACTCCTGTGCCTTCTTTTTATATTCATCTCTGCCTGCAGGCCCTCCAGGGAGGGATCTGGCCTCACTCTGCAGCATATTTCTGGGGCTTACATTGCAATTACTGTAATGGACAGCTATCTTCTCAGATCGGGGGAGAGTTTGGTGAAAATCCTTTCCGTTCGCATGTGTTTTCAATCATTTTTTCCTCCTTCTTACACACACCTCTCTTTCCAATTCAAAAATATATCATCTCCCTGCAGATAGCACAGCTGGATGGGTACAACTCATTACTTTCTTAGAAGCTTCTTCCAAATGCCTTATTTTTAACTCTTGCTTTGTGCTTTCTTCCACCTGGGTACAGATTACAGGCACGGTCTCTGCTGCGGGATGGAAGTGTGCTATATTCCAGTTATCTGCTGCGTATTAGATATGGCCACCTCTGGATAAACTGGAAAACTCTCAAGGGAGTTTTGGAAGGAAAGTCCATGCCAGATGCCATGCCAGAATTTCTCTCCACAGAAGACAGGCAGCTGCAGTCAGGCTCAATTCACTCCTATTGCCACTGAAATGGCAGCATGAAACTTTAACAGCAAAAATAGTTTACACTTAGGCATTCCAGCCCTAGAAAAAACATAGCTAGCATCTCTGTTGTCAAACATCCCGCCGTCACTCACCGCATTGATTTCACTTCATGCTGAGTCTAGTGGCAAAATCCCAGCGCTAATGAAGTTAATGGGAGTTTCACCGTTGGATTCAAGAGGGTTGGGATTTCACACAGACTCTTCAGTCTTAAAATTCCTTCCGCTCACCTCTGAGCTTAAAGACTGTGCCCGTTACACCCAGCACGGAAGATCTGGGGCTGATCCAATATCCTTTTAAGTTAATGGAAAGGCTCCCACACTAATGAGGACTGAGATAGATGGTTAGTGCATGAGAGCATTTTATTTGAGAGAGGAAGATGCTGATTCTACAGTCACATCATCTTTTTAACCCCTCATGTACTTTTTTTGTGCTTCTCTTATCCCCTGTGTTGATCTCAGTTGCTGCCAATGATGATTGTGCAAGAGTGAGGGAAAGGAGCCTCCCATCATAATCATTCAGGTTTTACTCTTCCTTCCTCCTACCATTTAATGTGAGCAGTAACTATTGAGGAAGTCTGAATATCAACAGAAGCATTCAGGAGAGAAAAATATAAAGACATCAAAATGTACTAGAAAAAATAATCTGCTTAATTGTCGTTGAGAATATGGCATGGCCTCAGTTATGCCTGCAGCTTACAGCAACCTCTCTGCATAAAGGTAATGTCTTTTGATGGGAGGAGACATTGGTAACCAAACAGCTGTGACAGCAGAGTTGTGCTTAAGGGAAAGAATTACTTTTGTACTGATGCCAATAAATAGATCTGAGTTAATGCTCTTCCCTTTCTGTGTGAGTATCGGTGGAGACTCACTCCTCCTTCTGACCTTTCTTGTCACCCCCCATCCTTCTTGCTGCATCAAAAACTCACACTTGGGTACCTCGGCTTTCCCTCGTTCTACCCCACGCTCAGCTTTTCTTAAATACCATTCTACAGGGAACCTCCTTGAAAAGGGCTTACTTACATCTCTTACTGCTGCCCGTTTGTTTTAAATTCCAGCCCCACAAGTGGAAGGCAGTTTCTTTTATCCTGGATGAAGCAAGACACGAGAAAAGAGGTTGTGCTGACACTCCAGGTAAACGATGTCTGACGCAAGCCTCCGAGACTGTAGGACTCTGGATGTCAGCGAGAGCCGGATGGCACTGAAGCCCATATGAACATTGTGCAAACCTGCACTGTATTCCCCCCAACCACTGGCATGAAATAGGGTTTTTCTTAATATTTTGCACCTTTACTTTTACCTCTCTCTTTAAGCCCCATCCTTGCTATCATGGCGTGCTTGAAAACTGAGCAGAAAGCTGCAGGGCCACGTGCAGGGCTGAAACGACACTCGCAGTTACCTGAAGCATCAGCCAAAGGGTTTTCATTCCGTGCCACTGGAGGGAAACACATTTCAGTCCTTCCCACCCTCAAACCCCCACATCCCCATTTTTTAATTTTTCAGATCACAAGTATATTCTCAGAGCAATGTATTCAAATGGAAATAAATAATCACCAGCTTAACAAAAGTCATTAATCCCCTGTAAGCACGCTTCTACACGAATCTATTAATTCTCATTTCCAAGTTTTCAGAATTAAAGTAAGTGTTTGATATAGTACGTGCTACCTATTGTCTTTAATTAAACAACCTCCCACTGTTGAAGTGGGAGAAATATTGCATCAGTCAACAGCACGCACAGCCCTCATGGAGAAAATTTCCGGGCTTGCTTGATACACAATAAAACACTGAACATCAGCTGAAGTTTCTTGGCTCACATTAAATCTCATTTGTGGCAGAAGCAGCAAGGGAATTAATTCCCTGGCATCTTTATGACACATACCTTCAGAGGGAATTGTACAGTTCAGATTTATATTGAATATGCTCTGTACCCTTCTTCACAAACTGAAGCATGGTTCAGGTCAAC
Organism: Chionis minor; assembly: GCA_013398295.1. Lineage (NCBI taxonomy): Eukaryota > Metazoa > Chordata > Aves > Charadriiformes > Chionidae > Chionis > Chionis minor. Next base: position 363,730 of record VZSF01002708.1, on the reverse strand, counting down.
AGCAAAAATAAATGACTACTAACATTGCTAATAACCTGAATGGTAGCAAATCAGGGACCTATCGGAAACAGTTTTGCAGAACCAATGCAATTTCAAGTGAATGAACATCCATTCACTAATGCGATTTGCCACTTGGCAACTCTGGCAAGGAATTTGAGTAGCAGAGGGATACACTGTCTAAGCAGTGCTGGAAAAGGCAGAGACTAGCCGTGTTTACACTTCTCAGCGCTGCAAAGCACGTGGAGGAAATGGGAACTCTAACAAGCTGGTGGCAGAAAATACACAGTACCATTTATTTTTCTAATTACTTTTTTAATTCCCTCTATTTTTTAGGGGGGGGGGTCCACAAAAGAGTGTATACAATGTACCAAAGTAATCTTGTGATAGTCTGTGATTTGTTATCATTCTCATAAATAGAAAATGGAAACATACCAGTCTGTCAAGAAGGCAGACTTTCACACATCTGAGACATCCAGGAGTCTGTAGAAGCTTGTCTCACAAGCAGTCCCCAAGGTTGTGCTTTTAGTCCTATGCATGATTGAGAAATCTCACACACCAAGCACACAGCTACAAGAGAAGGTCACAACGCTGAAAGCATCGGGGCGATATAGACATTGGGGGGTCATTTGACACAGGTGCCCCATGCATATGGAGGATCGTGCTTGCACAGAGGAGCAGTGAGCACAAGAGCCAAGCATGGAGCAAGCAGACTCGCCCAAAATACCTGGGGCACTTCAGTATCTCATGTTTTGGGGCTCAGAACTGAAAACCGGTGATTGTTTTGAGGCTTTTAAGCTTTTGAACAAGCTTCCTTTAAGTGTGTGCGATGCAAGCCATTCCCGAAAGTCCCAGAGGTCTGACAGCATCCCCTCGATGGAATCAGATTACAAGGAAAACTTGGGTCATCCAAGAAACATCATCTAATAACAAAGTCATCTCTGGCAGTCCCAGCGGACCGCAGCGTAGGAGGCTGTGAATCACTGAAGACGTGGGAAAATGGCAGCGAGAGAAAGAAAAAAGACCAGCTTGCAGCAGATAAACAGGTGTAACCTCGCTAAATTCTTCTGCAAGCAGTTGTCAGAACCTGATCCCTGCCTGGAAGCTCGCCACTCTTTTCTTTAAGTAGCCAAGCTCTGATACTTAACATCTGATAATGAATTACAGAGTAATTACTGCAATATCAAGCTTGTGAATCCAGCCAGCAGAGAAGAAAGGAACATCACTAAGCAGCAAGGACTGAGAATCTGAAACAACAAAGAGAACCCAAGAGGAACAAACTGCCAAACTTTAGCTAAGTTACACCACTATACCATCACAAAGATAAAATCAAAACCCATGAGATGAGCACATTGAAAATAACCATTCATAATCTAGCCTTTGAGCTCATTCACATATTGATAAAGTTTTCACTACAGAGATGCAACAAGCGACTATCTTGAAAACAAGTCCCGAAACTGGGAATATGCCCGGAGACTGTCTGCTCTGTAATTCCATAAGACTGAAGGAAGGTGTATTTCTGTACCCAGAGTTTATATTTTAATATTGCCTTAGTATAGAGGAACAAAGCATGCAAAATCCCTATGGGATGGGAACTTACAGTCCGAGAGCACCGGCACAGTAATACCGTAGTGGTTCCTTGGAGAGTTGGAACATTATTCAAAAGGTGAAATAAAACTAGTAAATCAAGAAAGCAATAGCATCCTTTTCTAATCTGAGGTTTCTAAGTCCAGAAGAAATACAGTATTCTTTAAATTCTCAATAGCAAGAAGGTTTTGTCCATTAAAAAAATAGCTACCAGTTAAATCGCTTTCATCTAGCTAGGACAAAATAACATTAGGAAAGGGAGCTCTGGAGTTGGAGGGCTGAATTTTAATAACCAGAAAATCTGGGAAAAGCCACAGCAATTCTGTAACAGAAAACCTAGGAAGTCAGGTTCAGTTAAAGAACAGTGCTATAGTTGATACCGAAGTAAGCATGAAATCCTCTTTCATATGACATTTTCTTTGCAGATTTGGCACCATCTCCACTTTTTATCCTTTTTGCAAGATTGGTAAAGTAAACATGCTTCGCCTATGATAGTTTAGAAAACACAGATATATAATTCAGCCAGCTGCCCTGGAACAGAAGTTAACATTTCTGATCCTCTCTATCCTCTAAAATTAGGCCTCTTAAAATCATAAGGGTAAGTGCCTTAATACTTTCTGATATCAAACAAAAGCCAGTAAGAAATGAATTGTATTAGAGTTTGATCCAAAGCCAAGTCTAGTCACTTTGATCTTTCCATTAAATTTCAGCCTGCCTTGGTATAAGCCCTTAGAAAACATGCAAAGTAAATGTTGATGCTCTTTGTGGTTATTGCATAATGTTGCGAGGCTCTTTGCAAATGATTTTCTCTTCTATGTCTCAGTTCATGGCCACTGCCCATTAAAAACCTAAGCATTATCAAAGTAACAATCAGGGTGCCAAATAAAGGACACGAATCTGCATGCAGTATCTAGTTATGGAAAGCAGCCACGTACAAAAGGGACCACCTAGAAGTCTGCAAAAGCCTGTAGAAGTCTGTAAAAAATTAAGTAAGCACTATCATGTTGTAACCCCTAAATGTAAAAAAAAAAAAAAAATATATATGCAGAGGTACATGTGCGCTTACCAGTATAGGCAACATCACTGAGAGTCAGCGATTGCATAATTACACAAGAATTTTGCTGAAGTATGTTAGCAAGTCTGCACACTCAACACATGTGGTGAGTGCAAATTGTAGGCATTTACCAGAAGACAGTACCGAGACTGGCCGGTTTCCTGAGTTCTAGGGCAAGAAATGAGGAGGAGAGGAAGCATTGTCAAACTTCCCTATGGGCTGGAAAGGCCAAGGCTTACAGGAAGGGTGAATGACATTCAGAGAAAGAAGCACCTTCATTAACTCTTCCTATTTTTGCAGTACCTGGCTATCTGCCATCTTAGATGAGCATGAAAATCTCTAGCTGTCTAGATCACAATTTATTATAGCTTAATTTCAAAAGACGGTTCTTCCCAATTTCTGCTGACACAGATCCAAGCTTTTGGGAAAATATCTCTGCTTTCTTTTTCAGGCTAGTAAATGATGGATGTGGTTTTCATCATTGGGAAGCACAGCAGCCCAAAGCCCAGGGAAGGATTAGTTCAGAGCACCATGCTAAAAGTTCATAACTCGCTTCTTCCCATCCCACCTGGGAAGAGATGAATCCCGTCCAGAAGTCAGAAGGCCCCACAAGAACTGATGGGGAACGAACAGAGAGACAGGGTCAGTCAACACCACTAACAAGAAAAGCATATTTTAGTTCAGATTCATTGCTTTTGCAACAATTGTGTTCTGCTTTAGAAACAGAAGCACCACAGTAAATTTCAGTGCTTTTCAGGCCTTGCATCACTCCAACGTGTCCTGGTGAGCCTACTATTACAACTGTATGGTTATAGGAGGGCGAGCACAGCCATTAACACCTTCGCATTGAAAAGACCCAATTCAGAACTGACATGCACTGTATTTTACCCCTCCTCAAGTTTTACACATCACCAGCTCCCAATTCAGCTCATACCCATGAGGATGTGGAATGACATAGAGCCTCATACTGCTCTTCCACTGGTGATGGAGCAATCCTTTTTCTGGATGCTGATGGCAGGCAACGTACTCATCTGGTTATGGCAGTAGACAACCAGGTTCCCTGGCTGACATGTACAACTACACAAATGCAGCCATTTTTCATATTAAATGGGAAAGGCTGGTATGAGGAGAAGCAGGCTCAAGGGTTTTTTTCCCCAAGTATCAGACTCATAGTTGGAATAAATTTGAACAAGTATCAGGGCTGCAAAACAGATTGCAGAAGCCAAAGAGATATGTGTCCCCAAGCAGTCAGCAGGGTGGGGAAGCTGGAAGAGTAGAGGACTTTTAATGCAATCACGGGCACAACTAAAATCGTTCAAACATTGGCTCTCCCTTCAGAGAGGACTGAGCTCATCAAGGATTAGTCACCCATGTGCAGTCCAGGGCAAGTCTGCACTCATGTCCAAATGTAATCAAACCTTTCCCCAGTGATGACCCTGCTACAGAAAGGTGTGCACCAATTCTAAAAGGATAAATGAGTTACTTCTGGAACAAATCAAATTTGAATAAATCTTTTAAATGGAAGGAAAGTAAACACGTGCACACACATGCTATCTGCGACAAAGGGTATTTCTTTAGATGTCTTAATTTCCTGCCGCAGAAGCAGAGGCTGACTGCTTTTTCAAGCTCACTGCTGTTTATGTCCGGTCTCCGCATCTGAAGAGAAAAAGCAAGAACTGCTTCAGAATGAAACTGAAGTTCCTCTGGCCTGGGCATGCCAAGCCCAGTTCCTCAGCAAACACCTTGCGCAATTGTTTTGAACTTCCCTCCTGCTCACTGGTGCCAACGTATGTATCATCGCATTCGCGTGGGTGAGCACACTCCTAATAGCGTTATCTGTCACCAGTCCTTTTATGATTCTTCATTTCCATGGCTCCTCCGTGTATGCTCTTTGCCTGCTCTCCATCATCATTGTACCGTGCACAGCAATTACTTTGGCTGCTCTCTTCAGTTTGATCTGTTCCTTTTGTACATTGGCTGGGGGGTATTTTTATTTTTTTTAAATTAAAGGGCTTTGTTTACAGTATCAGGTTTTTGAATGAAGATTTATAGCAGACTCCACAATTATAATAGTCCCAATAAACAGTACGAACTGCCATTTACAGCTACAACACAGTGTTATACACCAGCAAAACATCTCCACTATGTCAGCCCAACTATGCATCGATGCACTCCAAGCAAATCAAATCTCACAAAAACTACTACTGCCGAACTGCAACTCTCCTGGAGGAATCCTTGGTATTTGCTCTCTTCAGTACTGCAAAATACCATCTGGTAAGTCAGGGAGAAGAAACTTTGGCATGCAGGAAAGGAGGGGCGGACAACCACCCCTAAATACCAACATAACGTAAGTATTTCACTGCCCCTGTTTTGATGAGCACGCAGTGTGATGTTTAGGGTAAAGACGCAGAAATACCGACCACGTAATTTTCCCCTCCCCATTTGACAGTTAGTTGCAGCTGCTTAGCCTGTTTGAGCACCAAGCCTTCCCCAGTGAGAACACATGCACTGAAGCCCGACAGTCAGGCTGCTGATTTAGGCTGGGATTAGATCGTCCAACAAACCACCTCTGTGAATGGTAAGAACGGGTTTGCCCAAGCAATGCAGTCACTTGACAGCCCGTTCCTTGCTGTGCCCACAGCACAAATACAGCTCCAGCTGGGGAAGCGGGCCTGCTTCTCTCCAACCCGGGTGTGTAAGGAGAAGTGTGGAGTACAGCAACTTCTCCTGCTCATTCAGTAGGCTCTAAATCTTAAAGGCTGAAAATGGAGGGAGAGTAGAGACATTTGAAAGGAAGAAGGAGCTGAAAAACTTCACAAGCTTTAAGACACAAGAGAAAACAGAGGAGGGAAGGAGCAAAGTCGGAGTAGGAGACCAAGTGCCAATGGGGCAGGAAGGCAGTGCAGAAGAACAAAGCACAGGGCAATCAGGGTTCCTGGAAACTCAACCAGCTCAAGTGGAAGCGATGCCAGACCACATGCAACTGCACTAGAAAACACACAAGAAAAATTCATTTATCTGAGTCATCATAAAAGTAAAATCATTGCAGTCAACAGAAAAATAACAAAAATTCAAGCTAGATGACGGTGCAGTGCTCTATCATCAAGGGTTCAGAACTCTATTTAGTATGCACAGCTTCGTTTTGGATATGTTTCTGAAGGTGGCTGAGTTTGTTTTTCCAAAAATTCTACAAGTATTGCAGAATTAACGTTGTGCTGATGCTGAGGAAAGCAGTCTCCACCCTCCATTGGTAACTAAGTAGTTCCTGGCATTGCACTGTATAATGAACTTCTCCATTTTTAGTTTTAAAACGATTCACAAGCATTTACAAAGTGATTTGATTTAAACCAGAACTGTAACCTGTTCTCTTTTATTGTTTTTTTTCTAAAGAATGGCCAGAATTCATTCCATTAGCACGACATTCTTCCAAGAACTAACAAAAAGTGGGAAAGCACCTCAGTTCTTATTTCCCCTACCACAGGTTCATGTAATTCATCAAGGAGGGTATTATTTTCCATTTAGCCAACACTGGGTGGAAATGCCGTTGTTCCGAATGGTCCACAAAGTTTCTAATGGCCAAGGAGGCTTTCTGGGAAGTAACAGAACAGCCACAGACAGATATGTGTGCATTTTTGAGGAAAAGGTGGAGCAAAAAAAAAGAAAAGAAAAAGACAAATATGATGTTAATTTAGGAAGACAAGTCTCAAAGACCACCATTAGAAAACATGAGACATCACCATCAAGGGGCGCATGAATGGTAATCTAACACTCACCACATGGCAAAGGGCTGAGCTGAGATTGTTAATTTTTGACACTTGCTCAGACATCTGCAGTAGAGGTTACACCAAAGAGCATCAGAAGGCTAGCAGCGTAGGTGTGCTATATCAGAAATGCCAGCTAAAAAGAAGTAGCATAATTTCTCTTAAACCATCCTTAATTTCACAGCAAAACAATTTCACAGAGACAAGCCAGAGAAATGGCACATCAGATCAAAGTTACCTGTTAGCAAAAGTGACAACTCTGTGCCTTATTAACACAGAACATCAAACGCTCATAATGGTGGCGCCCACTGCTGAATTAATAATGGCAAAGGACAAAAATAACTGGATCAGAGAGGCCGCTGTGGCACCCAACCATTCCTGGTGAACATTCATTCAACACTTCCTCTTCTCTTCACCTCGAATTCTGTGCTTAGCCCAAGCCAGTTGCACAAGAGCCTTGACTACATTATGGAAATCTCAGTTCTAACACAATCAGTTACCCTGTCTTCAGTGGAGACAAGTTATGCCAGCACAAAGTCAGGCCAACACTGCTGTAAAACCAAGTAACACAGAGTATCCCACTTCTCACTAGAATAATACCCAATAGGATTTTCAGTAGGAAAGCTGCTACAGACACCAGTATCCTTCACTTTTCTTAGGGCCTCAACATCTACTTGCCCTCCTACAGTGCTAATTCCTGGAATTTACTTCTGAATAAACAGACTGTACATTAAAACGGGTTAAGTTTTCCTTTTACAAATTAGCTATACATATGCAAATGAAAATAAACATCCCAATTCTCCAAAGAGAAACCATCAGATACTTGCTTCATGATCCCAGGAGTCTGCTTTTTCTGCCCCCGTCTGCTGGTGCCCTTACCCGCCATTCTTTATGGCTGCATTATCGTTATCATCTATGGACTTAGTATTCCAAACATACCAGCTGCCCACAACTGAAGGGCTTCTTTGCATTACAAATTATAATTGCACTGAATGCACTACTGGTTCTGTGACATAAAAAGGAACCAAAAAAAAAAAAAAAGAAAACCCATCAAGCTTATTTTAACTTGACACCAGTTGAACCCAGCTGAAAAGCTAAGTCAGTAACCCACAGAACCCACTAATTAATTACCATATATATGTATGTATCCAATCTAATGGAGATCAAAATTTTTTTTTTTTAAAAAAAGGTAACCCATTATTCACCACCACCAGTTCAATTACAGCTGGGAGAATAATTCCAGTTAACATACTCTCTGTGGCCTGGCTCACACCCAGAGAGATGCTTCTCAGGAAGAAGCTCAGAAGCAAAATTTCTTGAAAACTGGAGCAAGACACCTCTTTTGAAGTCTTCCCTCAAAAACCAAAACAAAAAACTCCAGCACCAACAAAAAAGTCCCCAAATCATTGTTCTCCGCTTTTGAAGATTACTACTGTTTTCTAGAATAGGACATCAAGATTAACAATTTTACCCATCCATTCCTGGACCAAGTCAGCATTCATTTGTTAACCTTTATAATACTTCACACACTAGTGCCATATGATGTCAAGCCAAATTCCAAACTAAATTAACTTAAGATAATAGAAAAGAACATTTCTTACCTGTTACTTTTCCTCATAACTGTGGACTCCCACGGCTAAAGATAATTTGTCAAGTTAAAGAGTCTTCTTTTTTCTTTTATTTTTTTTAACCTCCCACTCCTAAAACATTTAATATTACCACATGTGAAAGAAAATGCAATGAAAAACTTGTCTAATCTGTCAATGACTACATGCCACTTCTGTTAGTCAGCTTCCGTATGAGCTTGGGTAGATGTTTCAAATAACAACAGGGGAGACAATCTATTTTATAACAAGAAAAGAAACACAAAGAATATGCCAGAAAAATTGGCGTTTTAAAATACAAAATTCGCATAGGGTTCCAGAGGTATGCAAAGGACTAGAAAATACTATAGTTTTAAGTATATTATATATAGGTTATATTTCATGTTAAGTCAGGTCGAAAAACATTCACTGTGTTGGATTTTCCACCAAACTATAATTATATCCAACAGCTACAGATATGAATACCACCTAAAATAAAGAAAAAGACAATAAGGTATTGCTTTTGCAAGACACCAGCTCAAGAGCATACACATCTTGGGCAATGTTATTGTATACTGAAGCTAGTGCACATTTGGGTTACAATTGCAGTATACTTCCTAGAATAGTATAGCACAACTGATTTACTTGTTACTTAAGAGCCTGTTCCACCTAGGAGCAACTAGTGAATGAACAGCAGTATTTACCTGCATCCTCCTTTTACTCTGAAACATCTCATTCACGCGGTGCAGGTTATCTATAATGTTATTCAGGACTGCGCACCCTGTACTCTTGCTGGTATACATTTTTCCACTTCTTAAAAAAGGCACTGAATTTTGGATGTACTGAAGAGAAAGGAATAGAAAGAGTCACAGTTCCTAGTATGTTTTAAGAGCTGAGAGTTACTTTAGCAATACACCTTTCACAGCTTATCAGTATAAATATGTTAACAAGTTTCCATTTAAAAATGAGTCACCCCATCCCACTGGAGTAAGAAAACACATCTCATCAGATTCAGATTCTGGAGATTGCACATGTTTCATTTACCTCTAAGTCACTGAATTAAACTAGCTTAAGACAAAGAAGGAATGAACGTCCTTGCAGTTTCTTAGTAGCTTTTCCCAAGTAAATTGCCAGACCTAATCCAAAAGAAGTGCCATCCCATTTCTAGTTTTTGATTTATAATTTAGGCAAAATCTGACTTGTTTTTAGAAGTAAAATTTTAAAGGGGTATTTTAAAAGTACTTCAACTTTGTGTTATAAGAAAAGTTATTCTAAGTGCAAGAGACCTCCATTTCCCCTTAGTGAAACCATTAAACCAGGCAGCAAACTTTGCAGTATAGAAAAGCTACAACAAAGGTTGGAGGAACAGCTGTAAACTTCGAAAATTTCATACGAATTTATGAAACAAAAATAACTGAACAAAGAACACTAAAGAGAATCTTTCAAGAGCGGGGCTTTACTGTCCATTCACATAGTCCATATTCACGCCAACCACCCAACTGCACATCTTTATTGCCTCTTCTCTCCACAAAAACAAACCCTTTGTGAGTTTACCTGGCACGTGCTTGGTTCACTCTTAGATTAGTCCTTTAATAATTTGTCCCCCCTTAATAGGTGGCTACCCTCGCTACTAAATCAGGTCAGCCGTGGCTACCTGCTAGCCGCCCGCGCAGGGTTTTGCTGACAGATGCTCCAAGGCAGCTGGACGCTGCGCAGCTGTACTGAGTGTTTCTGCTGTACTTCTCCGCAAGACTCGCCGGCTGAGACTTGGCGCCAGGCCATGGGTTCCCACTTCTTCCAATTCGGATCCGGCCAGCAGCCGCCTGGCTCAGGACCTGCGCAGAAGCTTGCGTGCGTTTATCTGCAAACCAGCGTAAACCTTGAAGCTCTCCCAACGTTTTTGGCTAAACACTCCCATCAGTGAGAGCAGCACGGCACCGCAGGCACTTGCACAAAGAGCAGCGGCTCCCAGTTGGCGCGGAGCTATGCAGCGCTCTGGAGCGGCTGGCATAACACTAGTCTCCGTACCCTTGGAAAACGTCTCAGACACGCATACTTCTGTAAAACTGCAGAGCATATAACAGGGACCAAAAACCACGCTGTAGATATTTATGAAGAACTGCTACCACAGCATCCTTTAAATAAAACAACCTCAGAAGAGGGGTGCTGCAGAACAGATAAGCTATGCTGTGTAAGTTCAGAAGTGACAATGTTTTGACTGTCTTTTTGTGCCTACTCAAGGTACGACTGACTATTCAGTGATACCACAAACGGTTGAAACCACTGGAAGAGGGAGCTCGCCAACACGCTCCTGGAGCTAAAAGAGAAAACATGGATCTCAAATTCCTGCCACTACGTAGAAAGTACAGTAACTGCTATGGATTCAGACAACCCATTCACGTTCCTATGTAGACACCAGCAAGGCAAGAAAACATTAACAGCTGTGCAGGAATAACACTTACAACTTATGCACCTAAATGAACCAGGTATGATGGGAAAAGCAACTGAATACCATAAAGAAAAATCGCCACTTCTACTCCATCAGAAATTATTTGAGCCTTTAATGAGAACTGCAGGTGAAGAAACGCAGGTCACCACAATTCCTCTGATTTCAAAGAAATCCCACACCCCTGACCCCAAGCTTTGACAAAGAGGCTTTAAGTAGTCAAAAAAATAAGTGTGAGGTTTTGTCAAATGATAGAAAGGTACATATCAAATAGGAAAATGAAAATAAAATCCATGTCTATTGCCCCTTTATTAAGCTGTTAGTACTGAAGATTGTTAATACTTAGACCCAATCCAGCAAATGAGGTCAAAAAGGCAGCAAAACTTGCAGAAACTAATCTCAATTAGTAAAGATAGGAACAACTGAAGAACTATTAATGAGCCTGTTGAATGGAGAGCATGTGGATTAAACACAGCACGGGCAAAAACAAGATGAGGCTTGTTTAAAAAAAAACAAAACAACTTGAGCTAGTCATACACAGTGCTGGCTCGTAAATTAACTAACTGCTTCCAAAACGAAATACTTTAACAAGTCACACCTCAATACACAGAAGCTGTTTACAGAGGATGAGGTAACAAAAAAAAATAAATTGGGTAAATCCATTAAAATATAAAGCATATGGTAAAAACTTCACATCTATTTGATTTAGTTATAAGCTACTAAGACTAGAAAGGGACTAGGAACTAACAGAGCTTGTAAAAAGGGTCTATAAAAAAAAAGTGAAAAAAAAAAAAAGGACTGCAAGATGCATACGAAGGCTCCTGGAACAGGAAACATAAGGAACATTTCAGAAAAATCAACAAGGGGCATGAAAGAGTAATTGCAGTAATCAGTTTACTGAAAAGGAAAACCATTCCCATATATCATTTTTCCAAATACTACAGAGTCAATGAGACTGAAAAGCAATTCACTCAGACCAGAAAATGCTCATACAACATACAGTTGACTTTCTTAATGTCATTGCCATACTCAGTACATGCTTAGATTCACCTGCAGGAAGAATTAGGTATTAGAAGGCAAAAAAACTACATTCTCTGCAGAATTAACTTATTAAGTTTAAGAAGTAGACCACTGTGGAGTCCTTCTGCAGGTAGATTGTAAACAACTGGTACTTCTCACCAACTTCCTAAGGAAAGCTTTTATATTCTTAGACGATAGTCATGGGTAGGTGTTCTTCAGGATAATGCAGGACCATTCTGGATTGCTCTGAATCACTGCTTTCCTTCATGAGCTGGACCAAGCAGAAGTGTCACTGCCCCATTTTTAGTTGATGCACGTACAGCAAAATACAGCTGTTAATTCAAATACAGTTGTCAATTCAGATAACCTTACAGAAATAAGATTTCAAGAGCGGTGGGAACATCGTATGCGCGTAGAACTCCAAATATTGTACTTGCCTCTCGGGCCTGACCAAGACTGCAATTCATTCGCAGATGTACCAGCACAGTCTCCTGCAGGGGTAGGATTTACACCAAAGCAAGTCAGACAGCGCTGCTTAACCTACACTGGAGTTATGCACTGAAGTAGTTGTACTACCACTGGCTGAAATATAGAATAGGTAAGGAACGTGTTTTAATAGCAAAAAAGGTACCGGGAAAGAGCTCCAGCTTGAAGTTTTCATTAAAGCTATGAACAGACTTACTTATCACAGAAAGAAGTAACACAGAGCTCATTAGACACTGCCTCATACCAAACTGGTCTCTGCAGTTGCAGAAGTTTTCTTTTTAGGCCACACGAATTCCAAGACAAACAAATTCATTATTCACTCTATTTCACCTTGCTAAAGGAACACCAGGACTACCAGCCAAGGATAAATCCAGTACTCCATCATGACATAATACCTTTTTTATTACAATATCCAAAAAACTGAGTATGCAAGATTTTGAGATCTCACGATCCCTTCTTCAATCTCAGGAATGTGCCATCTAAAGACTGTATATTTAAACCATAAAGGAGTTTAAATGTAAAGAAAAGAGGAAAAATGCATTTTCTTCATAAACATTCTGTGTGTCTCTTCCTACCAACCACACCATCCTCTGTAAAACCGGAAGATTTCTTTCCGTAAAGCAAATATATATATAGTGTTGGTAGCCTGCCCCACCCCATCCCAAGATCAGTTTTTATTAATCTTCTGTATTAGTGTCAACAATCAGCTACAGATACATATTACTTTGAGAATTAAATACATAATCGTTTAATTCAAACAAGCAGAAGGGCAAGAGGAAAAAGCATTATGTGGATGGCACATTTGGTTGTAGATTACCAAAACATTCAGCCTTTACAATTCAATGACTCTTTCTCTAGTAATCAACTTTCAAATAAAATTTCTCTTCGTTGCAATTACAGACCAAAATACACTAGATAGTTTTCTTTTACTACAATCTTACCATAGTAGTTTAAGAAGTACTATTACAAAATGCTTTTAATTAGTGTACTCTTTACAAAGAGTCAGAGAGGCAATGTAATAGCAGAGTACAGTGTAAAGAGTGCTTCTAGGAACTAGGAGTTTTTGTAATATACTACTCGGTAAGCGATATAGCTACAGAACTCACAGCCACAACTGTTATGTCTACCCTCTCTCACTTAAGTAGCTGCAGCTTCAGTGCATTCAAACTGTGCCCGATGTCTCTGAACGGAGAGTTCTGCCTGCGTGAGCAATCTGAACAGATTAACACTGGTTTGAATTGAAAACGCCCCTCCTTGATCTGAGCTAACTATGTAAACGTACACAGGAGAGGGGAGTTTTGAACTCAGCCGGGAAGGTGAGTGCTCGCCACGGCCACCCAAGGGAAACTCTCAACCTGAAGAGAGGTGGTCGGAGATTAACAGAACTGGAACACAAAAAGAGGCAAACAAAAAAAAAAAAAAAGGACAAACAGCAACCGACAGAGCAAACACTTTAGAAAGAGCCTATTCCTTAAGCCTGCTTCAGATATTGCTCTGCTCTATAAAAGTGAATTTAGGACCTAAGGCTTGTAAGTTATGAGGCCCAGGCGGCCAAGTCCATCTTCAACGTCACTGAAGTGCTTTCACAAGATATAGCTTTTCCCCGTGTTCACTGGTGAAGATGGGAGCCTTTTTGTAGTGTTCCACCAACTCATCCATAGTATTAAAGCGACGCTGACCAATACAATAGACATTGTCCACGAGCTGCACCTTGAAATGTTTGTTCTTCCCCGATGCCTTTAGAGATACCGAGAAGTCACTGGGCTGTTGAGAAGAATTCAAAAAGAAAAAAAAAGAATTACATAAAAGTGAACAAAATGAAGGCATAATTTTGTGGTTTCAGGAACAAACTGTGTCATATACTTGATGGTAATTTTTGCTAGTCTTTGTTCCACAGCTCACTGCTTTAGCTACTTAAGAAACCCAGTAGTCTATTATTCAATAAATAATTGCCATCATTATTAACGCGCACAGTTAAGTCAGTTAAGTGAAAGCTCCCCAGATGCACATTTTGAAGTTGCCAATTACATGACTAAATTGCAAATATTATCTTAGTTACTCAATCTAGAAGCACGAGAATATCAAGGAGAAGGAAAAAAATTTCATCATGTATGGTTTCCTTGCTAGGGAGTCCTGGAGAAAGCAATTATTGCAATACTGCTTGGGTGTGATGAAGAAAATTCCCCATATCATTTTTTTTTTTTTTTAAGAGCCGTGACCACTAGAGGGCCATTCTTGCTTTGCATTGCAAAAGACAAAAACATATTCACCTTTTATCTTCATTATCACATGGGGAATAATTTCTCCTATTGAGTAGACTTTTTTTTTTTAAAAAAAGGATAAAGCTATAGAATAAAAACACAGTACAAATCTCACCATCAAACCACTGCCCATGAAAGAAAATTTAACCACTAATTAAGTTATTCAGGACAGAAGAATTTCACACAATAAATCTCTTAGTCTTGGCAGTCGGCTGCTTTAACGAAGACAGCGCTGCCATCCAAAAAGCCAAGATGAGACCATTCCGCTTTCTGCACCACATGCCACTGTAGGAGGGTAAAAAGGACACACTGTGCCTCACTTCTGGTTGAACTCCACCTCTAGCCATCTACTGCTGCTGGCTGGCTGTAGAGGTGGGAGTACAGGCTTTGTCCAGTGAGAGTTGGTTGGAGGTAGGTGTCACCAGCCAGCAGGAAAATGAGAAAATACAAATTAAAAAGTACACACCAGAGTGTGTAGCAAGTACTTAACAGAGACAAGTAACACCTGATGCTACTCTGGAGGTCCTGCTGCAGGGTCTTTGCATATTGAAGGTATGGCTTCGGGCAGAAACCATTGAAAGCACGTGCCAGTTCCAGACTTCCTGCAGTCCCTTGGTCCTCCCCCACACCACGCTGCTGCTTCGGTCAGACAAGCGCTGAGAACCTGAACTTGTCCAGGCTAAAGAAAACCCACAGGGGACTATCTGGTTCACAGCATCGCCCTACAAACAACCCTGAGCACAGCTATGGCACAGCAGAGGACTGAATAGGGGGGGAACAGATGCCCTTGGACATTACTGCGGTCACCAGACTTCGGTTCAGGAAACCACAGCCTCTGGAGTCCTCTACACTGCGTTTGGGGGGTCAGGTACACACTTGAGTGCATACCCAAGTAAGCTGAAGGACAGGATTTTCTCAGTCATGCTGTCTTTTTTTCCTGCAATGACGTGGGTCTCCACTCCATACATCCCCCATGTTTTGCCTATCCCAAAATCTCGTCCCTTGCATCTCCCCCTCACCTGTTTTAGTACCAGCGCCTTCTCTGCCTTCCCTTCCTCCTCCGTCTGCCCTGCCCAGAGCAAACAAAGCTCCTGCCGCGCCCGTTGATCTGGCTCTGGCCCAACTCTCCAGGCTCACACCCCGCAGCTTTCGGCACCAGCTCTTTCCCTCCTGCACCGCTCAAGCCAACAGCTAGCACCCCACACCTCTGGACTAACGCTCTTCTATCTCAAGCTACTACATTCCAGACCCATAAGCACCGCTTCTTTAAAAAATATTTTACCATGCGTAGGAGAATTACTTCTATCTATAAGCTGGTGCCACCAGGCCTTGGCTGGGTCAGTGCAGGCTCCGGCAGGAAAGCAGCTTCAGGCATCAAGTTGCTCCAAATCCACTGGCTCAAAAGACACGCAACAACCCCCACGACTGCCAAGAGGAGAGGGCTGGGGAGGGTGCAGGAGAGGGCTGGAAAGAAATATCTAATAGCATATCTTCGGGGTTTCCAGTGCTCCACCCAAGATACGTTTCGTGGCTTGTCATCCATCCCTAGTTCCAAGTTTGAAAACTGCCACGTTAAGCCAGTTCGCTGTGATACCAAACTGCTGCCTCAGGAGCGTTACAAACAAGCCAGCCCCGAGCTCACACCAAGACTGACCCGTTTTCAACACCCACCCTACCGGGTTAAAGCTAACCTGGTTGTACCAACACCATGTTACGGTCAAGACCCTGACTGTTGTGTGGACAAACCTTCGGCAGCCACAACCACACAGGCCTTGGACCTGTTGCAATGGAGATCCCCATATCCCGAAGCAGCCCCCATTAAAGGGTAACAAAGCAGAGGCCTGCACAAACCAAGCTCTTCAGAAGCTCCGAGACCCTGGGCTCATGGAAGAGAAATTTAGGCCACGGGCTCTGGGCAGCTGATCTCTGTGCTCTAAACACAGGCTGCCAGGCAGGTCCATAAGGTATCTTCAAGAAGGACCACGTCAAGGAGAACGCTTACAGACTAGCTGCTTAGGATCTGAAAAACAAGACCAAGTCTTGCTGACTAAGTTCTGGTGCTTCCATGGGCAATGACTATACTAAGCGAAAACCAGTTACCAAAGGGCCCTCCTTTAAAATAGAAGAACTTACAAAAGGGAAATGCATAATCTGAACCAAGCACATTTTTTTGTTTTAGCAACAGAAAAAGATGTTATGACAAGGTTTAAAAACAAGTGAAATAATCACTTTGCACTCAACAAAGTTTTAAGGTTTTCTGACAAAGCAGAGTTATTTTCAGCATGTCAAAATTATGAGTTTTCAAAGCTCCTTATATCTGCTAAGAATCATTATTTTTAGACCAGAAAGGACATGCTAAGGACACACAGAGGTGCTGGAACAGGTCTTAGACCTCTGATCTACTACTGTTCTATGTTCCAAGCACTGGCCAGACTTACGTCTTTGTGAGGTGGTCTACACAATACACTATATACTCTTCCTGTCATTTTAATTATGACTTTAATGATTGAACATTCTCCTGAACTACTGTCCATTCTTCCCAGCCTCAGAGCTGATAATGAGATTGATGCATAAACAGAAGACATTATTATTGCTTATCTTCTCCAGAATATGTTACAAAGTTTCTTCTTTTCATGATCTGATTTAATTTAATTTAAAAAAAAAATAGCGGAAAGGCTGATCTAACTCTTTTGAGAACCATCATCCGGTGCAAAGAGATGGAAGAGCTCGAACAGCTGTTGCAAAAATCCTGAAACCCTTTATTTGCCTCAGTGTAGTAACTTCAACAGGAGACAAGATGAAATAGCAAAAGCAACTGGACTTGCATTTGTTTTTATTTTGGTTCTTTCCCACTCTAATAAAAATGTAAAATGGTTGAAAAGACTACTTGACTATTTTAAAAAAACTCCAGATAAACTACTGCGATCTTAATATTACCATTTCAAAGTATGCTGGTTTGATGCAGCTTGAATTGGTTCCCTGCTGTCCTCCTTGGATTTGCTCCAAGTCTGTTTATTTTATTTACTGTTTAAGCTATTTTACTTCAACTGCTGGCCAACTTTTCTCCCTTCTCCCTCATAAATGAATTGCTACATTTGGATGTTTGCACACTAACTTCTGCAGGAATAAAAGCCTCATATACACCGAATAAAGGCACATTAGAAGTAAGCTTTAATCCCTGAAAGCTATAGAGGAGTTGATGATTCTGCAACAGAATTATAGAGCATAGCTTCATGGCAGGGAACCAGTGAATACTTCTGTACTGTCAAAATTGGGAAGACCTAAACCTGAAGTTAAAGTCCTAAATCAGAAAACTGAAGATTAGCTATTATGCATCTGCAGTGCTTCAATCCAGCTGTAGTATTTCTTTGAATTGGTTCAGATTCCTTTATTTTATAAACTCCTGATTATAAGATGACAATAGGCTACGTGATGCTTACAGCATGTGGAAGACAACAGGCAGGAAGATGTTGCTTTAATTTTATTTCTTTGGTCAGGAACTTCACTGTCTTTTCAAAAAAAGATGGAAAATTTTATCATGAAGATGAGGTATAAAGCATTATAAGGGGAGAAAAAGAGAAAGTGGGAAAGAAGGTTCCCTCTTTACAATCTTCATTTGAGAATGAAACAAGACAATTTTATCAGAAATGGCAATGTCGGGAAAAATAACTCTGAAAGCCTTTTACTGATCCTGTAACTATTTTCCCCCTCCTTTCAAACCAGTTCCACCTGGTAATACCCTTCCTCCATGGAAGACACTCTCATTCCTCAGACTAATCCTTCAAGCTCCTATCTGTGAGCCTGCCCTGGAACTCCCCAACTCCTTCCATTTCCGTGCTCAGGTTTTCCCTCACTTCTCCTCCTACTCAGTCACCCATCCAAAAAAACCCAAGTCATAGCTCAAATGTCTAAGGTCAGGCTGGAAAGAACCAAACGGGAGGGTTAAAAATTCCTTTTTCGATTCCTTCCACCTCATTTACATATAAACAAATACCCTTCCTCTCTATGTAATGGTTCACCATGTTCCAAAATCAACATTACACAGGTCACAAACATGAATTGGCTCCATCGATCTTCAAATGCAGCTCTAATAAGATTTCTGTTCTTCCATTTAAAATAAACCACTAGGTGTTTCCTTAAGCCTGTTTTTAAAGATAAACTTTCTCCTCCTCTCCGCTATACTTATCAATCACAGCACGTCACAGACTATGACAAATGCTTCAGTGTTTGAACAGTTGCCAGATTTCACTGTTTCTATCCAACACTTGCAGGATCAAAACCCCAGGAAAATATGGGACCCCCTGAATGCTACAGAGTTAGCACCTCAAAAAGCATTAAGAGGTCTCCAGCTGTGTCTCCTCCCCTCTGCTGTCACTACTGCTGGACAGAAGAGCACAGAAGCTGAATGTGATCTCAAAGGACTGGTACAAATCCAGTTGCACCTACAATCCTCAGTACCATCTTAATACAATACCCTGCAACCCCACTTAGAATCAGTTACTATAATTTGATAGCTGTGACACTATTGGCAGAAAGCAGCCATTACTTCCTAGTGAATAAATGCTCCTGGAGTGGTCCAAAAAAAAATTGTATAGCTCATTCCTGCTAACAAGCAAAACTGGTTTGCAAAAAATAACATCATCTCTTCCTCATGGGAAGACATCACAGGGCTATGAAGCAGTGGTGTTTGTCTAACCACCAGTTTTGCACCCACTTGCAGTGGAGTGGAAGGGGACTGCAAGTCCTGACAGAAGCTTCTGCTGAAGTCTAAGGGCGTTTGCAGTCTGCTGAGAAGCTAAAGGTGTGGTGTGGCTGCCCTCCCTCATCACCAGCCACTGCTTCCTATTGGCTACAGCACTAGGAAGCACATGGTGCTTCCCAGGGTGAATCTGAACCAAAAACCTTCTTCCTTCCAAATCTGCTTCTCTCCCTGTTAGAATCTTAGATCTTCAAAGCGTGACGATCACCTACCCAACGCAGGCCAATGGTGTCAGCCAAGACTTGTTTGTCTTGTGTTACGTACTACACAGAGAGAATAAAAATCTGACTGCTAGAGAGCCTGCAATTCAAAAAGGGTAAGAAGTGGCTGTACAGAGACTGCATAGATTAAATCTGCATTATTTGTTCAGGAGTGCTGCTTAAACAAGACAATAAACCAGTTTTTATCAACTGAGCAGCCTGCAGCAGAACGAAAAATCAGGCAGTATTTCTAACTAGGAATGTTCCACTTCAGTTTCCTCCTTTACATCTCCAAAACTAAGGTGACATTACCTAGGTACAACAGAGTTGTCAAAATGTTATCAGTAGGTAACTGTGCCTGTTACATAAACTATGAGCTTAAATGGTTCAAACAAGTTTATGGTTCTAATAATAGTATTTCGTAATTAATGAAGATAATCGGGCTCCTAGCTACCTCAAAGAGTTCATCTCAGGATATTCTCCACCACAGCAGCATCTCTTAGATCTAAATGTAACTGAGGGGAATATTTTTGGCTAAAGAAATCTAGCTCTGAGACAAACATCTGGTAAATTAAATCTAGAGAAACATTGTACAATCTTGCATCTACTAAAATTTGAAATGGAAAAACATGTCAGTCATCAAGTGAATACAGGGTAATACAAACCTTCATCTATCCAAGGAGAGCAAATTCAAAGTAATCTAAGGAAAACTTTTAAACGGATGACTCTCTGTAACTATGGTGATGGAAGGCTATAAAAAACTCTAAAAGAGGTCAAAAATCAGGCACAAGATTAGCAGGATGACTCACAGTTTTATCTATGGGGCCTTTTTAGAAAGGAATAACCCCTGCATCCACGGCTTTCATAGGCGGGTTCATAACACAATGCAATGGGAAGTACTGGTCTGGTGGAAAGATGAGCAAACCTGAGAGCTGACAGCTTTGCTCTGTTCAGCCCAGTCTCCCTAATCAAGATCTTTTGCTCTGATCACACAGACACTCCTGGTGACTTTTAGCCACAGCACACATAGTGTCTGTAGTCACTCATGCGAGATACAGCAACTGTCAAGAATTTAAGAGCTACTTCTAAAAATTTTTCTTTGTTCTGTACGGAATAAGCTTGAAATAGATCTTTTGTGATCTTCTTCCCTATGCTACCAAATATGCCCATTTGCTTATTAAATCACTCCTGGCACTTGAGAGAGAAAAAAAAAAAACAACAACCCGCAACCCAACACCCCATCTAGCAATCACCAATGCTTTTATAGTTCACATGCAAAAACAAATTATATGATAGTATGATACGTAAAGATTAGGGCAGACAGAAGTTTGAGATGTAGTAGAATATTTCTTTAAACCTAATAAAAAATAAAACTCTCTAGTAGTACTAAGACAAAGGAGACATTTACATGCATAACTAGTCTTTCTCATTGCTCAAAAAACCCCCAAAGACAGGATCTGCAAGACCAGATCAAGATTAGAAAAAGAAAAAAGATAAGTTCCTCAATTCAGCACATTTTTTTTGGCGTGTGTGCAAAAAACTTGCTGTAATACGAATTGAGTAAGTTTTCTGGGATTCCAGTAAGTGTTAGACGCTGGAAACAACTTGAAGACCACATTCTGAATGAATCTTTTTGTGCTCCACAAGCAACAATTTCCCCAGCAACAATGCAGGCAGCAAATTTGAAACTGCTTTGAATACAAGTATGTTTAGCGTTATGATGTCATATTAAATTAAAAGGTTACTGTGTCCTTTCAAGGCAATTCATTTACTCAAGAGGTAGACTCTTAAGAGCAAAGAAACGAGCTGTAGCATGCTGGTCACTGTAACATGGTGTGCATTGAGAAACGGCTGTGCATTTTTGTGTTTTCAGTAATGTATTTATTTTCTAACTGTCCTGGCACTTTCCCAAAAGACAGAAGGCAATTGATAGGTACTGTCTCAGGATAATCCAAAATACAGCATCCAGACCTGAAAGTGAGTTTCTACCTGCTGGACGGACACACCAAGGGTAGACTGCATGCAGTATACCTGCCTGCCCCGCTCAGACAGGATGCTACCTTGAGGAGACAGCTGAACTGCTGTAATTTAATGATTACCATAACCCTCTAGTGGATTTCTACCTTTTAGAAGATTGTATGCCCCACCTCAGTCTTTTCTTCTGTTGACTAAACAAACTTGATTCCTCTCAGCCTCTGTAAATCGGTCATGTTTTCTAAATTTCTATTTTTCTTCCTGTTCTCCTTTGGTTTATGTTTATTTAATCTATATTTTTATTCCTGTTCTCCTCTGGTTTATTTGCATTTGCCTTCATTTAGTGATTACAGTTAACTAAAAGCAGAAATAGGAACTCAATGACACAGAGCTTCAAAGAAAGAGTAGTTTGACAGCTATCGTGTCTTCTGCAGAGCAAGTTTATCAAGGAAAGATGCCTGACATTTAATCAGACAATACTGTATCCAGAAAAAAAAATATTTGGGACTATTACAGAATTGTATTTTGTCAATAATGTTACACACGATGTAGAAAGTACAGAGGAATAGCAAGAGTCTAACTTCAATAACAATAATAAACTACTAATGTTTTCTAAAAATTAGAAGGCAAAGTTTTATTTGGATTTCGAAAATCCTACAGAATTAAGAATTTTTTTGTCTTTCAGCTGCTGTTCTGCTGTCACTAGAAGCTTCTGTTCATCTCATCCACCAAGAGCCAACATGCCAGCCAATCCCAAATTGTTGTATCCTTCCATTAAAAAAGCAGGCTCTATTAATTCAGAAGATGGATTCTGCTCATCTAGAAAGCTGTCTCTTAAAGAGTTGTGTTAGGAAAGAAATTTTATTCTAAAGGGATAGACTATGCACTACCTAATGAATCGGCCTCACTGCTATCTTAGATTTTGACTTCATTCTGGGACCTCTTTTCAGTAGCTGAAATTGTAACTGAGCAAAAACAGAATCAGCAAATGAAAATGTGAAACACACTTCCAGAAAAATAAGGGCAGCTAAAAGGATCTTTAGTTCCAGATTTGATCAAGTTTAATTCTCCCCCTTACTTAAAGCAAATTCTTTGTTTTCGAGCACGCAGTCATGCCAACGCTGACTACTTACTGAAATCATTTACACGAAGAATAGCATACGGGAACAGTTTTCCCCAATTTATACACCTTTATGATAAAGAGTATCACAGGTTCTAGCCAGAAGTGTTATATGCAATCATTACAGCCTTCTGAAGACGTTAGTTAAGAGTCTTTTAAACACCGTATTACGGCTACAACTATATATGCAGTTGACACTGCTTTAGTTTTAATTTGCAATCTACGTTGTAAACCCACAACACAGGCAGAGTGAAACCTGCCACAAATACAGCATAGAGATAGGTGCCCGTAGCTGTGTAAGGTATACTTATTTTAGTAATATCATATGCTTAAATGAGAAGACTGAGCTAACATAACTATTTTAATTTTGAATTTTTATATGTGAAACAATGAAAAAGATGGAGACATCTACTAAACAACAGTTTGTCTTCATCTTCATGGAATGGCTCCACAACTGACAACAATAAATGCAGGAAAGCCCTAATCACAAATTCAGATTTGATTAATTTTTTTTCTTTTTTTGGTAGCTATTGAAAGATGTATTAGGGAATTATTAAAATCTGTCACCTTTTAAAAATCACAGGCAAGGGATAATTAAATTTTGAGTGCTTTAACTAGGAATTCTCTGGCCTCAGCATACATGAAAGGCCTTTCAGTGTAATTTTAAATTTGAACTTTCAGAATTACAATGATCCCTAATCAGCATTAGTCATATCCCTCTGATGTCATCAAAGCTTAATTGACAAAGCATATGAGTTGCTGACTTGACCCTCTCCTGTTGTGTATCATAATCTTAACAATTAGATACAATAATAACTTTACCTTATTACAACTTAAGTAATTTAAGTAGAGCAGAAATATATTAAAACGGAATTTTAAGCAATAGAGAACCTATGCTATTATTCAATTAAAGGCAGAACAAAGCTGACCAATGCAAAGATCCCATTTGCAATTAGCTTGGAAATCAAACTAATAACCAAATTTGCAATTCACAAGAATTATTTTGTCTCATAGCACCGTAAATTTGAGGAGGATTTTATATGAGGAACACGTGAGAAGTCAATTGAAGCCTGAAATATTTAGCTGCTTGTCCGCTAATTAAGAAACCCTGGATAATACAGACCACAGCTGTTAAATTTCAGCGTAAATGTCACTGCGTTTCAGTAACGTACCAATTCTCCCAAGCAGTGAGCGTACTGGTTGGTAACGCCAAAGCATTGCTGCTTCTTTAAGGCCGAAAAGCCCTTTATTACAGACAGGGAAGCTATTAACTGTCATGCTTGCTAACCCAAGCATAGGGTATTACAAAGCCTGCCGGGCTGAGTACCACTTACCGAGGATTCACTATCTCTAACAAGGAAGTCTCCTTCCACTCCCCTTTCGTTCAGGGCACATTCTGCTTGGTGCCGGGTAACATTCCCGTAATACCACTCTCTTCCAGCAAACCGTCCGGTAGAAGATGGTCCTGTGTAGCTTATCTGAGGCGGATGGGAAGTGTTAATGGTAGGACCATCGCTAACGATTACTACATAGTTTTTAGGAACAAGACCAATTTGCCCTCTGGAATTTTTACATTTCCACCATTCTGGGTCATTTTCTGGCTTTTCAATGACTTCCATTGTTTCCCCTTTTTCAAAATTGAGCTCTTCTTCTGTGACGGAGCTGAATGGATACAGTGTCTGAACAACGTGGAGTACTTTGGTGCCCTGGCCGTTACTCATGGAAGCGCCTTTCCTTAAGCTGAGAAAGCTGGGTGAATCTGCAGTTGCCTCCTCAACCTCCTCTACCACATAGTTCGAAGGAAACCAGCCAATCTGTCCATTGTAGCTACCTCTCCACCAGCCGTCGCTGCACTTCTCCATGACAATCACTCGGGATCCTTTAACGAGGGACAGTTCATCCTCCCTCTCTGCAACATAGGCAAATTTCACATAGGCTGGAATGTTAAGATCGTAAATCCGGTCAGCGCTGCTGCCGTTGGATGGGTATTCTGCGTCCGTGCTAGGAGTGGGTGAGGCGTCTCGTGCGCTCGTCTTTCTCTTGGTTTTTCCCAAACCTGTTGAAGAGAGAAACGCAAAGCGGTCACTTGGAATGTTTGTCCCCAGACTGCAAATGCTGGATTTGGTGACGCTCCTCTGTCACTAACAGCACTGCTAAATGAAGATCTCTTCTGTAAGGCTACACAGTCAGCAAGCAGTAACACCTTTAAGAGGTATCTTTAACATCCAGCTGATGCACCATTAAGTAAGGAGCAATTTGCGTTATAACAGCTCTCTTCCTTCCCAGAAGTACCAGAGTTTTAACACACTTAAAAACAGTGGTTTCTTCACTATGAGAACAGCTAATCACTGGAACGGTTGCACAGCTTGCTGTTATGTCTCTTAAAAATCCGGCCAAATGAACAAGCCTTTTAATTTTAGTGGTAACTTAAATTTGGTTCAAGCAAAACACGAAAGAAAATCTACAAAAAATAAACTAGCATAGCAATAAAAGCTTAAGTTTCTCTGCAGATTACATTTTGATCTCTTCATTCTTCCCTCCCCAGGCAGCTACAACAGCTGCAGCTTCTTCCAACTGCAAGCCCCCTTTTGAAATCCACACCTCTTTCATCTACATTTCGTCACGTTCTATAAAAGCGTAAACCTGGTGGTGAGGAAGAGCATTTGCATATTTTCCCCTATAATCTGTAAATTCTGATGTACTGTTGCAGCATTAATTATAGCATGAAATACAATGTAGAGAAGAAACAACAGTAACATTAAATACATAACTTTTATTTTTTCCTAATTAGAGGAACCATGCTAATGTCTGTGGAAGAAAATATGAAAGAAAAACTGCACATTACACCTGGTGCACTTCTCAAACTTTTGCGGCAAGGACTGCTTAAGTTTATGTATAAATAGAAAGATAAAGTGAACAAGTAGCCTTCTTGCGTGAAATTCACTTACAGAAGTTCTGAAGAGAAAACAAGAGATGAAGCCTCAATATAGCACAAACCAAGCAACACCGAAAATGTCATGCAGGGGACAGAAAGCAATAAACATCACAGAAAAGAGGAGCTTTTCTACTTATCTCCATGCTCCTAGAGCCCAGCTGACAGGCAAGAGATTCACTTGAGACACAATGAGTACATACTGATTATGGCAGATTGAATGGGAAAAAAAAATAAATAGGACTTTGCTTTCGTTTCTTCAAATAATCTTATAGAAGGAGGTCCACACTATTTCAATTTTAATAGTTCAGAACTATTTAATCTGGCCACTCCCCTGCTGAAAAGTGCATTCACTTTTTAAAAACACATATACATATAAACGTACATGCATATACAATTAATATCTTCAAAGCTGTTTGTTCAGTGCAAAACTACCTGGTTTATTTCACAGGGTTTGCTAACTAGAAGGGTTAAATACATTAATTAATACAGTGTTAAGGTCTCAGAAGTCTGCAGAAAATTGCAATGATCCCAAAGTGTTTCCTGACCTTCCCCAGCAGCTCCTTGCTTCCTGCTGGAGCCTGCTTACATCCTAATGTCATTCTAACTACATCATTTCATCTGAGAGCCAGTGACTGCACTTTCAGGCAAAATCGGGTAGAGCGGCTTATTGTACTAGAGGAGACAATTGCAGGAAAAGAGTGTCCAAGCAAGCGCTAATCGGAAGCTGGCCAGGCTCTGATCTCTGCCAAGACTGGAAATTTTCATCAGTTTAGAGATCATTTTCAACCAAAAGACAAAGATGTATCAGAACTAAGGAGCATTAAATTAGAGCGATATAAACAAACACAACTTAAGGGTTGTTCTGTTAAGAAAGGGGGGAAATTACTTGTTATAACTTCATGGAAAACAAGCAACTGTATTTCAATTGATTCGCTCTACATAAAGCCCTACACTGAGATTGAACCTTCCAGATTAGAAGCGTAGGTGTGCTTTGTAATGGAGCTATGCAGCACCGCTTCTTGGAATTACAGCAGAAGAACTAATAAAATAAAAAACCCTAGCAGATGACGAAGTAGCCAGCCAGGAGAAAACTAGTTGAAAATCAGAGCACAGAGATAACAGAGATATGGGGATGTAGTGTGATATGAGAATGACAAAAACTGAAATATCTAGAGAAAAAATTGTTGACAACAGGGGAAACCAACACATTTCTCAAAAAATAAATTTTCTGAATTCTGATAAAGGTCTCTAAACATTTAGCAAAAAGTTATCGTATCAGCCAAGCGCTTTCTTTCACTTGCAGTTTCATAAGTTGCATCTTTTTCCACGAATCTCCCCATGCTGTGTCTGCCGTTTTAAATGGTCCTTTCTATCCTTCCCATTCAACACA
Source organism: Chionis minor (assembly GCA_013398295.1). Taxonomy (NCBI): domain Eukaryota; kingdom Metazoa; phylum Chordata; class Aves; order Charadriiformes; family Chionidae; genus Chionis; species Chionis minor. The sequence goes on along the minus strand of VZSF01002708.1, from coordinate 337,157 downwards.
AACCGTAACAACGTGGCGAGGTGGAAGGGGAGAGGGAATCAGAACTTTCACTTTTTTCTTTATCAATAAAAGCAGTCTGAACTCTTCAGTTTAAACTTGACGTTTAACGTAACTGAACTTTTTAAGGCTGATAGCATGGTAACGATTAACCTGTTGCGATAGCAGCTATGTGCACCAAAGCCTGTGTTTCCAGCTAGTTTCACCAAAGTAACTAACTATGCGGAGATCCATCTGCAGCCAAGCACAGAGAAAGGCATGACCAACATTATCTAACACTCATTTCTTCTGTGAGGGTACAACATTCATAACTGCCTCTATGACAGAAGAGGAAACAAGTTGTTCCATGAGCAGAACGAAGGAAATCTGTTCCTGTTTTTCTCCTTACGCGTCCTGCTGCACTACTCCTCCTCTGCCTCCCCCACCTCCTGCAGGATCCACAATAAACCCCTTCACCATACGACTGCCTTCGCATCCCCAGGTCCTCCTCCTCCCTCCAGCTCCCCCACTGCAATCTCCAAATTGCCCTCAAAGTATATTCCATCATACACAGGCGTTGCCTTCCCTACCTTTGTCAGGCGAGCTGGCCAAGCGCGGTGCCTGGCGCCCCGCTGCCTTTCAGCCCTGCCTGGACCGAGGAAAGAGCTGGGATCCTCCAGCGGGGGGACACCAGCAATGACCCTCCCAGGCAACGAGTTGGAGACAGCTAGTTAGTTTATCTCTGCCAGTCTGTCAAGTTTGCTTAAAATTGGACAAGTTATCAAGGGTGGACAGATGGAAGGACAATGACAGCTGACTGTGACAGCATGACTAGTGTAAGCTTCATTTCCTTAGGAAACAAGTCTAAAAATGTAATTTAGTAGGATGGCTAGTCATAGCTAAGCAAGGATAAAGTTAGGATGGTCATAAACTTCATATGCATCTACAACAAAAATCACAACTCCGTTTTAAAAAAAAAAAAGTACAATCTACATGAGTCATCTCTGGAAGAGTAAACACTGACATCACTCATTACTAACAGAAATGTTCAGTTGCTACTATTTGTAAAGGTATCCCTATTCTTATGTCTGAATGGAACGAAAGTCTATTAAGGAATTTCATGGAAAACAAAGCATTCAAGCACTTTGGGAGTCACATTTGGAAGAGTCAAATATACTCGTAATTGCAGTCACAATTTTGCCATTTTTATTGTCTTTGTTTTAATAAAAACTTACCTACTAGTGAAATACAACTATATTTTCCCATTCTGACTCACTGGTTACAGTTCACCTGAAGCCATAATCCTTTGTAATACAACTAGGATCATCAGGAAAAACCTAAGCCAATGGATTAGCTTTCAAGTGAGCAGAAAAGAGTGGGAGCAAAAGCATCGCAAAGCAGCAAAAAGCCTGTTTTATGTTGTGGTGTCTCGTAGGAAGTAACACTGTTCACAATCTACAGCTGGTCCACACTAAACTAGTTCATTTTCATTCTTACAAACAAGTTGACAAGTGATGTGAGTAGGTTTAATTTTTAGGTGGCTATATTGCTGAGTTAAAAAAAACCAAGCTGGTTAGCATCATCTCCAGAGAAGGGATACGTTGCAAATCATCCTTCTCTCTGGAGTGAAAGAAACCCTCTAGTCCCGAGGTTAGTCCTAGGTAGACTTGGAAACGTGCCTGCCGCTTTACTTTGTGCCCTGTTCCTTTCCTCACTTAGCTGCGTCTCTAAAGAATAGCTTGGTTTGTGCGCAGAAAGCCAAAGGAAGACCCGTTTCCTACGAATTTGCTTCCTGTCTCTTGAGTTTGCACAACAGTGCAAACCCCAGCTTTGCACCCTTTCGCTACCAGCTCGCCCCCGTGATGGCTGTCCCATTGCACCTGGAGGTCCTCCAGCACTATCTCCCTGCAGCACTTCCAGCCTTCCCACTTCGTGCTCCTTAAGCTCCCCTAGGAAATAAATGTCTTCAGCTCTCCCCCAACCCCAAACCTCGACTGGTGGAATTTCCTTCTGGTCTGACGCTGTGGTAGTGCCAGTTCCCCCACCCTTACCCATGTCTGTGGCCATGCTGGCCACGCTCCAGGCCCAAAACTTGGCTGCCTGTCAACACAGATGCCTGGACGGCCCTGCCTTCTCCTGCTAGAACTGAAAGAAGGACTTCCCTCTCCTTCTGCCTTCAGTAAAGGCACTGAAACAAGGCTGTGTAGCTACAATCTTCATGAAAACTGGTGCTTAGAATAAACAAATTTAATTATGTTTAAAACTTTATCCCAATACATACTTTACCAAATACATACGTAACATTTGTGTAGAACAGGATTTTTTTTTTTGCCAGTAGTAAAAACTCATATTCCATTTGCTAATTATGGTTTACATTACATATTATCTTTACTACAAAAAGCCCATTTACAAAATAGGTATCTTTTCCTAATTTTAGGAAGATGGAGTTGATGAATCTCCCTTGCTCATGCAAGTTGATGTCCTTGCCTGAATCTGATGAACAATCACATTTTGTATTTTAACTGCTTTGCTCATCCCCAGAGGTGAAAGAACAGGTTCACTGATGTGGCTGTATAATGCATCTCTGTAGGCTTATCCATAGTCACATTAATTTTTATTAAGTTCAATTCAAGAATAACATGAACGAAACACTGAAGATACCTGCAGTCAAATTGTCTAGCATCCCTCTCCCAAGACTGCTCCCTAAATTTATTACATCTTATATGTAGCTTAACTTTTAAATGGACTAAATACAGTTGCATTTCTTTTCCTAAGGAATTTTAAGTTTACTTGATACCTTAGATTACTGACTTTTCCATTTTCATCACTTCTGTATATAAAAAAAGGTCAGTCACTACCCAGAGCCAATTTCTGAGAAATAGTTGGCAAATGAACTACTGTCATTTGAATTCTGCCAACCTATCTTTCTAAAACCGTCTCCAATTTTCATATATAAAACATGAGGAAAAGTATTTTCTGTAGCTTACCTGCGCATCAAATCAAATTGACAGGAACAAAAAAAAGGCCTCTCAGAAAAAAGTTGTAATACAAGAAAACTGAACTGCTTTGAGAAATCAAAGGCAACACCACACAATTTCCAGAATGGAATTCCTTGATCCAGAACTTAACAGAAGAGACCATGTGTCATGGTTTGGGCTGGACTGGCCACTGAATGAACAACAGATACAACTGCTTAACAAGCCTCAAACAACAACTTATTAAAATATTGAGAGCAATTAAGAAAAGTTTCCCCACACACACCACGACTGCAAAACCAACAACAAAAGTGCCCCAATACAACTGAATTCTCGGAAACTACATCCTCTTGAAGGGACTAGGATTTCTACTAAATGGCATCCTTCTCTTTTGGAGTAGCTAGTCTAAATATGCAACTGGAAATATAATAACAAATGCTGCGGAGTAATGCTTCCCTCTCCCCATGGCAATTAGAAAAGCAACTTTTAATATATTTTCTTTCTTTGCTATATTTACATATCTTAATAGATTCTTTTTCATAACAAGTTAGAACTGATTTTTGTATCATGCATTCAACCTTTTGTGTTTGAAATTAGTTTTCCATCAGTTAATTAAATAGTATTACAAAGCTGTAAATCAGCAAAAGAATTAACTCATGTATGATAAGGGTCACCAAATAGACGTCTTGAATTAATGTACACCCAACACTGCCAGCTACTTTTTTTCCACAGTCTGTTTACAAATACAACAAGCTTTTTCTCAGCCTAAATTATGCTGTATCACCAAGTCAAAACACAGGAACTGATACTAGAGCTGAATTAAAGCATACTTACACATATAGTCAGAAACAAAGGTGGGTAGAAAATTGTATATTTCGTTTTTTGTCTCTCTAAACTAAATCTTGTAGATGCTTTTATTTTTTAAACCCTCCAGAAACAGAAATGTGATGCTCTGACCGCTTGGAAAGGCAGGCAGGGCTAGTGAAGATCCCTGCCCCCCCCACCTCCTGGCTCCCCGCCAGCCCCCAAGTTGCCCAAACCAGCTGTGCCTTCCCCGAAGAGACTTGCTTTGCAAGCAGGTTACTACCCCAAAAATCAACCTGTGACACACAGTTCTGTCAAAAGCTGACGGACCGGCAGGATTTTAGTGAGATGAACGCAATGCCAGGCTGATTTTGATGGGATAGCAGAAGCACGGTGGGGCTGCAGTGCTGGGGTTGTGGCTCACAGGCTGCACCTTTGCCCAAATTCCCAGTTTGCACTGGATGGCAGGACCTTTCAGCATGATGCTCAACTTCAGCACTCGAGTTTGCAGCTATTCAGCATCAAACTGACAAATAAAACTGAAGGTATTGAAAAGAGGAGGAAAAAGTGAGAAAATTCTGCGAGATGGATTATTTCAGCTTCTGGCTTAAATATTATCCATGCTGCCGCAAGTTTTAAACATAACATGAATATTTGAAAATTTATTTATGGGAAAAAATAATTAAAAAAAAGGATCTTTCATTGGCATTACAAATTACCCAGTAACTGAAATTTCTTTACGTTACTGGTCATTCTTCTCTCAATTAAAAAAAACCCAAAGCAGTTACTTGTAAAATTTTTAATACAAATTTTAATGCATCTCCATTTGTGTACTTTCCTTCTACAGTAAAATGCTTTAAACAGTACCGCTCGCTTTATGGTTAAAAAAAAAAAAAATCATAGAAGGCACCGCAAAGACTGTAAGTACAATATGATTTTTATGAAAATATTTTCATTTTAGTCAGATTTTTAAAACAAGGTTTTTCTTCTTTAAAAATAAACCCATTATAATTCAAATTGAAACAAAGCAATCCAGAGGTGAAAAATGTAACAGTATTATAATCTATTAAAAAAACTTCCATTAAGCAGCTGAAACATTCAAGATTGAGGCTGGTAAATTTAAGGAAGTCAAACAAACAAGCTAGGAGAACTCCCCGTACAAATATCTAGAGCAAGAGCTTGTTCAAATAATGAATCAGAATAGTCATCTCTGAAAGAGTTAGAAAAAATGTTTTTAAAATAATTTCTGTTAAGCTTAGTGACTTATATAAAAAGGTAATAAATCAGTTTCAGCTGAGATGGAAATACATTTTAGTTCCCCTAAATATAAAACCACATTTTACAGAACAGCTCTCCTACTTGTAAAAACCTTCAAAGAGAAGGTAACCAGAAATTTTCATTCAATTTAGTAATCATTCAATTTACTAACTTTTGTGTTAGATGCAGCAGAAACAAGCAAGTTTATCAAAACCCATTTTTATTTAGAAATAACATTTATGCAACATTTTAACCAATTTTTAAGACTGGCTTAAAATCATTATTTTTTCTTGTGCATTTTAATATAATTGCAATTCCATCTGGCTTCACACATACACAGTTAAAAAAATGATCCTTTTCTGTTCAAAAAAGTTATTCATCTCCTAATACTAAGGCTCTGAATTATATTGCATATTAAAGCATATAATTAATGTATCTAAAGTGTACAGTCTTTTTTAAAACAACAAAAAAATTGTATTAAGAAATAAGTTATTAACTGTTCAGAAGAATTCTTAAGAAAAAACATAAAATTATGTAAATTAATTAATTTTGTAAATTATGTAAAATTTCCCCAATATGGAGATAAACACATAACTTCTTGACAGCTGAAATGTCCAAATCAGACATTCATTTAGCTTTATGTTATTTATTACTATTATTTTTGTATTATCAAATTAACTTTCCTCTGCTTCTTTATTGAAAAGGAATTGAGCACACTAAAGTTTCTTCTGTTATGCAGAAAGAAAAAACAACCACTTCACACATTTTCAGTCTGCAACCTCCCACCCCTTGTTTTCCCCCTCCACCTACAAGTCCAATTTCGAAGCGAACATTCAAAGGCCAAGATCCATATGGGACAGTCAGTATTTTAGAAGCAACATCTCCATCAATAGCACTCTTTAAAGGACACCGCTACAAATTCCAGAAATCTCCAACTTCATTTGCCAAACAGAAATGAAGCCTTACAGCTCTACTAATGATGTTTTGTACGTCATTTAAGAAGTTCATTATAAAAAAAAAAAAAAAAAAAAGAAGCCACACTAGAACAAATCAGAAAATGGAAACTCTTCTTTAAATGTCAAAGTGAAATTCTGACATTTCAACAATCAGGCTGCTTTATCACTGTTTTTCAAACACAGGAAAAAGTAGTGTCAAAGTTTCCCATGCATCAAACACAATTTGCTACGGAGACTTCCATAAAGAAATCAACTCAACAACCATATTAAAAACAACTACTTCATTAATTCTTGCAATTTAGACTGCATTAAACATGTCTATCCGTTATCAGGAATGGTACATTCAAATTCCTGTGCAAGATAATGAGTTTCCTGTACCTGGAGCATTTTAGAGCAAGAGGTTAAAATGAAAGATATACCACAGGGGCGTATGTGGATAGAGTTTTCCGAAGGCGTCAAACATACAGTCCAAAGGCTTCCATCAACCACCTCATGTATGTTCTTACCCCAGCAGAAGAGTGAAGTAGATAAAGTCTTACTAGGCAAATTTAAAATGGCTTTGTGATTTAAATCCTCTATAGAGTAGGCAAACCACTGTCACAGTCTCAAATAGAAGGTGCATAAAATGCATGGGGTTTCCCAAGAACTCGGGTTCCATTTTCTGTCTACAAATTTAAATTGAGGACAGCTTGCTTTAAATACAATCTTTGCTTTCAAATAGAGTTCATTTAAAGATATTTCCACCTACTTTGCAATCGTATTAACGATGCTCTCTTGATTTTATAGGATGCCCTCGACAAAGAAAAATAACCAGGACTACCTTAAACCTAAGGCGGTTCTATCATTCCAAGAACAGATTTATAAAGTATGGGGAGAAGGCACAGTAGCCCTGTAGGACTTCCCAGTGCTTTCTGTTCCCTTGAGGTAGAGAAGGAAAGCTACACTGTTTTGCCTCTTGTTCACAAACACTAACAGAATATTGACAAAGAAATCTCTAATATGTATGAGTTGCTTCAAACTGTCTACCCCAATACATGCTCCCATCCCTCAGTAAGTACACAACAGCATGTTTCCCCCCCTCCTCCTGCAGCATTTGATGGAAAGATGATTTATATTTAGCTATCTCGCATTTATATAAAGTCAAAGAGGTGCATGGGACAGCCTGGGATACAAATCCAACTTGCTAACATGAGCCCACTCAATTTTTTATTTTTTAAAAAATAAATAATACAGCAAGTACAAAGTAGACTACTGTGAATGTAAGATGACGACCCTCCAATTTAAAGACTCTTCCCAAGCAACTGAGATGGAATTTTCCCATTTTGGATACAGGTGATTGTAGTACTAATTTGGTCTTTTCACTACTACTTTGCTCAAACTTGCTCTCAATTCTGTACGTGAAAATGAAAGGCTTAATAGGTGTTAGAAATACAGATTGATCATCAAGCGTAAACCTGAGCAGATAAATTACAGAGCAGTAATTATACAGCCCTTCAACTCAAAGAAATGCATTAGAAGATAATGATGCAAATACTGACTAAAGGGCAATCTCTTGGCATCAAAAAGCTCAAGACAGTCCCTCCTGAATGTAACGTGGTCAGCTACTCTGAGGTTATAGCATTTTATTCCAGCTGGCCCATACCAATATCAAGTATGATGTAAGACCTTAGCAATTCTACTGTAAGGTCAGAATGACAATACTATACTAATGTTTTCAAAAATTAAATACCATGTTACAAGAAAATCCAAGGCATTTATTACTTTTTTCTTTGGAAACCTCAGAACTCCTTAGAAGCCTGTCCTAAATACTGCAATTTTATTCAAAGCCCCTTTTAGGAAAAGAAAGCAAAGTAAATACCACCTTTTCTTTACTAACTTCCTCTCTGAATTACAATGCCCATAGCTTCATTAATCAAGGGATCTCAGGTTATTTGCAGCTATATACAGAAAAACAGACCTCCCCGTCACTGAAGGGGAAATAACAGGGGAAAACGGCTTGCTTAACAAAACAGCCCACCTCCTCAAAGGTTTAGCCCTCACAACCAAAAGACAAAACCCCACAACTCACACACTAAAAGACTAAGCCAATTCCTTCTGCAGGTTAAAACTCAGTAATGAATTAGTAATTAATACAGTAATAAATTTAGCTTCTGTTCTGAAGGACAACTTCCTGAATGAACAATTAAAAAGTATCTTACAGGTTTCTAAGTTGGTAGAGCCCATGTCCAAGAACAATGGCGTTTTCACTAAATCAAAATACATTTTCCCTTTCTTTTTTCTTTCACGTCCCATTTTCTTTCATTTACCAGGCACCAAAGACTGCAATACAGTAGCAATGACAATGATTGAGGAGAGTTTAGACAGTCTACAGCCAAAGGCCTAAATCAATTTTCAGGTGCAAAATATAGCTATAAATAGTCACCCAGTAGAAGCAGCACCCCTGAATGTCCCCCTGGCCAGCCTGACCACCCATTCACATTAAGAGCAGTGTCTGTCCAAATTTGTTTGCTGAGACCACAAAAACTACTTGTCAGTAAACAATCGTGTTTCTCGCTGAAGTGACTCTCAAACAAAGCCATCTCTGCCACTGGAACCCTCCTCCTTAAAACACAACAGAGGTGGGCATTTTCTCTCCCATAGCAGGTTTATGCCAGATGTCCGCAGATGTCTCAATTCCTGCTTTAAGGACGCACTCCACAAAACAAAACATTTTTGAGACTCAGAAAAAGGAAGGAAATCTTCTCTTGTACTTTCTAAGACAAAGCCCAGTTTTTTTGGCACGAATGCCAATTTAGGAATTTTGTTTGCATGGTATGAAAACATGTCACAGAATGGACACTTACTGTTCAGGTCTTCACACAAGAAACAGAAAGCGATGGATTGTGAAACCACACGGAGAAAAAGACGCAAATTAATATTCCAAAACACCCTGGAAGACTAATGTTAAGGCAGCCCAAGGCCTCAAAAAAAAAAAGAGAGGGATCTAGTAATATTGAGAGAATTATGTAGGGATGCATATTAGAGGAAATGCCCACATCTAAATGAGAAGAATTCCCCGATGATGCTAAGACGGTAGAAAGAACAGCCACTGTCACTTCAATATAGAAAAAAAATAAAAATCACTTGTCCTTTGAGTCACTGGAATTCTTTGAAAAACGGTGTCCCCAAGAGAACATACAGAGGCTAGTGATTTTTGTCAGTTGTCTTAGTCTGGTCTTCAGAAGGGTGACAACAGCTATACACACCAAAGAGTTATAGACAAGACCTCAAAATCAGCTACTGTTGACCATTTCTTCTGTTAACACCTTCACACACTGAGACGTGAAGCTAAAGGAGAGGACAGCACGCAGCGACCACATTTTCTGAAGAACTGTGGTTACCGCATCCCCCCCCGTGAGCACACGCTTGTGGGAAGGGTCCAAGCCGGGCAGCGGGGTGCGACGCTGCAGCCCCCGTTCTGCCACTGCAGCAGACTTCAGTCCTCCCAGCCATCTCAGGGAAAGGAGGACAGAAAGGAACACGATGCAAGAAATCCAGTACAAGAACCACTTAGAAAAAAAACCATAATCTATTTTCACTGCCTCAGAAGAAGAGACATAATTAGCAGACTGCTTAAAGGATTTTATTCTATGGAAAAAAAATGGAACATCAAAAGAGTTGAGGGTTCAGACACAAACTTTTAACGCTAAGAGAGCAAAAGGCTCTGCCTCCACGGCTGGAAGAGGGTGTAGGAAGAGCTACCAGCAACGGGGTGACTCTCTTTAATACGGAACAATGAAATTTCCTTGGGAGCTAATTTTCAGGCTTGCTCTAAGGCCAAACACGATTACACATTGAAACGGAACTGGCTCAGAGAGGGGCAAAACCAAGGGTCCTCAAAGGTGACAGCTGAGGGAAGTAATACCACCAAAGACACCAGTACAAGCAGGCACATTGAGTTAAGGTGGTCTTTTTATCTTTTCAAAACATAATTATGGCTAAAATAGAGGCTCATTCTGCAATCTGTACACGTCAACTCGTACCTGCAAGCATGCACACACACTGCATGGGGAGGGGGGGAGAGAAGTACCTATTACACAAAACTTCTAATGTAATACAAAGAACAAATTTATTCACTCAACACAGACTAAAACCAGCAAGATTTCTTTATGCCTTCAGCCTTACAACATTTTACTGCAACGATCATATTAGAGCAATCTGCTGAAAAGTAGAACACATCATGGTTTCCATTATATGTTTGTTTCAAACACTTGAAGCAGCAAATCCTTTAAATAATCCATCCCAATAAATAATTAACGTAAGACAAACAGCAGAATGTAATACATGCAACTGTAAACTGAAAAAAGTGCAAATTGCTGCTGCCATCACCAGCTAGCACTGGAACTCAGGGGCACTGCAACAAGCTGCAGGTTCTGCTTTCACTGCTGCTTTTGGCTTTTCACCTTGGATCAGATAAAGGGCCTGATGCGTACATCTGGCAGAGAAAGTCTTTTATCAAGCAGTAAAAGATGCATTACTTTGTACCTTGAGTTCTCCGGAATATTTACCAATTTTCATTGCTTTCAAGCCTTTTTGCTGCAGGTGATAAAAAACCATGAAGATTGTGTTTTATTTTGTTTTGGGTTTTGTGGTTTGGTTTTTTTTGTCTGCTCTGCAATTTCAGATTTTCTTCCTTCTTAAGCACATGGTCCTTTAGAAATTATAACAGAGTATTTTTTAGAAAGTCTGATCTTAATTCCACAAAGCAGAAACTTCAAGTCCTTTAATGCTACTTTCACTGGGCATAGTTGATATGCATAAGTATTTAAATTTTTACAGGCACACCATAGGTCCATAACCATGTATTTGTGAGTTTGTTTTGCATTCTGGGCAACTACTTTAACAAGCGTTATAGTACCAGTAATTCAAAATGAACGTACTCTTCTGCTATTATATATATCTCAAATTGATAGTGAGATAGCTGACCCTACCATGTCAGCAGTATGTTTTTGTATCATTTTCCATATGCAGAGCTACTGCTATTGAATATGTCCCTAGATCTTCAAAGATCATCAGTGAACTGAGAATAGCCACTTAAGCTAAGTCTAGGTTTTGATGATGATTATGAGGCAGATACGTTTCCAGAAAGTAGCAAATCATTTGAATTCCTCATTATACAAATCATCTGCTACCACTCCAGTGGGATTGGCACTGCTGGCTCCTAACTCCACATGCTCTGGATGGGAATGGAAGAGACGTCTGTGTTTTGAAATCACCGTGAGCATCTCCTATTTCTCCTTTCTCAGCATCTAATGACAGCAATGCATGCAATCAGACTGATCTATCATTATTGTGATGACAGAAGAAATGCAACTGTTCCAGCTTTTTTTTTTTTTTTTTTTTGAAAACCACCAAAGACGCCACACCTAACCAGAGTGCCCATCAGCTTCTTCCACTATCACAAAACCATGTTCCTCAATTTCACTGCTGTTGCCACGCTGCCCCACAAACATACTTTGAGCAACACAACTAAAAAGCAGGATGAAGCACAGCAGCCAAAGTGCTTTTGCTGAACAAATTCAATCATGGAATAAGCTGTTTTAACACACAGATTCTAGGAAACTGAGCAAGAATTTCTGCTGTATATAAAAACTTCGACTACTTCCGCTCTGTAGAGATGAACTTAAATTCCTGTATATTGACTGCTTAAAAACACCAATATAGACAACTTACCCTCACATCCAGTGCTCCAAGAGACATGACAGATGTGCCACTACTGTCATGCCCATATTTTGTGACAAGCTAGAAAGCTTCAAAGCAACATAAAGTGACACAGGAAAAATACTTTTCTTTATGTTGAACTCCTACAAGGGGATTTTACATCTAATTTCAACTAGAGATGTTTGGCTAAATGAAAGAGTTCATATAATTCCGTCTTATAAATCTTTATGTATGATAAAGAATTTGACAAGTAGCTACATACTGTAGAAAGTTCTGAAGGTTGGTTGGTTATTTATTTTTTTTTTAATCAAATTTATTAAATGCCTGCTCTTGAGGGGAAAGACTATCATTTCTTACAGATCTGTGACAAGGAAGTCTAACATCATCAGGAACTTGACGTTCTAAAGAGATTAAAATAACTTGTTTGTCTTAAAAGTCAGCTCTGTTTTTATTAACATGAGCTCTACAAGGCTTAAAAGGCTGTGCTATACAACAATGTACTTATTATACAATGATACTGTATTTATTCTTATATCCACGATTCATTCTGTAGTAAATTTTATACCCACACCATGGCCAGAAAATACTAAAATTGAAAACAAGTAATTAAGAACTCACAGAAATATTTTCAAACTAGTACTTGGTCATACTACTGATTTAATGTGTTTCCTGTCATCTTGCAGCTAGTATGGCTAAGGCAAATGGCTAATAAACAAAGACAAATTCATCAAGCAAGGAGGATGGAAGACTAAATTTATAGATATTACTGTGCCAGAACTACTGTGTATGCCTCTCATCATTACACTTATAAAACTAGTGCTGAAGAACTCGGAACAGTTCAGTTAAAAGCCACAACAATTAGAGTTACATAAGTAACTTTGAACAGTGAAAGACTTAAGTAATAATCAAGTTTCATTACTCAAGAAAACATTTAGAAGAGATTTCATTAATGTCATAATACCACCTTTTACAAAGAAAAGCTTTCCTTTAGTAGACAGCTCTTAAACCTACTAGCTATATCACATTAGAACTACCAAAACTGGGTCACTAAGATATTCTAAAAAAGAAAAAAAAACACCCTCAAAACCAAAACAAAATTTAAAAAAAAGACCAATAACCCATACACCGGAGTGTTAAAGGTTGATGACTTATTTGGAGAATGAGATTTCATGACCATGTTATGCAGAACTATGATAGCAATAGTTTAAATTTGAAATATTTGTATCTAGAAAGGAGATGCAGTAAACCTCTTAACCAACAGCGTTTTCCAATGTTAAAGAAAACGTTGCATTAAGAAACAACTTATTCCACATTTCTGCTTGTTACTAAGCAGTGACTGTCTAAAGAAAGAAGAGCTAACTTCCCTGGCAATTTCCAGAAAGACATGGTGAAGGTGGTATTGAGTAGCTCTCAAATGGAAAAACGTGAAGTTATAAATGTGAAAAAACCCTTTTCATATAAATAAAAATAACCAGGGGAGAAGTGTAAAACTGTTGATTCCTGGAAGTGACAGTATACGCAGCCCTCAGGAAGTGCTGCACAGATCTGCAGACTGACCCAGGTAGACACCGTGGAGGCTGACAAACACAAGAAATACTGGATGCTCACACCACTTCTGAAATAATGTACTAGAAACAGTGATGCAAATAAGGGCTGGTTTCCGTACTTTACATCTCACTCGGCAATTCTTGCTTTCCACATGGAAATCTGGCACACTGAGTGAATTAGAACTAAAAAGTGACTGAAATATTTTGCTGACTTACAGAAGCTTAATAAAGAAGTCATTTGAAGAGTCTCTCATGCAACTTAAACACCTCTGTGAAACTTTTATCAAGATTGCTGTTATTTGCCATCGTTGCCAACACTCATCTCTAGTGTTTCTATTGTTCCTACGCATTTTGCAAATACATATCCTGTATTCTTCACGTCAAATCTCTCTTTCAATACCTTTTAATAAACCTTTTTTTCTTTTGCTGGGCACCTGTTCAAAAACCCACACCAAGAACCATGTGGAAATGTCTTTAAGGTTTCTCGTGTAGTTCTTCACTAAAGGGAGCAAGACCAGACACCTTTAAGAAATCCTTATTGTGCAGTGCTGGTTGCGAAGCAAAAGCAGCAACGTTCAGAAAATTGTGGATTCCCATGAAAATGGCACCCTGCTGCTGGATCACACACATCAGTCACCCATGGCACGCTGCTGCCTGGGGAGCTGTGCTGCTGCCAGGAAAATGACTTGCAAAGGGATGGAAAAAATGCAGAAGTTTTATTTTGCTTACACAAACAACTGACTTCTTAATTATTTTTTCTTCCTTCATATGAGGTTTCTGTTTGGCATGACAGAGATGAGCAGGCAAGCAGAGAGATCATCTTTGCTGCAGAAGGGGCAACCCGGGGAGCTGTGGTCAGAGGCAGCTCTGGGGGTGGTGCTGGCAAACACCCGCTCCATCCAAATGGGTATGGGAATTCCTTCCCACCCCCAGTGCATGGGAAGAATTATGTTACAGAAAATTACATTTTGGAAGATGCATGCTGGAGGTCTCTTGCTTAGCAAGACTTAATCGAAATGTATAAAAAAAAAATACCCTCCCCACAAAAGAAATACTGTACAAAGAAACTATTTTAAACCTCATTACAATGAACGAGATGAAATTTTAATCACAGGCCTGGAAGCTGACTTTTGCCTTAAGAATAGTAATAATTACCAGATTTCATTCGATATGAGCAAACAGAAGAGAGTAATTTGAAATGGCTAAATTGCCATTAACTTTTTACTCGCAGTATCACTCAGTTAAGACAAAAAAGGGAATGAGAAGATGAATCATTTAAAATACTTAATAGGTGGCCTATATGCTACATTTCTGTAATTAAAACCGGGCCGTTGTGCTAAGTATCCATTAGAGTTCACTCAAGAAAGATTAAAGAACATGGAAGTAATGTATATCAAACAGAAAGATGATAAAAACAGACAGCCATCAATAGAAAAGTTACAAGTCTCAAAATGTCTCCAAGTCACTTCAGGAAAGCTAAAGGTTTTAGAAAGATCGCCTGACGACAAGACTAAAAGAAGATCTCGTGTAACGGAGCGAGTCCTTAGAAGGCAAAAGACAAAGTGAATGGTGCAGAAAAGGCTATTGTTTTGTAAAAATATGTAGGATGATCCAGAGGTATCTCTTCAGAAATTAGTAAGCGTCATTTGAGATTTGAGGTGAGCTGTTTCCCAGTCCACAAGTAACTAATTTCATGTACATATGCTAATCAAGTGTTAATCAGCATTATAACATGCATCTGACACATTTAAAAGCTGGCTCTGAATATGTTTTATTTGCTGATGTTCTTTTCGAAAAATGATGAAATACAATGGAAATTCCAGAAGCCTTAAGAACTTGCTGAAAACAGGCTGATGTTTTAAACCATCAAGCCTCATGTTCTAGTTACCCACATGCCCATTAACCTTCCACCCAACCGCAAGCCAAACAATGGTAAAGCTGATGGGATTCTATTAATAAAGTATTCAACATCTGAGATTCAATTAATGACAGTCAACAGAGTTCCAGGAAAATTAGTTTTCAGCATCAAGCAGGCATGACTTCACTCTCTGATGAGATTAAAAGTTTTCCTGATAAAGGCAACTTTGTAAAGGTAGTAAACTTTCATGGTTTATTTGGCTTTTTATGTACAAGACTGATGTATTCACTGGTGCCATAAACTTTCATTAGAGCACAGACTACATGGATTAAGAACTATTCAGATGGTGCGCCTTCAACAGCCAACTATGGGGACTATTCATTAAATAGCAATAGCTCTTATGAGGTCTGCCATGATTTGAAGCATGGCTGGCACTCTTCATATTTATTGAATATCTAGAAGTAAGTATAGATCAACCACCGGTAATTACTGTGAATAAGCATTAAGAGTGGCAGATAGCTATGGGCTATCGTGTAGACAACACCCTACATCATTTGTGCAATAACAATGTTTTCAGATGAAATATGTTTCAACACAGGAAATGTAATTGATTAAGGGGTAGGGAAAGGGCGTCTTCATGGCAGCAACCGTTTGCTGGAACACCACAAGTGGATCCAGGTATGTCAGGTGCCTCTCTTTAAAGCCCACTAGCCTTGTCACTGGAAGCAGTTAAGAGCCTGCTCTTTCTCTCCCAAGATTTCACAAGACTTACGATTAATTATGGACTGATTATTAGATGACAATTGTTTTTTAATTTTTTTTTTTTTTTAGTTCAGTACCTGATACTTTGGTAATACCTTCAAGATCAAAGTTGGAAACAGATTTGGTTTAAGGACTAATACTCATGACTGCCATTCCAAGCTATGCTGGGTTAGTGGGTATTTTAAGGTGAATTTTCTTGTGATTTTAGGAGAGGCGTGTTTGAGGAAACATTAAACATTTCTATAAAGAGAACTTAAGAACTTGTTTCACTGGCCACAGCAAAACTTTCAAAAGCTGTTTCACTAGATCAAACATCAGCCTTGCAATTTGCAAGCCTTTTTTTTTTTTTTTTAAACAAAAAAAAGTGCATTCTTGATGGCCGCTCAGAACAAAGGATCCTCTAGGGAAGAACACATGCTCTTGTTCTGAATAGGAAATTACTGTACAGAAAGACAAGCAAGACTAAAAGACTATAGTTTAGTTGAGGATTCTGATTCAAGAAAGGTAAAAAGAAAATCGTACAGATACGCGGTGCACAGCACAGGCATGAGTTTCGTTATGCTAAGCAGTTCACAAACTATAAAAAAAAGAATACTCTTAAGCAACAACTTTTTTTGGGGGTGTTAAGAATATCCTGTGCTAATTTCTGGGTTAGGTATGTCTTAGGCAGTTTTTTACTGTCACAGGATGTATGAGCATAAAAGAGCGTGAGAGGTGCTTTGCACTGCATGCTCAGCAGGTACATGTGGTCACTGCAAAACAAAAAAACAAGGCTCCACCACATGGTATTTTCTACCTCATCTGAACAAACAACGCACAGAAAAAACTATTAGAAAAAGTAGAGGGGAATCAGTAGATTGTAACAACGGTCCTTCAGAATTTAAAAAACTTAAATTTTAAAAAATTTAGAAGAATTTAAAAGTGCGTGCAAGGTAAGGGCTGAGGTTTGGAAGATGCGACGCTTGCGAAGGCTCAGCCATGAAACCACCAAACTTTGTTCTCATGTCATTGGTGGCCACCATAGCAAAGTGAAACATCCTGCAGCACGCAGCTTTGTTAAGACCAATGAGGTAAACATGCATATATGCTAGAACACATCTCTGCTCCTTCACTTAAACACATTTCTGTTGGATAGAAATACAAATGTGCTTATTTACATCCAGTAAATACTGTCTACATTTTACACAAACACTTGATATATTATCACAACAGAAACACAATCCCTTCCTAAAGTAGCTTTTAAACAAAATATGTATTTTAAATATATTTTTCAAACAACATAAATCCATATAACAGGAGCTTAAAGTCACAACTAGGATTTTGATTTTAACTAAGTCATTAAACTAGTTAATTCATGTTGGAACTTACTCTTTAAATAAATCTTTGAAAAGGCATAATCACGTTTGCTGGCGCTGTAATGAGTATATTCCAAGAGTATATGTAGAAAGGGCTATGGTTTTAAATATTGCCATGGCAAACCTTTCGATAACCTTATTTGCCTGCCACCTTGTCCTGTAGTCCTTAATTACAATGTACTTTATGGCAGCTCAGCAACAGAGGACATGGTAATGGTGAACAAGAAGTCTAACCTGTTCGACGCAACACTAGCACAGGACACCTGTGGTGAGCTACTGCCATGTTATTTTTAAGTGAACCTGTTTGCTTTCTACCAAGTCCAATCCCAAATTCCAACATTTCTCTTGAAGAGTCACTTATCTTCTACAGCAAACCGCAACACAGTAAGTTTCCTCTATGTAAGCCCTCAGAAAACACAGGCAAAAACCAACACACAAGGAAAAAATAACCTCAGAACATCTCCAGGTGCATGTCTGTTTCTGTTTTATTTATTATATCCCAAAATACCACTAGTGAGGAAGGGGTTGCCTCTGCATGTAAAAAGATAACTTATTGCTATGTTTAACCTTTTCCAGCCATATGCAAAGCCCCTTATTTTTTAGTAATTTAAACAGTCATTAAAAATCATTGCAAAAATAAAGAAACAAAATTCATGTCACCTGGCTTCCAAATATATTCTTCAAAATACCGTCAAAATTTTTCAAAGGTATATGATTTGATATACATGATGCACAGCTGTGAAGGATTTATGTGCAAGCATAGAAGAGAGTACCTATTAAGGACTTGGAGGCAGAAGGAACATCTTGGACCACAGAAACTTAACCCCTGACACTGCACATAGCCACAATGTATAATCCCATTCATAAAGTGATTTAGCTTTGCTGTGATAGCTATGCTGAACAACCCAGTTTACATTGTTCTGTTTCTGAGTGAGAGGAGTTGGCATAAGAGGAGAGGAGTCAGCAGTTGATATCTCAATGAAAATACAGTTCTTTAGCCACGGAAAATACACAACCTCTGACAAACTGCAACAAAAATAACACCTTATTCTCCTGGATGTGATGCGAGAAAACCTGTTACAGATTGTTCCACACAATTCTGCCCCTACCCCCGCTTGCTCTCGCCCTCCCTCCATCATCCACCATGTCACCTCAGACTAAAGATTAAGAAAATCAAAACAAGCATGTTAAAAAATATTTATATACACATTACATTCCCAATCTTCCAAAATACAAAAGGACTTACCCAATGTGTCTTTTAGATTTTTAACCAGAGAACCTTTCTTCAAGCTGTTTTTTCGCTCCACATAATTTGATGGCACATATCCCGTTTTGTTGGCCGCGTTTCTTACCCTCCACCATGTCTTGGAATCATCTAATAGCCAAAGACGCTCATTTTTCTTGATGTCAAGTTCTTGGTCCTGCTGTGCAGTGTAATCCCACTTTGCAATAACAATAACTTCTTCTGTCATCTTTCATGGAGTCCTTCTGCAAGAAAATATTAAAACATGCTCATCAGTAAATTATATCATGTAATTCTTAATTTTTTCTTTGAGTTCTTCTGAAAAGGGTAGAAAACATGAAAAAGCCATACAGAGAAAAAAACTTATAGATGGGAACTACTCTTTTAAAAATAAGGGAAGTCATATTCATCTTTCTTGCCTTTTCTGCCACTGAAATATGACAACACCTTGATAATAAACTCTAATCATAATGTATATACATTCGTTTCCTCAGAATGTACATAAAATATTATTCAGATATACATTAACAAAGGCTAATTTATAAAACCCATTTAGTTTTCACATACAGCATTATAAAACTATCCCACACCTGGCATACAAAGTTCTGATCTGAAGGAAAAAAAAAAAAGAGCAGCATTCCAAAAATATATTTTCTTTCTGCCCTAGTTCCTCATCCTAAGTTATTATTTATGTTTTTGCATTTGAAAGTTACCCTTTTTTTTTTAGTAGGAAGTTAAAAATACTTCTAACAAGTAATGTAACGTGGCAGAGAAATCTGCCATCAGGAAGAGGGTACTGTCTTTAGTAAGCCCTTGTTCACAATGGTTTGTGCACGCAGCACAAGACTACATTTTAGGAGAAGCTTTTGCTCCCACTTTGCTCCTGGGAAGATCCCAGCTCACCGCAGTCCTGTGCTGGGCATGAGCCAGCAGGGTGAAGAGTAACCACTGTGCTTCCCTCGAGTGCATTTCATTTCTTCCCTACCCGCAACTTAGCCAGAGTTCTGTTAAGACTGAATGAGTTGTCTTTTTTCACTTACCTGTAACAGGAACGATCTTTTTCCAAAGCTATTTGTCAGCTGCATAAAGACAGCTGCGTGCCTCCACGTTTTCCTACGCATCTCAGCAATTACCAGGAACAATGTGAGGGAGCACAATAGGGTGTAAAGAAGAGAAAAGTCCCATGCCAGTACCGGTGACATTCTAACATATTATAATGCCAACCATAACATGTTGATTTTATCCTCTAAATTCTGAAAAGTTACCTAAAATTTTCTAATCGCTGATGGGGGTTTTTGGGGGAGAAGGAAGTGGAGGAGGACAGGAGACAGTGGGAGGTGAGAATACATTTGAAAAAAAAAAATGAATGTAGCAGAGTTTTGGGGTTTTTTTAAGAAGTAAAAGCTGTATATTTCCTTTAAATTACAGAGTAGTAGAAACAAGTCCCAGAGTACTTCAAACTATTTATGTCCAAGGATCTTTTTAATGTGATTTGATTTGGTTGCCTAGTTCTTAGCAGTCCACAACCCTACGAACTGATACCTAAGAGTTTAGGTAACAGAAAAGTAATTTAAAAAAACCCCCAAACCTCATTCAGAAAGCCTGTGCAGCCTGTAAGTTATAGCACCTATATTCAGAAATGGTTCCTTCTGCAGTCCATAAACACACGCGCATACACACACACCTTCTCCCTTTAGCTACAGCTAAAGCTGTGAAAACTACATGCTAGACAGCCCAGCAGTCTACTCTTTCAAAGAAAAAGAAGTGTTTTCCTTATTTAAAGCTAAACTATAATTGTAAGACACAGAAGTGGAATCTATTATAAATTAACAGCCTCCTCTTATCACCATTTTTGTTTCCAGAGGAGCATCATATAAGGTTGAGCTATGGTTGCTAAACTATGACAGCAAAGCTGTGGAAAATACCAGCAACACCACCCCTTATGGCCAAGGTAGGACAACATTTTTGAAAATCTGAAGCTGAAATCAACACACTTGAGTTCTTATTTTCCAATCAGAAAACACAGAGGAACATACAACAATTAAAACAGCATTCAGATGTGAGTTTGCATAGCTGAGAGTCCCAAGATGAACTCAGAACCAAGTTATGATGTTTTGAACAACAGAGAAGAAACACAACCCTCACAGTTCAAACAGGCTGTGACTTAGGCAGGTGGAATTGATGAGTTTACAAGAAGTAAATCACTATACCTTTCAATAATTTTTCTCCCCTAGAATAATCATCCCATCTGACAATGACATAGGAAAGCCTGAGCTTTGGACCGCAGTCTCCAATAAACTGCCCTGGTTTCTGACTCACATAAAATGGACAGATAGCCTACAGGTCAATAAGCTGATGTAGCCACAGGGGGACTGCAATCAAACATGTTCTGGAGGCCAGCATTGTCAATATGATCTCTCTCTCCAGTTTAGATCAGTTTATTTTACCTCAGCAATTGTAAAATGGTCGATTCTTACTATTCCTGAGGACATAGAGAACATGAAGAAATAGGACACCATCAATGCAGTTAGCTGATGTTGCCACTACAAACGCTCCACTTCTAAAAAAGGTTATTTTCACAACATGGGCAAGTTAAAATTATCTATCCATATCACAGTATATTAATAATAAAAAAACCACATGAGACATCATATTTGACTAGTGATTGATGGAAAGCTATTAAACTCCTTCTATCCCTCTGAAGAACCAAGGGAAAAAAATAAAAAAAAGATTGACTTGGCCCCTGTCGTAAGAGTCAGCAAGTGTTTCCCCAACATGCTGGGCAAGGACAGAAGCACAGGAAGAGACCACAGATCAGGGCTGGTGACATCAACTATATAGTCCTCCCAAATTCACTCAGGACAGGGAGCCCCCCCCCCAGGCTACCTGATTTCTACACAGTTCCAGTTATTGTTGATGTGTAAAACTGCCACCCTGCGTGAGAAACAATGTCATTTCAATAGCAGACACCCTGCATGACGCAATTGTGGCAGAATTATAGGGAAGACAAGTTTCTCAAGTGGCACGCTCATGCAGAACCCATTTCAGTAAAATACTCCAGGTTTTGCTGAATGTTTAAGGGCACAAGCATTCCTACCCAATTGGGGACAGGATTTATGACAAATAAAATGCATCATATAATTGCAGCTAAACATTTGTCCATTTAAAACTGTATGCATGTGTGTGGAGGAGCTTTGTTGTGCTGTTTTGGGCTGGGTTTTTTTTTGGTTTGCTGGGGGTTTTTTGTTTGTTTTTTAAATGTGGGGAATTAGTACTAAAGTTCTTAAAGTTACTTTCTTCCGGTTACATCATTAGACTGGCTCCATCAAGGACAATAAGGTTCTTCCTATGACATTTGCAGAGCTAAGACTTCCTTGGATATGAATAAGGACACATTTGTTCCCCAGTATGCGGCTGTAGAATTAATAGTTTTGAAATGCTTCTGCAACACAGCTGTGTGCCAAACAAAAGATTAGAAGCAAATGACATAACTAGGTTTGGAGAAAAACATAAGGAAAAAATAGTAATACCATCTTCCAAAGCATCTGAGTGCCCCATAAAAACTTGACACGCACTCAAAACGTGAAGTTTCTTAACTATACTGCTTATAGACAGCACAACAAAAAAACAGAGTCCCCATAGATTCTAATGTTAACACAAGACTCCTTCACATCATGAAAATGAAAATTCATTACTGCTAAGAGCGTACAACCTTCTGGAATGTTCCTACTCAAAAAGCTCAAAACTGCTAGCACTGAAATACAGAATCTTCACCTCATACTCGACAGGATAACACCCCCCACTTTAAAAAGCGCCAGTGGAAAGCTTTGAAATTCCTATGCAAGGAACTGTAAATTTATGAAATGTGACATGGCCATTTCTCAGTGCAACATTGTTTCACTTTAAAAAGTTTATGTATGGCCATGGGGTTTATCGTTTACTGTGTCAAGCAGTCATTTGCTTTACTTTTATGGCCATCCAACTTCCAACTGCAGCTTTTAAAACAAAAACAAAAAAAAACCCACCCCAAACCAAAGACACCACACCAAACAAACAAAATTCCACAACCCAGACCTTCAAAAGTTAATTCTTGTATTAACTATGGTACCAATGCACACTTCCAACCCCTTTTAAGCCAGCATTTCCTAGCAGTGGAAGTAAACTAATTTATTTTACCAATATTCTAGTTCCTGAAATGTTACAACTAATTAGTTTAGATTGTGCTCAGGTACTGTCAGCCACTTTGTTTCTCCCATCCAATTTAGGTTTTGCTAGGAGAGGAGTTCTGTCTTCAGCGGCAGCTGCCCTGCTGCAGAAGCACATGTAAAATGTTCCAACACAAAAAACACACTAGGGAGAGAAAAAAAAACAACTGAAAAACCTGCCAGGCTAGGAAGGTCGTGATCAAAAACCCAGCCAAGGTAAAGTCAGTCATAAGAAGACCATACTGAAGCCTGCTCAGACAGGTGAGGAACATTAGCTAACCCTAGGCAGAACAAAGGCAGGTATCTGAGGAATATCTAGTACTGTAGCTTCTGTACAGACTTTATCAGAAGAAAGTCAAGAAAGGAAAAGGTTATATCCAATAAACTATCAATGATTCAAGAATTATCAATGGCAGAAAAAAACCCCGCAAATACAAACAACCAACTATGTAATTTTGAATCAATGTTTAAAACTGAACAATGCAAACAATATTAGAGATTATAGAAACTTAAATGTAGAAGAACTTAAGAGAATTTGCTCCCATAAACTTGTAAATACGCTAGTGATTTTTCATGTGAAATTTGATGTTATTTTAAATATCAAATTATATACAATTGTTACACAGATCTTGTTTTCTTTTATGAGGCCCGGATTATTTTTTCCTATGTGTTTCTCCCACCATGAAAAATAAGAAAGGATCCATTCCAGCATGACACCTGAACTAGAATCTTCTCCTACAGGCTGACATAAGTTAACATTCCCACTAGTTTAATGCCCTGACCCAATGGGCAGAAAAGCAGCGTCTCTTGCCTCCAGGAGGAAGACTCAGGGTTACCTGAGGGATACAGTCAGTTAGGACTCTGCAAACGGGAGCTATGGTTGATCTTTAAAGACACAGGAAAAAGAGAAGCAGTTGCTCTCCCTGTTCACAATTTATTTTGCAAAAAGAAACATGGCTGAAAAATGACTGACAGTAATGCTTGAAATTTAATCCCTCACCAAGGGAACAAGCAAAAATTCTATTAATAGGAAGTGACAATTGATGTAACAGACTGTTCTGGAATTGGATGTCCTCATAAGACACACTGAAAGAAAAGTACTAAATTGATATGGAGGCTTTTACATGACACTGATGTGCATAAAACACATAATTGCTAGATGGTATTACATAAGACATAATTACTGTACAATATTTAGTTAATTGTCTTGGGAGACTGAAAAGATAACTAATGACATACCACAGTTTCCTCTAAGGTTTGAAGGCTGAACAACCTCTCCATCTCCTACCCCCAAACTCTGAAAATCAAAATGGGTTTTGAGCCCTGCAGCACGTGTTGCTGATGGGCCAGCTGTCGACTTGGTTAGTCTTTCATAAGATATAGCAAATAGGCACTATTAGATCCTCTAAGGTAACACAGTTGTGGAAAATAAAACAAAAAAAGTCTTTTTCTAGCAAGGCCTCTTTTCATAGTAAGCAGATGTGCTTACTGTACTCTGTAATTAATAAAATAACTTGTATTAGATCACTTCATCTGAAGTATACTCTAAGTCTGAAGCTTTCTTCCTCCTGAAGATGCAATCTCAGGTTAGCCTGCCTACTGTTTCAGGAGGTTTGAAGCTTTGTTTTCACTTACAGTTGTTTTCTTTGTGGTACGTGTGGGTGTGTGGTTAGTTTTTTGTTGTTTGGTTGTTTTTTGGTTTGGGTTGTTTGTTTGTTTGTTTTTTTTTTTTAAATCAGCCTGGATGAACAGTTTTGGCATATAGAAAGGTTTCAAAAAAGTGCATCTCTACATTTAAGATTGTTTCACTCGGTTCTTGGGGGTCAGTAAGGTACCAAAGTCAAAGACAAAACTCAAAAGACATTAAAAAGAAGAGAAATGTGAATTCAAATGAAAACTTGTGGAAAAGGAGTACATCTTTTGGAC
Source organism: Chionis minor (assembly GCA_013398295.1). NCBI lineage: Eukaryota > Metazoa > Chordata > Aves > Charadriiformes > Chionidae > Chionis > Chionis minor. The sequence goes on along the minus strand of VZSF01002708.1, from coordinate 312,593 downwards.
ACACTTTTAGCTATTTCCAGTCGAAAACAGCATTTTTAACACAAGTATGCATGTTTGAAAAAACAGAAAAATATCATCTCCTTCATGCAAAGGCCAAAGCTAACCTAAATCAAGCAAAATAACCTGTTTCTAATGATTGCTACAAGAAAATCTCAAAATGCAGAGGTATAAAAAGAGTAAACAAGCTGACCCAAATTACGGCAAATCATTGCCCTTTGTTAAAACCAGTAAAACCTTTTCCATGCTTTGTTACATGGGCTATTTGCTGGTGCTTAGACAAATGAAGATGGATCACATAAAGGCCACCTTGTCTAACTGCTTCTGCAATTTAACACTTTAATTCCGCATATAATATGTGTCAATCCACCCCAAGGGACACATTTCTTTGGAAAGAGGTCACTGCACCAAAAATTAGTGTAAGAATACTCCCCCTATCTTTTAAAGAAATAGCTGTAGCGACCAAACATTCATCATCTGTCTATGCAATTCTGAGGTGTCAAACCGATACCTGAGCAGAAAAACCCTCACATACCTGGGCTGCCTAAATTGCTGTTTTAACACAAGCTTGACAATTAATTTGGGGTATTTCACTTTTAGGTCTCATTAGGATGCAATGACTACTGAACTAAAAGTGATAGCTGAGTAAGTGCAAGTGATTATTATCTAATTTACTTTGATGTGCAAACTGAAGACACAGTCACAATCAATAGAAGTTACTGTCGGTACTTTAGGAGGGTCAGTTTTCCAAAGCTGAAAGCAAGGATAAGAGGAAGCTATAAAGAATAAAAGTAAACAAAGATGTAAATAAATGGATCCACTGCAAAGGAGGAATGTTTTATTACATTTCCGAACCTAGTCTCACAATTTAGTATTTATGAAAGAAGTATTATACCGTTAAAAGGATATCCTGTTTAAAAAAAAAAAAAGCTAAGCTCTAGGGGTTTTCTGTGTCCCCTCTCCCTGGTCCTTTATGTGAAAAGGAGAAATGCATAGCAACAAGCTCAAGTCAGAAAAGGCAAACTGAAGGTATTAAAAGAAGTGCAGTTCTGCTCATCAGGAACTACAAAAAGTCATTAAACCGCATCTGGACTAAATTAAATATTATCAATAGAGTAAGTACAGAATTAGACCAAACATTAAGTTTCCTGCATGTGTTATAAGAAAAAAAAAAGTTTAATACTTATTTCTACTAATCCTATGGGATTATTTCACAGTGACAACCATTTTCTTCTCTGTCATTAAGTAGGGTATAAAAAACAGTAAGAAAAATGGACACTTTTAATCTTCAAATGCACCCCACGATAGCAGAACAGTCCCCAAAGCTTTTACAGTTGTAGCATCAACTTCGAGGAAAAATTTGCGCAATGAAGTTCCAGAGAGTTACAGTTGCGCCACTAATCTGAAAGCGTAAATTGGATGTCCTTCATAATACCACCAAGTAGTCAGATGAACTGTTCATCCTAAAGAAAAATACGGGAAAGAAACAAAGGACCTCCCCCAAAAGCCCACACAGCATAGCAGCAGATTATCAATGTGCAATTAGCACTTATTAAAGGGGTTTTATGGAAGATAGGCACGAACAAACTATTTTTTCTGTACATTTTTTCCTTTCATTTGAGCTCCTGATTTAGGCCTACCCAAGGCCGCAGCGATGAAGACCCGGCCGCCGGGCAGGCCCAGCGCAGGGCTGACTTCAAAGGCAGGCTCAGCAGACACCATGAGCCTTTCTGGCAGGTCCCAAGGTGTTTGTTCTTAGGTGCAAAAGCACCCTGTTTCCTTATGAGTCACTTAAGGGGAAAAAAAAAACCAACCAACAAAAAACAAACCAACAACCAACAAACCAACTCCCACAATAATTAAAGCTAAAACTGTGAGGGCGATACAGCCCGGTGGAACGGTTAATCACGCCGGAGGTGCCGCGGCCTGTGCGCCGCGGGCGGGCCTGCCCTGCCACGGCCCACTTCTACGGGCGCCCCAAGCCTGGGTTTTTTAGATGACACCTCTTGCTGAGATACAAGCAGGATGTACATCTTCAAAAAAAGCAAAGGATGAGTCTTAATTAACGGGTAATTTAGAACCGTACTAGCCCAGTGACTTCATCTTGAAGCTACCCAACCGCCTGCCCCCACGCACCCCAAGCCATCTTCCCCTCTGCATGTCCTGCCCTTGTTTCAGGGCACAATGCCGCCAGGTTGGAGGTTTCATTTCTTCAACCGGATGCCTCCGGCAGCTTCTAAGACATGTTTGCTTCCCTCTGCCCCACAACGTATCTGATATCCCAATCTGCACTGCAACTACGCTCCAACGCCTTGTATCTTATGCTACAGAACAACTGCAAACAGGAAACCTCAAGACTAGTTTAGTGGTAACGAATTTCTGCATAGCTCCAATACAGCACAAAAGTTAAGCTTGTTTTTTTGTCTTGTAAGTGGCTTAGAAGTCTTTTTAAAAGACACACAAAGAAATAAAGGAGAATACAGATCAGAAACACCCAGAAATACATCCTTCCTGCTAAGGAGTCAGTACAGCACTTTACCATTCAACAAAAAAGAAATGTCACTTTATATATGTTTATATAACAATATATGAAAGGATGTTTGTAAAAAAAATTCCCACACAATGTTTTCATGAAGCCTCTTGCACGCATCAGCCTGCCCAGATGAAATACGCAGGAACTCCTTCAAATGATCTTTTAAAATGTAAACTCGCCATTTAAGGAAAGGGAGTCACAAAGCGTGCGTCTCCTCGGCAAGACCCACGCGTGTTTTGCCGGCAGCCCAGAGTCTTTGCGATGACCATCTGTGATGGCTGTAGGTGACGACAAGAACCTTTCCAGAACCTCCACACCAGCAGGAAGGTGCAGCACCAGGCAGGAGCAGCAGGGAAGCTCTGGAAGGCAGAGAATGCCAAGCACAACAAACACAGTGAGTGCAATCCCCCAGGTTGCATCTCCACTCCTTTCTTGTGAAGAAAGGTCACCTCACAGTCACCGCTGCCTATTATCCGGGCTAATAAACATTCATAATTGGAGGCATTACGGTCTCAGAAAAAGCTGAAGTTGCAGGAAAAGGACACAATGCTGTCATACCAGCAAGACTCGGGAAAATACTATTAGGTAAAATTGCTAACACTTATTTGAGAAAGTAGCAGATACTTCAGCCTGCCGCCTCTCTAATGGTAGAAGAGAAAGCCGTCAGGGTGGTTACAAGATAGGCTACTGCAGCACTAAAAGATGACAAATCTGAGTTCTGGCTTTCTGTTAATTCATGCAGTACCACCCTAATTTTATACAATGTTCACTCTGTTTCATGTTGTGACCTTCATATGAGCTAACCTTCCCAATTTCATATTTTTTAAATTTCATTAGTAATACCGCTATGCCACAAAATTTCCTGGTCTGGGGCAGTTCAAGATACAAATGTTTAATCAATGTGACAGTCTCTAAAACACATAATACTATCTTTCCTATTTATGTGATAAGCACTCTGCTGTTTCGGAAAGCTAAGTTCTTAAGAATCTTTTGATGTCTTACTTGAAAAGGATATTTCTCTACCCCTTCTGGAACAGCATGCCTATTATAAAGTAGGCAGTGTTCATTTTTAGCTTCTGACAGATTATTTGAATTTAAAATTCTATTTCAAAGGACAAAACCTGTTATTCTACAGGAACAGGGTGGTATTGTAGTAACATATGTTAAAGTTTTGCAGCGCTAGTTAGAAGCCTTATAGCTTACCTATGCTTAAAAGATAGATAATGATAATAATAGAAGTTACAGAGAAAACACTCTAATAGGCCTTTAGTGAAACTGAAACTGAGTATGGTCACCAAAACACAGGGCAAAGGGCTTACAATAAAAATCTGTCTCAACTCTTTCCATAAAGATAGGATGACTATTAAGAAATCAGCTAAGAACAACCTTAAGGGATTAAAAAAACCCAAACAAACATGTTTCAACTTGTTGGGGGTGGGGTGTTTTTAAGAAATTTGTATTTTTATTTCATTGAGAAAGCAGGACAAAGATTAGTATCAATCTTTGTTGGCAAGTATTGGCAACCTTCTAGAGACCAGGCAGAAAATGCTGAGAGTGAGGATTTTTGTAGTTAGGCGATTTTATTAGTGCTTCATCCAACCCAGATGGTATTTTTGGAAGAAGGTATCCCCATATCTTGAAGACTATACAAACTTGCATCTTTTCATGCCCTCTTATTATATACTTATCAGGAAACACATGAGGACTGTGAATTATTAAGTCATCATCACTGGTTTTAGTCTGTTGAAAGCAAGGAGGGAGGAAGTCTGAATATAAGGCAACTCCAACTGCAGATAGGCAGCTAACCTCCCTTCCTACCAACCCCATCCTCCAGCCTTTAGCTCCCACATGCTCGTGCCATCTGCCCTCAGCCTCCCTTCTCCTGCATCAGTTGCGCCAAGCTCCACCAGCAGGCAGGGCTCAGGCAGGTGCCCACAGCAGCTGACGGTTCTCATTCTGCCTCCGTCAGCAGCCTACGCACACGCAGCTACTGCGGATGACCCGATCTGCGGTGGCTTTTTCCACTATTAGGGCAAAAAGCTTCTTCTTGCTTTATTTTGAAGGCATTGCCATGAAGGGCGATGGATGGTTTTCCACATTCTAGACAGCAATAGTAAAACGCAGACTGTGCAGAGAGGACAGCTTAAGACCCTTCACCTGCAAACGGCATGAGACAAACAGAGAGAAGGCAGCTTTTTTGGCCTATGTTTCCTGGCTGCAGAGTAAACACAACAGAACCCCAAATGCTGCCTCACATTTAAATAAATACAGCGAGAGAGTCAGAAAAGAGCATCAGCTCACCTTCTCCTGAATTCTTTTAAAAGTAGTTTCAGAAAAGCCACACAGCTAATAAACAGTTCAACTGTGCCAAAAGAAACTTTTGAGGAAAGAGACCTCATCTTGCCTCTGAAACAGCAGCAATGATTAATGGCCACATCTCCCCATTGGTTTATGGGTGTTTCTACTAAGTCACAGACAGGGAGAAGCTTAATGTTTGTTGATGTTGCTCTGGACTGTTATCTCTCCATTCCTCCCAGCAGACAACATTTAAGCTTACCTATATGTTTGGAAATACATTAAAACCACCAAACAAACAAAAAGAAAAAAAAAAACAACAAAAAAAAAACCAAGATAGAAAGGTCCAGGAAAAATACAGCATACATTAGGTGCCTTGACAAGACAAAACTACAAATCATTTTAAACCTACCAACCTCTCCATAGTCCCTTATAAGAAGGGGGTAGGAGGGAGCCAAACACACAAGATCATAGAAAAAAATGCAAGCACTCTACTGAGAGGACATTTAGGTAATATTATCTATACGATAGACTGGTGAAACACGCTCTGCAGAAGAACAAATTAAGTGTATTGCTGTTGATACACTTTCATCCTATCAATAAGCCCTCCTTCTCACCTTGGAATTACAACAGCCAGCCACTCAGGATATGGTGAACAACATGAAATTTTATAAAGGAAACACCCTTGAATTTCTTTCAAGATTAAAAAAAAAAAAAAATAAATAAGGTGTTTGAATAATTTGCTTCCATTGCTGTTTCTTTTCGCCTAGCTCAAATATTCAATGGTCTGCAGGAATTATACCTCACTAGAAGTGTTAGTGCATTTATGTATTGTATAAACAAAGAACAGACCTCAGACATAAGAAGTTTAACCTTGATCTCACACAGAAGGACAAAGCTCAGAATCACTGTGGATTGCTACGTTTTACTGCTAATCCCTTGAAACACTGCTACCTACTTTTCAGGAGATTTCACTTTAAACTGTCTATAAAATGCTGAAAATAAAATTGAACTGCTGACCTTCTGTTCCCCAATAGAAATATCATATATTCACTTTTTAACTAGAAAGAGGAAGAGATGTTTGTTCAGTTCAAAAACGCATTTATTCCCAACCAAAGCTGTTTAAGGAAAAGAGAGTACATTGTCCATTTCTAGACAATGTTCACTTTATAGTCTTAAGCAATTTATCAATTGCTTTACAAAAAAGCCCATTCAATCTACCTCGTGACAGTAGGAAAATGTGAAAAATATGTATATTAAAACAATTTTTAACTTTCTAGCTCACAGAGCACTAAGTATTTTATGGGCCCCGTTCAGGCTCTGTTCCCGTGAGCTTTCCAGTTTACTGTTATTTCAAATACTGACTAAATTCTTAGACTTCTGTATTTTTTTTTTACCACATCACCTGGACCAGAATTTTTATCCAATATAAAAGGGTGCATGTAGCAGTGAATAAAAAAAAAAAAAGTTCCACAGATTTTTACCTGAATTTGAGGTTGCTGACCACCTATTTCTTATATCCAGGAGAGTTTCCTCCTAGATGTGAGAGGCAAAAAAGCTACTCTCTAGAGGCAGGGTCTTTGAATAGTACAGGTAAAAATAATCACCGGATGCAAGATATCATTCTTGATTCTCTGCTTACGTTCATAACCAAAGAGGCAGCTTGAAAGATACAGTGTTAGATTTCATTAAGAAACAGCTAATACCATTGAATTTATTCCTGTATAAATCTGTACATCTTCCTGAAGAAGACTGGACCACGACACAGTTACTTGGAAAGCTATCCTTTTAATTTCCTGATCAGACATGTACCAAGAGAAAGCACAATTTAAACGAAGAGACACTCCTGGATCTTGTATGAGATGGGAGTGAATGCTGCAGCTTCACAAGTCGCTTGTCGGTCAGACTGACTGCTGGGCTAATGCGACACAAGCAGGAAACCATCAGCTCAGCAAGAAAGGGCCATCCCAGTCTCCCCCTAAAGTTATCTGTTGTTCCATCTAACAGCTCTCCAGAGTCAAGACAGGAATCCTCTCTTACCACTCTGAAAATGCAAGTGCAGAGGAAACTCGATCCTTCACACTTTTAAAAATAAAGCAGGTTTCAAACTGACCTGTCCTATATGCTTTAAATCCAAAGTCAAGAGCGCATTTTTTGGTCTGGAATGTTGACAGCATTAATTTATTTCAATCGAATTATTTCTTACATACTCCAGTTCAAATGAGGTCCTCTTCCAAAAAATAGTACTTGTGAGTGCTCTGCCACACACTTCCAGCAGCAAGCCACTGTTAATTCCTCAGTGGAAGGGGAGGGACACAAACCCAAGAAACACCATTCACCGAAGGGGGAAAAGGATGAAAGGGGATTTACTGAAACCCTTCAGTCAGGCATGCTCCAGAGAACGCAGGCTGCTGTAAGGATGTTAGGAAGATGCTCCTTATTCTGAACTCTTACCTTGCAGTTCAGGTGTCAGCTGCTTTAAGACATCCTACACAGACAACCTAAAAAGTTGTTCCACTACTACTACCCCAACATGATTTTCTTCTGCACCAGAACTGCTGCTCAAAAAGATAAAATTCTGAAAGCTAACTTTTACCACGTAAAGAATAGGAATATCTGATTTTTTTCATAAAAACAGTTACCCAAAACCAAGAATAAGCAATTAGAAGATTCTACATTTCTATGAGCAAAACACACATTCAATAGAGATCAACGTTGTCTGGAGACACCAGACTCTTGTCCTCCTTTATTTCCACTCTCAGCCATGGTGCTTGAACAAAACTAAATCTTTCCAAACTCCTCTAAATCTCCTTCTACTATTTTATCTTCTGCCAGAAATTTCTCACTTTTCTCAGTAAAATCTCCCTGCAATAAACAAATTGCTCCAAAATGAAACATTTGGCTTTGGCTAATACACCACATTCCCTTTCATCCAGTAATGTTACATACTCTTACACTGATGTGATATTCTATCCTCACATGCTCATGGACACATTTTCTTTCTCACTCCCACCAGAAAGCAATAAAATGCATCAACAAACGTGAAAGGGAAATAATAGCAGCCAAATAATCTCCAAAGGTGGAGAGACACTGTGGGGATTAATATTTGGACTGGAACCAAGATTAAATAAAGGAAAAACAGGTTCAAAAGCACGGGTCTGAAATTTCAAAGTTTAGCCCCAGAGTTCTCGTTTCTTCTAGATCAATACAAGTTTATATTGCTACTGAGTTTCAATAGAAGTGACTATGCCCATCATTGTTTCATATACAAGTTGAGCGCCACACAAAATACTTAGTACTTGACAGCTTCTTGTAGTACCTATTAACTTCTAGTGAAAATTCAAGAATGACATGCCACAACTCTGTTATAAGTAATATTACAACAGAAGTAGACAATTTCTTCATTATCTAAATCAGACCTTGCTAAGAGAAGCCAATACTGTTACCAAATCTGCACCATGCCTCAATGAATAAGGCTTTTTAAAGAAAATTCATACATAAATATTGGGAGCTGTGGAACAGTGTATGAAAGGAGTGGCAAGGTACAATCCCTTGACTCATTGAAAGTAGGAGCAAGTATATAAAAATTCACAAATTACCTCAAGGTGGGGAACAGAATAAGGAAAAGGGGGAAGACACACACCTGGAAAACTTCCAGAAGAGATATCCCTTTTCCTTTCCTGCATCCCAGAACCTCTGAATGCTTCAAGTGACTAATACCAAGCACTTTTATTTTATTTGATCTTGTTCTTAAGCTCCTTGTTGAAAATTAAGCTCTGAGGAACAAGTCTTGGACTGAAGTGTTATTTGACGCCCTGTTCCTGCTCCTCTAGTGTGAGATACATTTAGGTTCAAAACCTCAAACCTGAAACCAAGCTTTAGTTCCAAAAAGGTAAGCAGCGCTGTGTCATTGTATCAAATGCTGCCCTCAGTTTTTGTTACTCTTATTTTTCACCATTCTACAGAATTAGTCAGGGCACTGAGTCAGGATGTGGAGAGGCCCAGCCACTACTTACAGGCCAGAATCTGTAGTGTGACTAGTGACCTGCTTTATACCATCATCTTCCTCTGCTTCTCCTGAGTCACAGCCAGAGAGCAGGTCACAACCACCTAACTGCCGCCACCTTTTTTCCTGAACAATACACAGCAGCAGCCACTCCTCACACAACTGGACATAAATCCAGCACACGTACAGCACACTCCCATTTTGGCCACCAGTTACACGGTTAGAGCTCAAAGGTCAAGACTTCCTGAAGTTTCAGCATCTTACTGTAATCAGAAAGTATGTTATAGCAGCCATGCATCCAAAGAGTGCCTGAAGCGCAAGTCAGCAGTTGAGAATGCAAGATTCTATTATCCCTCTGAGGGTAAATTCAATTTCAAAAGAGCACAACTGTCAAAACCTTGCTCACAAGCTAATTTCAAGACCAGTTTTAGAAACATAAATACATGCACTCAGGCCAGGTCTGTCATTCTAGTCAAAACATTTAAGTAAACCCAGGGATGTCACGCCCTTTTCTTTGGAGATAAATGCTTTAGTTTACCAAACATTCTGATCTTCATTATCATAAACCAGGACTCTTTCTAGCAATAATGGACTATACCTTTCCAGATCCTATACAAATCCAGAGCCAGTAGAAAATGCCATTCAGTAATCCTGAAGGAGAACTAAGAAAGGAAAACTAATAGTCTGTTTAATCTTGAAAGACAAACTCATAGATCAAATATAAAGAGAGGTCTAACCCTCATTCAACAGCATTTTTTGGGCTGGTATGTGATAACTTGAGAACTAATGGTTTGAGACAACCCAGCTTATCAGGGAACGTGCTAAGCACAGAAAGACAAAAAACTTAACAATCTTGGTGCAAGATAGGGAATTCAAAACCAGCCTCTTAGGAAAATTCATGTCCCCCAAACTGCCTGCTGCTTCAGGGAAAGGATCTCTCTGACATCACCTGCGATAGCTTGCTTGCATCAGAGTAGATACTTAACTTGCATATAGGAACACGTCTGTTAAAATGTCAGTATTTCACATTAAAAAAAAGGTAAACTTTATAGGATAGCAGGAGGAGATGGTACAAGTCATCAGAGGGAAAAGAAGCGCTAAAGAAACACAAGGACTCAGACTAGTGAGGAAAAAGCGGTGTGAGTAGCAATGACAGCAACAAGGGATTTGCTGGAAGGATTGCACGTACACAGCTGCGGAATCAAAAAGCCAGCGTAGGTCCATCTAAAAGAACTGGGGGGGGAGGGGGGCAAGGAAGAGGATGACAGAGCAGGTAGAAAATAAGCTGCACTGAGCTTATTATGGGGAACAACTAACAGCAGCTGACACAGACAACAGCCTACAAATTAAGAAGGGATGAGAAGCTGCAGGGGATCCCTGAAACAAAAGGGTGCGAAGAGAGAGCACAAAGGGAAGAGGGGGTTAAACCCAGGAGACTGCAAGGAGCCTCTGATGTCTTAAAATGAGACACTCAAACTTCAAATCACGGAAAGAAAAACAGGCTGTAAAAGGTCTGTATCTGTATGCATGGTATTCTATGCTTCGTGTTACTACTGGCTTAAAAAATAAACAACACAAGCTCATTTTCTCAGTCCTCTCTGCTTAGTACAATTTGAGCTTTGTTACTACAGTGCAAACAGAAATTGTAATCCAAGATTAATTAACCAAGTTATTAGAAACAGAATTCCACAACAAATATACCACACCAACCTTTAAATATTTTCTGTTCTATGAAATCCACCAATTTCAGCAGTTATCCAGAGTGCTTCTGGGTAACACACACAAAACCATTTGCCAGATAAAAAATGAGATGAGATGAACTGTGCATACAGTCTCTTCCTATTCATTAAAAGGCAGTATTTCAGTAAGTCGAACTGTTTTTTATTATCGCGATACATTTGATGTAATACATACCATTTGAATATTATGTTATATGGAACGTGTTAAGAGCATTATTAAAAACACACGTTTACAGTTTTAGCTGTATTTCTACCACACACCAACTCTAACACGAACAATGAATCATAAGTTCCCTCAAAGCCTCCACATCAGAATGGCCTTCGAGACATTATCAAATGGAGGAACAAGCCTTCAACTGATTTTATAAGTGACCTACGCCAACACTGGCTGCGTGCCTGCTTCTGCAAAGCACCAGCTCAAGCAGTCAGCCCTACAGAGCTACAAAACAGGCATGGCACCCCTCAGAATACAGAGGGGAGGGCATCTCCAGGAGGCATTTGCAAGCGGGAGATGATGACAGCTCCTTTATGGGGCAGTTAGATCTTGGAATAACTCGGTGACGTTGGCCTCAGCTGCTAATCTGCTTCCTCCTTCAGGAGGGTTTGGGATTACTGACTGTCCCTGCACTGATACAGCCCTATCGCACTACACAGCACAAGGACTGTTCCCACTCCCCGCATCCGAAAGCCTCAGGATGACTTTCCCTGACCTACACCTCTATGCACAACACTCACCTAAGTCACGAATGCTTTCAGCATCTCAGGAGAACCTCCCTGTGATGTAGCTTAACTGCGTATGCCACCTTGAAGAGCTTCTGAAGATTATATTCTAAGCCACATGAGTTGTCCCTCAAAAGTGCAGATCATTTTAAGTCTTCTAACGGAAACTGGTGTAATGTGGGGATAGGTTTATGTAGAAAACAAAGAAATAGGGGGTCAACTAACTAGTTGTACCAGCGGCATTCCTCTGAACACTGGTCAAGACACTAAGGTTGTTCACCGTGTGTTTCATGCTCAGTTTACAAATATGCTCAGGCACAACCTTAACCTTAGCTTACTTACATATATCTATTTCATACGTATAGCTTAACTCATAGCTATATTCACGAGCAACATGCTAGATTCTTTTCAGCAGGCAAAGCTTTTTTTGGCTCAGAAAAACTGACACGCTGGATGAGAAGACAGCCAAAGTCCACACTGGCTATCAAACCACAAAACTACTTCCACCAGGAAAAACGTGGTCACTGTTTTTTATTTTTACTGAAGTTTCATGTATTGGTGAAAGCTGTACAGTGTTCTCTGATGAGGAATCCATATGGACTGCAGTTAAAGTATACTGCGAAGGCCATTTGTGGGCCGTAACAGGTACCACTAATATCTACAAACCTGAGTTGCACCTGAAGGTATCAGAGCTGGAAAAAATTATAGACAAGTGATTCTCAATAATCTATTTCAATATTATTAGTAAATAAAAGTATGCCTGTATTTTCATGCGAAGAACTACAGAGGAACAGAAAAAATCTAGTAAAAAAATCTAAAAAAAGGAAGTACTAAAATTAGATAATAATGGGAAGATCAGTTTATGTGGGGAGTATACCTGTGGTTATGGGGCGTAGGAGTGGGATGAAAGTGTTCTTCCCTATTGTCCACAACTACAGGTTAGAATGTTATGCCACCAGCATAACATAATGGGCTGTATTCTACAACTTCATTTATTATACTAAATGTCAGTAAATATATGTAAGCAATGCTAAATTTGCATTCAAAGGCTTAAAATCAACACTTTAGGTACCTGGAAGAACTGACATAATTACAGGAAACTTTTTTTTTTTTAAAGGGAAAGGAATCTAGACATCCACTCAGTACATACCCTTCATTCTCTTAGTTACTGTCAGAATCAAAATTTCCTATAACTCACTCATACAAAACGCTAATAATCACCATTGTTTTCCTTGGGTATAAAATCCTCAAAAATCAACAACTACAAACATGCTGATCCACAGAAAAATACCAAGAAATATTTTGATACAGAACTCATTTGATTCAAAGACTGTAAGTGAATGAGGAAGTTAAAAAATACAGAACACTAGTACGTGCAATATGATGTTCCAAAATGGTTTAAATGCTTTTAGGATAGTTTCAGATTTGCAACAACTGAATGATTGCAATAAATTGCCAGAACATTAAACTTCATCTGCAACTTCATACTAATCCAATTGCAGAAATGACAGAATTTTTGTTTTAAATGAAGGGTGCCTTTCCATACAGTTCTCTTCCTTAAAGGGGGGGCGAGGGGGGACAGAAACAATCAACTGAAAAAAGCCAGCTTGCCCAGCTAGATAAAGATGAGCTGGCAGATCTTGACAACCACATACTAATTACACTGTAGTTCTGACTCAACAAGATCCTATAAGGACGCATTATTGTCCACAGCTCGGTAAAATTTAAGAACATGTGGGGTGTCATTTGTGACTATTTTCTCTGTTGCCAACTGCTTTTCCTTTTCAAAGGGCAAAAGATTTACTGTGTTCTGGTTCACCAAAGCATTTTAAGCATAGGCTTTACTTAACCTACACCTATGCATTTATTTCCTTTAAGGAAAGGCACTAGAATGCTCCATGTTTTGCAGAATCCTGTCTTTACCTAGTTGAATATAGTCCATCAGAAACATGCATGCAAGGGATGGAAAAGATATAAAAGTCATAGAAGTTAGATTTAATTTTGTTACTGAAATGACGTGTTGTGTAATGGGACATAGCAACTATTCTGTGTATCCATACATTAAAAAAGAAAAAAAAAAAAAAAAAGAGACATACACAAACATACACCCCTACAGCCCCTGCCAACTGAGATGTCCAAAAAGTTCTTCCTCTCCTCCTTTCAGTGAGCCAGTATCTACTCATTGCCTTTTTGGGAAGCATATAAAACCTTCACTCTGGGCATGCTTGATTCCCCTCTCCTCTTCTCGTTTTAAAGGGTAGAAGAAAAAATTACTCAATAAGCCAAATACCACAGAAATAAGTTCAACAAATGAAGATGACTAAATCCATAACACAGATTCCAAACATTTATTTCCTTGAACAAAGCAGTGGGTTTTTTTAATTATTCTCACAAAACATTTAAATGAAAACTATTATAAAACAGGACAATAAAGAGATTCCAAAGATAAAACTCTATAATGAGTTTTATGTTGCACATTTGAAATAAATACAAAATTTGGGCCATAGTGAAATACAACCTTAATTTTGAGTAGAAATTTTAGTAGAAAAATTAGAATCATTTTAGTATGATCAAGCCTAAAGTTTGATGAATCACTGGCTTTAGGAACTGTGTGTTTGTTTTGTTTTTACATTAACAGCCATTTCAAGAACATTTTAATTTTGCTACCCACATGATACAAAAAAAATTTAAAGAAAACCTACTGGAGCTTCTACTCCAGAAAATTATTACCAAAGACTTCTCACTATTAGTCTGTAGACACAAATACAAAATGTTCAAGGCTGTGCTCTGTTGGAAAGGCCACGGATATAAATTTGCCTATTGTATTTAAAGATGTACATCAGATAATTCGAAAATATAGTGCAAAAGCCAATTACAGCATCTCAGACTTTCTATCCTAGTACTTCAGAATTTCCTTTTCAGTTTGAAGGAAACTAAATCATTTGCAAAAACTTCCATAGATGTTAAACTTAAGACTGGATTGCATTTTTAATTCTAACTGGTTCACCTGCACTTTATTAAACACATTAAGTCTAATTTCAACATCTGATAACACTTCATTGAACAAGCATTTAACAGAACTTACAGCAAAAATCAAGGCACCCAAGGACTTCATACGTTGCCATACAAGGCTCCAAAACGTCAATAATTAGCCTTCATAACTTTCTTCTGAAGAAGGTAACATTATTTTTATTTTATAAACACAGAATTTGAGTAAGAAATAATAAATCCACCTGGTAAAGTAATGAATGAAGCTAAGACTCCTATAGTCTTCTGCTCTGTGCTTCAGCCATTACAATGCTGAAAGTTCATTCAGTGTTCTGCCTTTTCGCTTTTATTTTTTGGTACAACTGTAATGAGGTTTCATTTTATTAAATTTTTTTCTTAATAAATCTCTGCTAAGCTACAGAGATCAACTACAGTTACTAGAAACAGACAACAGTGTACATGAATTAACAAAAAAAGATAGACTCTACCACAAAATGAATCCTACGGAAAATATCAGCTTCATTAGGTTACCTCAGGTCTTCTGAGGCAGCCCAGGAACTCTCTATTTACTGAATGCAATTCTGTTCTACTCTCACAGAAAACACACAAACCTTCTTTCCTCTCAATACTTTACAAGCTATTACTTAGTTTGTTAGAATTCAAACAAAGAATAATATTAAGCCTGCTCCACCACAGGCCTACGGATGGCCGCTACTCCTCCATGCTTCCCAGACCACCACATCCTGCCTACAGCACCTTCAGTGGAAAAAGTCCCAAGTCAAAGCTGTAGGTAACAGGCGGTGGGAGCCAAAAAACAGAGGTAGCAATATCTAGTGCTTAACTAATAATCTGAGCCTATCCTTTTTTTCTTGTCTTTTTTTTTGAAGGAAGAACTCATTTGTCTCAGATCACTGAAGGAAAAAAGACTTGCTTTAATCATCCATCCAGCAGTTTAAAAAAAAAAATAAATTACAAGTACTACACTACACGAAAGTAAAACCAAGCAACATATCCACAGTTCACTTGTTATCTTTAGTTACGAAAATAACCACTGAACTTGAACTACTCACCTTTGGCACACTGTTAAAAGGATCCAGGCAGTGAAAGGCAAGACTCTCCAAAGTTATGTACACCACTGTCTGAAACAAGAAACACCACATATTTTAGTTTCAGCACTAAACTTAGAAGAACTTTAGCTGGGTAATTTAGTTTTCACTCTATCAAAGTCTCCTCAGAGAGGCTGACGAGCAAGCAGAATGGCTCTAACTTGATCCACCTATTTAGCATAAATAGAAGCCATCTTCATATTTAACTTTTCTTAATGAATACATCAATTTAACTGCAGATCATCCAAACCATCTAGGAAAGAAAACAACTACCAACTCAGCCATCACAATACAGAGAAAAACCAGTCAATAAGCTGAATTAAAAATTCAGCCCGGTTTCAGAAAGATTACATTTGAAAAAGCACTATTACTTACTGTTTCCTTCACTTTTACATTAGTCAGTGTAACTTGCCGATACTCCCCAAGAAAAAGGAAATTCTGTTACACGTGGAAAACAGAGGTACACCAGCAAAAGCATAGCCAGCAGTTTTGTGGGACGTGACTATTTCCACCCAGAAGGCGTTCACACACATTTGGATGTGTAATCCAGCAGGATTACGACTGTGTGTGCTTTGGAGCCCTCTGGCACAAGAGATACTGACCCAGGGAGGCAGTGAGGCTGGTCAGAGGGCTGGAAAACTCCGTTAATGGAAATTCCTTCCATCTGGATCTAAAGAAGAAAGGCTTCACTGCAAGGGTGGCTAAGCATGCCCCCTGAGAAGTGACGGAGCTTCTTCTGGGGGTCTGAAATTCTCCTGGACATGGCCCCAGCTGCGGCCTTAGCCCTGCCAGGAGCTGGATGGCACAATCCTCCAGGGGTCCCTACCGGCCTCCCTTGTTCTGTTAAGTATTTCTAGCCACAACAGTCACCTTTCAGAAGAGGCTTAAAAATATTTAAACATTCGTTTCTCTTTATTAACAACGCTTCCAACTCCATAGGATGTCTGACAAATGCAGGCAGTGTTAAGCCCATTAAGATGCAATTCAAAGAGAAGGAAAAAATTCTGAACGTCTTCCCGCGCTGCAGCCCCTAGCTCATAAGGACGACAGATTACAACTCCTACTCAACCTGAGGCCACTCAGGCACAAATGTTTCTGTTCAAAGTCCTCTCTGAACAGATTCCAATCAGTTGCCACTACACAAAAGCATCCTACAAAGAAATTCTATTAGAAAGAGCAATTCATTCAATGGTTCCATACATCATAATGAAGTGGGGGGAAAAAAAGTATTGACAAATTTATTAAAAATACCTTACACAGATGTTTCAAAGCGAGATTTAAACTCCTACCCATTAATAAGCGGAGCAACAGGGCTACTAAACCCACAGTTTGATAAACATTTAAGCATAAATGTGTTGCTGGGGGGGTAAAGCAAGAGAAGAGTCCCAGGCCCTCAACTCCCCAGCAGCTGCAACGGGAGCCAGAAAAACACAAAAGGAGAAAAAAAACCCCACAACCTAGAGGAGGACAAATTGCAAGGAAGCATTATTCCAACAGAAAAATCTCCCAATACAGTCCAGCGCCTGAATGAAGACACATCTGCGACAGCAGGGAGCAGATGGGACTGGAGGGCGACCTAACCCCTTCTCCTCTGCCAGGCTGCTGGCTGGAACGCCTGCTGCCCCACTGCCCAGCCTGGGTTTTCAGCTTTCCACAGACCCAGACCGTGGGCAACCACGCTTTGCTGTATCAATTTTCCTACCCAGTTACAGACTGCAACTGTGCTCTCACCAAAAACTGCTCTATATTTGAAATTACACGACAGATCTCAAGTAAATGGGAAAGAATACTTTAACACATGAAAACCCTGAGGCAGGGCAGACCTATTTTCCTACCAGCTGAATATTTTGTAGCACATGTTTTTCTCCTCTCAATAATGCAAGAACATTTTTAATATTAAGAGGAAAAAGTGAGAAAATAGAAGTAATTTTCATTTTTGTTGCAGGACCTTCTGAAGTGTACTATCTTACCCTTCCTACCTTACAAATCATCTCCTGCCCATTACAATCCACCACTGAAGTACTGTACCAAGCTTCTGAGTTCATTTGGTTTTGGGTTTGGTTTTTTTTTCAGTTTTGTTCCTTAAATACATACCCAACACCTCTCAATTATCGCTCCCGCCTTCACAAATGCACATTCACATATAGAACTCCAACATGGACCTGTTGGAGTGGGTCCAGAGGAGGGCCACGAAGCTGATCAGAGGGTTAGAGCACCTCTGCTATGAGGACAAGCTGAGAGAGTTGGGGTTGCTCAGCCTGGAGAAGAGAAGGCTCCAGGGAGACCTTACAGCAGCCTTCCAGTGTTTGAAAGGGGCCTACATGAAATCTGGAGATGGACTTTTTACAAGGGCATGTAGTGACAGAATAAGGGGTAATGGCTTTAAAGTGGAAGAGGGGAGATTTAGATTAAATATTAAGATGAAATTTTTCACCATGAGGCTGGCGAGGCACTGGAACAGGTTGCCCAGAGAAGTTGTGGATGCCCCGTCCCTGGAAGCGTTCAAGGCCAGGTTGGATGGGGCTTTGAGCAACCAGGTCTAGTGGAAGGTGTCCCTGCCCATGGCAGGTGGTTGGAACTAGAGGATCTTTAAGGTCCCTTCTGACCTAAACCATTCAGTGATTCTATGAACTTGCATTTGAAAGTGAGCTGGTACTGTTAATCATCAATACCTGAAAAACTAACCTTGTATTTATTAGTCAGCTGGAGAGGAGATACAGCTGGGGAAAATAAGAGTCCAAATTCCATCTAAACAGGTAAGAAAAGAACGAGTCATGTTTATCTCAGTATAACAATGCTAACTTCCTTCTGTACATCAAGAATGATTTTATTTTCACAGCTCAATTAACATACATTAAAAGTAGCTCAGTGTTAAAGGTGATAGCACAGAGAGTCAAAGGAAGAAGATGCAGAAGACAAGCTCGTTCCTACCAATGCTTTGATTGAAATAAAATTGCTAATTTAACAGACACACGAGCACAAGATGCAGACTGGTCTCTGTCCTCCCTGGGCTCGATTCTGTGGCATTGCAACCTCCATTTCTATTTTGCTCCTGGTAAAAATCTTCACCCTGCTATGGAAGAGCCAGAGGAATTTTTCTGATGCAAGTCACACTAACACTCACTTGCCCAGAAGAGTAACCACTTTCCATCACACACCCCCACAGCCCAAAGCTTTGCCTGCTATGTTGTGATTTGCAGAGTGACTCAAACTCAGGATGGAAACCTGGACCACAAATAAATCACTTATACTTTAAATACGTTCCTTGAAACAATCTTTCAGTTACAGAAGTTCAAGATCTTTCTTCTCAAAGGGCAGTAAATGGAAACAGTGGTTAGGGTTTGCAACCATCTGCCCCGAGGCAAAGGGTTTACACCGTAGGTGGAGTTTTCTGGTTCTGCTTCTGCATCCTACACTCTAGACAGCTGTATGTGATAATAAAGGCAGGATGGGGAATAAATAGTTAAACTGTGAGAGTACAAAATAATCTCCATCAGCCTTCAAAAGCGTTGGAGCACACATGGCAAATGCTTGCTGTCCACCCAAAAGACAAATTGGCGCAACATTAGAAAACTTGGGAAATGAAGTCAACAACTTTTTTGAAAGTCAGCAAAGCAAATGGAGGCGCAGAGCTGGGCAGTCATGTCCCATGGTATCACCAGTGCCCATCAGTTCTCTACCGTCAGTGAGACGTCCGTTTGTGTATCTCAATCCTAATAGCAATACTACTGCAGTAATATCAGCCCTGCTGCATGCAAAATGCCACACTTCCTTACCACTCATGAGCACCTTCATATCCTATGCTTACCACAAGGCCCAGAGCAGAGGAACAGAAGATGACAACAAGGAAATGGCAGAGTATATAGGAACTGGATGAACATGTGATTACAAACGTGCAAGGTAGAAAGACAAATCTGTCTATCTTTTAACAGCAAACTCAATCACTCTTGTTTGTTTTCTAGACCGAGGTCCTGCGAACACAAACATTCAAGTCCCACAGTAAAAAGCACTTTTGAATACTCAGAAATAAAAGTTTCAACTCGATGCTTGCAAACAAGAACCCGAAGATAAAAATCAGTAACGTGATACAATAAGCACCTTCTATTTAACTGAATAATCTTTAAAGATTACAACCTTAAGAATAAATTAGTGCTCCTGTAATGAATATATTACAAGTAACATCCGAAGTTATTAACCACCTTTCCTTTCACTAATAGCTCTAACGTGCCCCATTTTCTTTATCCCCATGGCTAAAATCCAGATTCAGCCTTACAATGACTATTTCAATGACAATTCTCTCAGGCTCTCTTCCCAATACCCGACCACCTCCTATTTAAATTCTGACACGAAATAGCTAAAATAATCTCTTTGATACTTAATATGCTAATACACAAGAATGACTTGACCATAAACCTGTACTGCACAGATTGGGAATTTTAACTCCAAAGGTAAGGCATTCAAGTGACTCCGATAACTATGATAAAATTCAACAATTGACATATTACTGGTGACCTTCTGGAGAACAAATGAAAAGCATCACATTAATACAAATTCTCCTGTGGAGAAGATCAAGTTGGCAATCTGCCAGTTCATTACACCATCTAGCTCCACTCCAACATTAAATATTGCCTTCCTTTGTAATTGACTGAAATACGCTGGAGCAATCGCAGGTAACCACTTTGGGCTATTAAAGTATTCCATTAAGACTTCTCCATTAGGTGGATATTTCAAATGAAGTTACATCAAAATAGGCTATGTTCAAAATATTTTAACTATGCAGACAATTGGGCAAGCACAATCCAGTTTCACGGAGCAGCAGACAGATCAGCCTAAGCATTCAAAAGCTCAGTGCCTGAATTTGCTTAAAGGGAAAAAGAAACCTACCAAGTTTATTCAAGACTCTAATACATGCTTAGTTTTTTAACCTCCTAATCATATATATCCTCACAAAATTCACTTGATACTACTTTCTTCTAAAGCTAAAAAAATGGTAACATTAAAATATGGAACTATTCTTTAACTCAGGTAAGTCAAGGCATTCATTGAATACTACACTTTAAAACCAAGTACAGAACACGGAGAAAACAGCAAGACTGGATTCATGTCGTATTTATGGTTTCAAAAAGGTAGCAAATTGCAACATCGCATTACAATGCGTATAACATTCTGAAAACAAACAAAAAAATTAAAATCCTTTCATGCTATACATTCTACACAACTAAGCTTTTCTTATCTTAAGATTACAGTTCCTTAAGGGCAAGGAAACAAGTGAAATGGGCCACAAAAGCAGGTTCACTGCCTTGCATGCAGAAAAGACTGCCAGATACTTAAAACGCTGGAAAAGATTTAAGCCTGTATGCCAGCTGTGAAAATGAGACTAGCCCTTGAAGCCAAGACAAACATCTGTGTTTTAATGGGCTTTTTTAAGCAGTCCAGGTTTGGGGCCATCACCAGAGGCTGTGAGGGTTAGCTTAAGAAATTCGGGTCTCTTCTGAACAGCGCACGGGCAGATCTTCTCTGCGCTTCTATGCTTTGGCACGCAAGAGCTGTAGTACACCTCCTGGCCATGCTGTTTGTATCAAAGAGGAAGCCATTAGACATGTATCATTGGTTGCTCCAACAACTTTTTTTATTTTTTTTTAAACACACATATACTTGAGGGTGGGGGTAGGGAGAGGAACACAGCTAGAGAAAGCGTGAAATGGTTCACACTTGAACCTCATGCAATCAAAGAGGCTGAGGCTACGCTGACCTATATTTCTCATTTAACTCCTGCAGTCAAATGCATATCCTCTGCACACTCCGGTGTATACATGATACTTTCTCAAAAAAACAACAGCATTTTTCACATCTACCTGCACACAACCACTATCTCCTAATTTATTCATGAAGCACAAGTAGTTCATTTTCTAAACAGTATCAACGATTAAAATAAATAGTATTTCAAAAAGCAACTTCCACTGCCAACTTCCTCTGTAGTTGCAATCCAAATACATGCACGACTAGCATCTTTTTAAATAGGAAAGAAATGAGGATTACACCTATTAGTGACTGCATCTGCTAGGAATTCTACAATATACATTGTATAGATGCATGTTATTTTATTAAGCGGAATCACATGCTTCTTACATTCTCTTGGACAGAAGTTTCCCCCAAAAGTCTAAGCTATTTAAAAACCTAATACTGATAACCAAATTACTACCTAAACTCACTGCAATATGCTAGTTTTTAAATTCCTGGCTTAAGCAGGATTTTCCATCTTGACACTTATTGATATTGACCTAATTCAAATTTGATTATGCCGAGCCGTAAACTTCCAGGGCAGGCCCTGCATGAGAAACAGAAAGAAAACCCACAAAGCAGTCGAGAAACTCTGAATGGGAGGCCAGGAAGCCTCCCCCCAGCAAGGCTACAAACTCTTTGAGAGGAGGTGTAATATTGCAGCTTCAAAAACAAAAAAACCCACGACCAACAAAAACCCCCACGTACCTGTCTTTCACACTGACAGTCAAGCATCAAAATAAACGCGAGCCGTGTCCAGTCACTCTCTGCAAGCAGAAAGAGGCACACTCAAAGGTACCGTGCCACCAAAATAGACCCTGGTTTTTTTAAGCATTCCTATTCAAGAGCCATCTGTGAAAGGTGAAGTATTCAAAACTCCATTTTATCTCAGTCCTTTTTTTTTTCTTTTCTATTTACAATAAGGAATAGGAACTCACAATATTTCTAATTTTCCTTATTTAAGTGTTTACAAGCTGCCTATGTAAGCGCATGTATTAATATCCGTAAAGCCCACACAGAAGAAGCAACAAAGGTCTTGATTTATGCTTAGGACAGCTCTAAGCACCTCAAGATCCCTTAGAATGTACGCTGAAAGACCTGAATTGCCAATTATAACTGCAGATAGATAACCAGAAACAGAGCTGTACCTACCCAAGGCGGTTCTTAAACCTTGTCTCGCAGTATCTTTAAGGAAAGGAAAGGATTAGACTTCAGCCTTAGGCAGTGCTTAACTAGCAAGCTTTTCAGGCCATGGTTTGAACACAAGATAATTACTTTGGTTTCCGTAATAGGATACTTTATTATTCAAATTACAGATGTGATTTTTCAGAAACATCTTAGCATTTATAGTTTGATAACTTACTTCAGCACTTTAGAAATTACAATTTTCTACATATAGTTTAATACTTCTCTCCACTGGAACTTCAACCTTTTTCTGATTTTTTGTTTGTAAAATCTGCACAATGACAGTGTGCAGTAACTATTAAGTAAAATCAGAATCTTTGAGGACCTGAGTGATTAAAAACTCATCAGCCCAAGCAGCTCATTCACAAATCTACTTTCACCTATTGCATATTGGCCATTAAAATGGGGGGTTGGAACTAGATGATCTTTAAGATCCTTTCCAACCAAAACCATTCTATGATTCTATATTGGACCCACTGAATCAAACCAATTCTTCCAAATCTCTCCACTAGAGTCAGAACTTTTAAATCAATTCTTGTGGGTTTCAGGGCTATGAAAGATGACTACAAACAGCGTATTCATATACTCTTTACAGTAATCTAGTAATCTGCACATGTAAATTACTGAAAATGCATACCTTCATCAGAAAAAGGCATTCACAGTTGCCTTTTGGAGAAGTGAAAACCACAGATTCCGATGAATTAGCTACCACAGAAGGATGCAATCCTAACTCACTGTCAGAGAAACACAGGCAGAGGCACAGGGTTACTACTCTTGGCTAGGGAAACAAATCTTTAAGCAAATGAATCTCACATCTACACAGTTAGGGAAGATTTGCTTTGGGGTGAGATGTAACAGAAAATGGACTGTAACGGGGGCTACAGAGATACTACAGATTGAGTCAAGTAAGGCAGACTTAGCCCACTGGCAATTCAAAATTAGAGGCTGACTTCAACCCTTATTAGAGCTCCTGTTCTGGTAAATTACTTATTCTTTGTCCAAAGAAAATCTTTTCTATGTGTACATTTAACAGCATAGCTTGTCTGTGCCAGAATAGCACTGTCTGAATTCAAAGTAATAGTGCCACTCCTTCTCAGTGCTAAAATATATGGATAAGATGTTGTTAAGAGGGATAGGTCAAGGTTAGTGGTTGTCTTTGGAACCACCAGGCAGATATGGGAATTAAAGGAAGTGCACAGAACAGATCCTGACTGATGGCCCTCAAGGAAAACATTGTCAGAAACGACTTGAATGCTCTGAAACAGCAAAGTGGCAACTTGGTATATTATGCTGATGGAAGGACGTCTGGTCTGAGCACTCCTGACCTGCTGTAAAAGCAGTCATCACCAACCATTTGGGTTTTACCCTTCCTCCAGGTGCACAGCCACCAGGTACGTAAGGATGCAGTCCAAGGGGAGTACCCTATTCTGAAGAGTACGCAAAGCTCTGCCCTAATCTGTTCAGGCAAACTGCATCTGAAGTAGTGTCAGCACAAATGAGAGCCATTTCACTTTGACGGGATGGCAGAAAGAAGTCCAGACACCTTGGCTTTCAGGTGAAGAAATCTACAATGACTTCAGCTGAGGGAACACCTTGGAGAAACCTCTCTCAACCACCAAGAGCAGAAAGAGTAGAAATATTTATTGTTTGCTCAAACTCAGTATTTGATTTACAATGTTGAAAAGCACAGGGCTGCAGAACTCACATAAACAGATGTCACGCGGGAACCTATTAGTAAAATTGGGGGTAGGGGGTGCAGGACACAAAGACCACAACAAAAGATCACTTACTGAAACTGGAATATGCTCATGTAGTACCTGGTGTTAAGAGTTCAGTAATGCACCAGCAAAAACAATCTTCCTTAGGAGAAGCAAGATATTTTTGTTCCAATACATTTGTACATCAAAGGCTGGGAAAAACTGGCATTCCAGATTTAAAGTTTTTTCTGAGTCTCCTGATAGCCCAACTGAAGAAAAAAACAACAAACTGCGCACGGTTCAAGTACAAAACTATGGTAAGTAGGGTTCACAACAAAGAGCCAAAGATAAATGGAAGACAAATACTTGGAACTTAGAAGCGGCTTTGATTTGGTAGGTGGTACATGCTAGTCTGTGACATGCGGTACCGTGACTGTCCTCTTTGGACATGGCAGAATGGCAGTCCCCAAAGTCAGCAGCTTCAGTGTGAAGGTCAAAACAAAACCACCAGCTTCCTCAGATCCACAAAAAGGAATGAACGCCTCAGTTGCTAGCACCGCTACTTCCCAAGAACACAGAGTGCCCCCAAACACCTGCTTTTTCTTCCAAGTTAACCAGTTGGAAACTGTTGAAGCAGGTTTTGGCTGAACTGCCCCAGAAAATTTGCTTTAGGTTGACAACAAGAAGAGAAACATTAACACAGCTTTGGTTCTACCAGAGTGTAAAGTAGCCCTAGCCGCAGGCATTGCTATTATTGCTATTTGAAAGATAACTAGATATTCAAAAATCTCATAATACCCAAATAAAATTTGGCAACAGCCTACCTTCTGAGGTTTTCAGCACTGATTTTCTCCCTTTCATGTCTTGTACACATTTGATGGTGTCTTATTGTACTCATTTTAATCATGCCAATTCAGTGGCAGACTACAAATGAAAATGCAATAGATACATTGCAGGCCCTGTAACAATAGTCAAAACAAAGATTTCCTATGGCAGCTGTCAAATTAATGACATCTCCAAAGCTATCTAAATACAGTATCTGGGCAGAAATCCAATTATGTCAATTCTGTCTGAATACCCCAAAAGAGAGTCCTACTGGGGTTCGAAATGAAAAATAATTTTAAGCGCAGATTAGCTACATAAGCAGTTCCACACTTGAAACCAGAACAAGGGAACAAAAACCTAAAGGCATGACATTTATCTGGACACAAGGGAGAGGGGAAAAAGAACTGTAAGACATCTGGCAAAAGGTCAAAGCCAATTACCTTGTCCAAATTTGCCCCCAAGATAATAGCTTCCAGGTTCACGTCTTCGAAATAAGATGTATTGACTCCAGTAGTTAGAAAGATTTCTGCTTACTTCTACACCCCCCGCTACCTCTTTGTTTTTTCCAAAACTTCTTTTTCCCAACAAAATATTAACAGCAGTAGTAGAACACACCAACTTCCCAGAAGGACAAACTAATTTTGTCTAAAATGTACACTGAAAGAAAATAATCATCTCCACTTAAAATATTAGGCAGCAGTGACAAATGGTGTTTAGGGCTTTTAATTCAAGAGTATGATTTCTTGCTGCTTTCCTTAAACCATTGTAACCACTGATTTCCCTTTTGCCTTGGAAGTGTCTGTGTTACCACTTAATTATGTGGCAATTTCAGTTTACTGAACCTTACCGCAGGATTCGGTTTATTTGTGGTTTTAAAACAGGCAATGATTAAGGTGGGGGGACAGATAGCCTTTTAATTCAACAAGGAAAAAATACATGTATTTTTGTTCTCTCTTTGCAGGCATATTAAAATAACTGCTTTTGAAACTACAGATAAATACAAGTCTATCCACAAAACTATTCAAGAGACTGCTTCTAAACTAAAGAAAAACCTGCATGTGCCAAATAAGTAAAGCAATATATACTGGTTCGCAACTACATTCCAATAAGAAACCTTTATCTCTGCTATGAGTCAATAAATAAACCTTTAAATAAATATAAGTGAATGATGATGAAAAATAGCAGACTCCGATTTAGACAAAGTTTCTAACCCTGATCCATCCATATACTGGAGAGAACACTTTCAAAGGTAAGGACAGAACTCACTGTAAATATATCGCGAGTGCTGCTGCCATCAACACGGTATCAAATTCAGGACAGAGTAAAGCATTCGTTATGAATGGGCCTATATTTAGGATTGCTCATTCCAGGCTGTGCTTCTCATACCAAGACTCACAGTCAGAGGCACGGGTGGGGGGAGTTGTTGCTGTTGGGCTGGGTGTTTTTTCCTGAGCACAGTCATAGAATCGCAGAATGGTTCAGGTTGGAAGGGACCTTAAAAGATCATCTAGTTCCAACCCTCCTACCATGGGCAGGGGCACCTTCCACTAGACCAGGTTGCTCAAAGCCCCATCCAACCTGGCCTTGAACACCTCCAGGGATGGGGCGTCCACAACTTCCCTGGGCAACCTGTTCCAGTGCCTCACCACCCTCACAGTAAAGAATTTTTTCCTCATACCTAATCTAAATCTACCCTATTTCAGTTTAAAAGAATTACCCCTTGTCCTATCACTACACTCCCTGATAAAGAATCCCTCCTCATCTTTCCTGTAGGCTCCCTTTAGGTACCGGAAGGCCACTATAAGGGACAGTCTTTAGAGATAGTCAGAAAAGTCTGAAAATAAGAATCTTTTCTGGTCAAAATCTGTTAAGTTCTAGAGTGTACAGCTAATTCAAGAAGAATTATTAATTCAAGAAGAAAGAAATGAGTAATACACAAATGCAGGGTTGCACTCCAAAACTTAAGATAGCCTTAATTCAGAGCAGTGCCAATGAAGACCAGCTACCAACTTCACCTGGTCAGTGAATTTAATCTCAAAATCATTTTTAGAGGCATGCACATAGATCCCTTTACAAGCCAGCAACTTTGGATATTACTGGTCTGGACCAAATTCAAATCAGTAACCCACCACATTTTCTGATGTTAAAGCATAACTTAGAATATCAGACACAATAATTTTAACTAAACCTGTTAATAATAAACTTTAGTGTATTTTTCTTACAACGAAAAAATACAAAGTTTATTTAAAATAGCTTCCAACTGAACCATGCAGTCAATGAGGCTGTCAAAACCATTTTGGCAAAACCTAGAACAAATTTCTTCAGCTTCAACTTTTTTCTTTTACTTTTAAAAATATATACAAGAAATCCATTTGTTGCCAGTTCTTTATTACAAGAGATTTCATTTTTGCATTTGCTCTCTGGAACACACTGAGCACAGTACCATGAATCCTCCTTTATGTCACACAGGCACTGCAAATCCAATTACCACTCTATTAGGTCTCATTTAAATCCCATACGGTATGACAATAAACTGAACAAAATGAGCATCAGCACGTTTTTCAACCATCTTTACAGTATGACATAGATGGCAATCACATCTTAATAAAATTTCATTTACAAGGAAGGTAGCTCTGAATTTTCTCTCTCTGCCAGGCATTCCAGGGAGACTTAGGAAACACCGCTTCTTCCTACCCTCCCATGAAGAAACCAGTTGGCCATCGCTATTTCATGCTTCTCAACTGCCCGAGCCTTCTGCTTGTGGCACAAAAGTTTGTCTTGGTGCTCAATGCTTAAAACACACGCAAACCGTACCAACCACCACCTAGTGAGTTCAACATTTACTCCAAAGGTGCCATGGGGTTTTTTGGTTTGTTTTTGTTTGTTTGCTTGTTTGGGGGGTTTTTTATGGTGGGTTTTTTTTTTTCCAAATTTCCTGGGTAAGGAACCCTTTGACATAGGCTATCATCAGGTTGGGAACGAGGGACGGGAGAGCAAAACAAAACTCAAGGGCACCAAAAAGATGATGGCATTTTTAAGCAAGTTCTTATCCTATCTGTATGTAAAAAGCTATCAATGCTAAATATTGCAAAGTAAATTTGCATAACTTTCATAAGCTCTGAACACTTCACCACTTCAGTGCAGTTAATTTATGGATATATTATAATCACGTGCTCCTCTACTTTCATTACAGTATTACCCAAGATTGTCTCCCTACCTAGTGACTACTGTTATAGATGTCCAGGTCTGCCCTTTCTTTTGGGAATGTAAAAAAACCAAAGAAAACAAACCAAAAAAATCCCTCATTTGTAGTAAGTACTTGCCGCAGTCAAAGCGCGCTCTGAAGGATGCAGAAGAGTCTTGTCGAATAGCTGTTTCTTAATAGCTGACCTGACTAAATCATCTTCCTCGCGCAGGCTAGAAATCAAAATGTCATGCTGACATTTAACACATGATCTGTGTTAAAAAATAAAAGCCAGGAAAACATATGCTGTCCAATTTCAAACAGATTCCCCAGACACTTTGTTGCTAGGACAGAAAGATTCAAAGTTTCAAGAACAGACTTTTAAATATTTCAGTCATTCTATTAAACAGTTTTAGTTAAAATTTTATTAAATTGTGTCCCTTACATGCCTAACCCCAATTGTCAATAAAGCCGTGAGAAACAGGTAAGTTCCAGGTTGAGGGAGAGAAGATGCTGATGGGGGGTAGAGAGGGTAATTAAGCCATTTCAAGGTTTATGCTCCAATTCTGCAATTAGAATAAGATTTCGGCCAGAGCTTTCTCTGTGCGGAGGAGATTATAGACAGTAACATTACTGATTTCTTCCCCCCCTCCCTTTTTTGCTAGAAAAGGAAAGAAAAGATGGAGGCATTTTTCCATGCATATTACTCAATCACATGGTCTTTTCTCATGTATTTCCATGGGCTTTATCTGCATGCTCTTTAAAATGTCCTCCCCCCTACTTTGCCTATCTTTTGCTCCAATTTAAGGCCCTCCTATTTATCTTCATCTTGTATCTAAAACTATGTGCAAGCCACATTAGGGAACAAGAGCCAAGGACCACAGACCCCAAATTAACTGTCTGCAACTTTAAGCAATAAAGCAGACCTTATGGAACCTAAGCTTCACTTACAAAAACGCGAAGATGCCAGCCAAATGGCATTTGGCTGACCCAAATGTCTTTGCCTGAAAATAAAGCTGAGAGTATCAGCTCTTAGTTTTTAAATCTAATGAAGAACTGAAAACACTAAATTGTATTTGTATACTTTTTTTATACACTTTTGAAAACTCTGGTCTACTTTCAAGACAGCAGAATGACCTCCCCTCCTTTTTATGTGATTTTAATTACGTTTACTTTCATTGTATTTTACCTTTCCTGTCAGCAGGCTATGATGGTAAATACAGATCCTGTAACAAGAACTTACTCTCTTGGGAAGTTACACTTCTTGAGCTGCAAAAGAGCACAAACATCCCACATGCTTCATAACACAAAGCCTATCGCCATGAAACTTAAAGAGTATGTCTCAGAAACTGTCAATTGCTAAAGCATACACACAATTTTTCTTTGAAAAATCAGTTATAACAACCTTCCATTTGAATCAGCAGTATCACAGATGCCATAAGTGCTTTCTTCTTGACAAATATAAAGTAGCAGTTCCCAGTAAAAAACAAGAATTTTCAAAGCTAGAGCCTAAATACAGACTATGAACATATCAAGTACTTAAATTATAGCTACTGTATTTTTAGAAGCACTAGGTACCTTAAGAAAGCAGTGCAACAAGCTTCAAGTTCTTTGCACATTTGACATATGGTAGTAAAAAAAAAAAAAAATTAAAAAAAAAAATCAGTCCAGGAACAGACATCCTGTGCAAACAGGATTCAAAATTCTGGTGATGGTCCAACAGTCAGAAATAAACATACCACAGTGAAGCATTACCAAGGACAAAAAGCATGATGCATCATCTAGTACTGGTTCCATCCCCTTATGGGGTACGCCATTAATCCATTCCTTTGCCAAAAAAACGATTCCCACCTAACATTTTACTAACTTGTAGTAACTTCACATGTGCCAACGTAGTTTTTCAACTAAAATCACCTTGCCCTTCCTGCTGATGATGTTAACTAATGATCTCAAGAAGGGTCAATCAATATTTAGCATTCAAAATACACGCGGAACAAAGCAACTCAGACCTACCTACTTGAATTACAGACAGATTACGATCTCGCTGAGACACAGAGGAAACTGAGGACAGGAAAAAAAGCAACCTTTCAGAGTGCATACTCACCAAAATTCCCTCGCATGGGTTTCTATGCCTATTACTGATCAGCAATGAAGTTTTAAAGAAGAGAGTGCTACAATTATAAACCATAAAGCAACACATGCTTTGCATAACTTAGGTTTCTGAAGCCAATTTTAGCTTTGCCACCTAAAACAGCTGGCCAGCTTCACCCACAGAAACATGACTCCTCTTTTCTGCAGAATACAACCTGATGGGAGCTCCAAATGAGCACACTGGGTCGCAGAACAAAAATCAAAGTTGTCACAGAGAAAGAACACCTCCATTTGAATAAGCTTCGGATTCTTGAAGGAAGAGGAGGGTGGCATTGTTTCTTTTTCCATCCCTTTAATATACCCCTAGACAAAAAACTTGTCTTTCCTAGCAATGCTCTCCCCAGAGCTGAGAGGCAGGAGTACTGCCCGGACCTGCTCCTTGAAGAAGAGTTACACTGGCAAGCAGAACAGTAAGTAACCCCGTATAAACACCAGTTTTAAAAAGTTCTTGGCAAATGTTACTCAGTCAAGTTTATGATGTCAAATTAAAGAATGAGCCATCAGACTGATACATACACATCCGCAAACTTCGAAAGCATCTTTGTGTACCTGTACAAAAGCTTTCCTGAAAAATGGAATGAGGCTGTGAGGTCCTCAAAAAGCAACCACAGGACTTCTGTAGTTCTCAGCAGGGCAGGATTTCCCCCGCAACTTGAAAGACTGACTCAGGCTAACTATCACCAAATGTTATGAAACAGTTCTTCACTTAAAAAAAAAAAAACAACACACAACCCAAAACAAACTAAAAAAAAAAAAAACAACCCACCCACATCTACGGTTTCAAAGAAAACTTGCAGAACTAAAAGAATTTTTACATCAGTAGCCTGAGGGCAGTATGAGTTCGGCTTCAGGTCTACAGAGCTTCTCCAAACAGTACCAACACGTAAACGACAGTACAGATCTACTGGGAATGTATCCTGCTTGCTAGGCCATACTATCACATCTTCATTACTGCCATTACCTGCAATATCTAGATTAAAGTTCGGATGGGCATGCGATCACATCTTAATTTTATTGCAGAGAGATGTGCCAAATTGCTCCTCACTGGTGTCTTCAAAACGAGAGCTTGGATAGCAGATGTAGTCTTTTAGTAAGTGGCTGGTAAAGACTCCACACCTTGCATACAATACCGAGCGGGAGGCTGGTGTGATTAACTCACTCATACAAGAAGGTCAAGCAGTGAAAAAGCGGAGGACGGAAGAGGACAAGAGCAGCCAAAACGTTAAGAGGAACAACACTGAAAAAAAAAAAAAAAGCAGAACGATTTTATGCAATTAGCAATTCCCTGCACAGACAGGGAAGGAAAAATATATGCAGAAGAGCTATGCAGAGCTTAGTTTTCTTAATTAAACCGATGACAAACAACCATTAATTATAACAGGGGTTTTTTTTAAGTATTCAGAACAATTTGACAGAAAATAAGGGTTGGCTGATAATAATCAAGGTGCAGACAACCTTTTTGATACACTGAAATTTCAGAGATAATAAAGTTAAGGAAATTTATAAACAATAAAGAAAATGCATCTACACTGAGTATTACACCAAAAGATCTCATGTTTTACTTAAGGTTTTGTATATGACAGTTTTAAACTCTAATCCTGAAAGATAACATAAAAACTAATGAATTCAAACCAGCTTTTCAGAAGGGAAAAAATAGCTGAGATTTTTGTTGCTAATTCTGATCCAAGTCAAAAACACAAAATTAAAGGGTTCAGCATACAGGGATTCTTAAAATGTCTGTCTATGTGTTCATTTTGTGATTTTTCAAAGTTTCTTTAAAAATGTGAATACAGACTGCATTTCTAGAAAAAGTGGGAAAAGAGTTTTAAATGAAGATATGAAGAAAGAGGCCTAAGTAACAAATCCACAATGTACTAATGCTCCTCTTAAATCATCTCAAAATCAGTTTCTATATGGATGGAAATTTGAGAAGTGTATTGCCATTCTGACACAGAATACTATGCTTAAAAACCATTTTGTGTGTAAAACAGGTAAAGCTAAAAACTCTAAAACCTCCTTTTACTCCAGAAGACTTTAAATGGAATACAGATACGAACTGAGATTCTGCACAACAAAAAGTTTGCTTGAATGTAGAAAAACTCCATCCCAGAAAGAGGAAGATCCATTGAAGATGGATTTAAAAAAATAAAAAAAAAGAGCACCCATTCTGAAAGGATATATTTCCCCCCGCTAGAAGTCTCCCTGAATTTTCAGACAGTTACCCATTGCCCCCACAAAACAACATGTTCTCAGCATCAGGAATCCCCCACCCACTGCCCATTCAGGCTCCTGACCACAATCTCCAACCGGAGAGAGCTGCCCCACGGCCCGGAGCAGGAACACGTGCACCCAGATCCCAGGAGCAGCTCCTGGCCCTCCTGCCCACCGCTGGCAAGAACTGCAGCTTCTTCACTTTGACCAGAAGATCCATCCTTGACAAACTGATTTATTAATTAGCATAGCCTTAATGAATTGTTTTTTTCCAGGAGGAAGGAAAAAGTTTTTCCACCAGAAGGCTGTGTGACTAAGAACATCAGAATTGTTGGTAATTATAAACACATGTAAAACTGTGGCTTTACATCACTGAATACCATCCCTTTGCCGTCACATCTTTATTGCAAGCGGAGTGCACAACACACGCTTTCTTTCAAGGTCAGAAACAGCAATTAGCTGGCACACGGCAAGTTCAACTGAACCGTGCAGATGATCTAACATGGAGAAAACTCACAGTGTTATCAAAAGCCTTGGGGTTTCATGTAAATCAAAGAGCATAAAGGCTGTGGGTTGGAAGCAGTTACGAACAATTACTGTATCGAGGTACAACATTTAAAAAAAAAAATTTAGGGAAAGGATTTAGTGGAGTAACGTGATTTCCCTTGTGAACTCTCCCTTATTACTACAGGAAGACAGAATTAATTTTCACAAATTCTACCAGCTAAGCAACTACTGTGGCAAAATACTAATTAAATTATGTATGTCACAGGTGCCCCCTTTTCTATATACAGAAAATTTCAAAATTCATAGTTTTTAATTCTGAAGAAAATTCACAGAATTTGTGTAAGTTTACCTGAACACACTAATTTTAATAAGGAACTAACTTATTAGTTTGCCCTTCACAAGGAAGAGATCTTTTTTCCTAACTGAACCCTGACACAAATTCCCTAAACATCTTTTCTGCATTTAAAAAGTTTCCATAGAGTCCCCAGGATTAAAAATAACCCTGGTACAAATATCTCCAGTGACACTTCCTCAGCTTTTACTGACCAACAAAAGCTTAAGAAAACTACTCATGAAGTACAATCAATACAGAACCTTTTAAGGAGACACAGCATATATAAAAATAACAGTTCAACAATTTATGAGAATTAAGTTCAGGCATTAAAGCCTGAAAGAGAGGTTTATGCACAAAAAGGGTAGGAAGCGAAGGACTGAAAACAGTAACAGACTTGCTAGTAGTAAAAGGATGCTCAGTATTTCTTAGCATCTCCCAGAACAAACACAGCATCATGTAAACTGGCAGTCCTGCTGAAATTAGTGCGTATTTTGAAATATAAATTACGTCTACACCTTGCTGCATTAGGATGGCGGTTCAGAAATAAGCATGCAATCCCTCCAGCAGAATTTACTTCAAAGCCTCCCCCCTCCTCTGCCTACAGAGCTCGGCAATAGATAAAATTGAGAATGTGGTTTTCATTCATTTCTTTCAGGCACTCTAAAATTCACACATGCACCTCAGAGCGGCTTGAAATCTGGCGTGCCATATGGCAGTGCATTTGTCATTTCCAGAAATATGTTGAATATGGGTTCCAGAGATATAAAGCCCCAATAAAAAAAAAAAAAAAACCTCCCGAAGTCAACAGAGTCTGCTCAAACGCCACCAACTTTATACTATGTGCAATTGCAGAGCTTGGGCTTTGATCAGGCTTCAAAGAATCCCTTCATTTGCCCCAGAAAATAAATCTCATGCCTTAGCCTGTGGAGGTTCATTTCCCTACTGTTTTGCAACTCTGTAAAGTTATTTACACTTGCCTTAAGTGAGACTGAAGTAGAAATAATACATCAACATCAATACTAGAATTCTACAAACACATTGCACTTGGAGCACAAAGTAAATGATTTACAAGCTGCAAAGTAGTAGAGAATCAGAATCAAGAGTTTTATGGCTATTTCAGTGTGAACCAACTGAAGAAGAAACAATTACTTCTTCTCACTCCTGCATACAAAGTTTAATGGTGCATATTATGAAGTAACATTCAAAAAAATAACACAACAATTAGCAGATTTTTTTTTTTTTTTTAAAAACCTGAAAAATAAATAAGGCTCTCCTGCTGGCTGGAATAATCACACAGTCTCCAAACTCAGGAAATTAGAGTGAGATCTCAAAGCAAATTGGCAGAGCTGCTGTTGCCAAAATGAGCAAGTCCTGTGCTTTAGGTAGAAAGAAACTAATTCATCCTTCTACTACAATTTTTCCTTTCCAGCGATGTCTGCTTTCCACTATTTGCAATCCCTGATGAAATGATCCTGTTTCTTTTTCTAAAAAAGAAAATGCAGATTAGCAAGCGGCAATCAAATGATGGGAACAACTTTCCTCCTCACTTTCTTCCTTCAAGGCTGGAATCACAAATCATGGTATTTTCCAACACAGATGCAGAGAAACGGAGAATCATTCAACTTTTTGCTGGCACACTCAATTTTACCTTCCTCTTTTCTCCTCATGTTGCCTCTTGGAACTAAGTTATCTTAGCACACATCTTTTTACCCCAAGGATGAAAATTAACAGCAATAACTCTGTTGACAAGAACTGCTTTGGGGTTGGTACTTTGTACTGAAACACAAGCAAGAAAAATCTTACTCAAGAGGGTGGATCCTAGTCTCTGAAGAACTTCCCATGCACATAGTCCACAGCAAAATTTGTTTTGGAGACAGTGTATGTATACCATTTATCTGGAACGGGGAGTGGACTGGAAAGGCTGGACGGAAGTGCAGGTGATTCTGTAAACAGAGTCTAATTCAGACCTACTGCAAGGTTTCTACGCACAAGGAAAAAAGCCAAGAGCATTTCCACCCTAACTGGGAGAGAATACTTGCAAGCACCTAAAACAACTTACGGCAGCAGCAACTAAGATATTTAACATAGCACAGCCCTTGTTCCACTATACTAATTAATCATGTTCATCCAAGACCAGGATCCATTCAGCTGCTCCAGCCGATGAGTGTTTCAGCCATCCAGACACAAGACTGCCGCGTATCTGCCACTCACATCTCCTAATGATGACAGCGTATCTGCTCGCTGCTGCTGGAGGCAGAGGGTTTTGAGAAAGCCAGGGCTTTTTCCCCAGGCGTAACAAGCACAGAGCTGCCAGCCGCTGGTGTTGCCATCTAGGGAAGCTATTCCTAGAAAAGCAAGAAAAACGTGTGGGCTGAGCTGCAAAGACAATGTAGAAGCTAAAGCAAGCAGAAGAGTCCTCTGTAATAAAAGAGCTGAAGAAAATCCCCATGTCGGCTAAGATTTAGGTTGATGAGCAGATCTCTTCCCCTCCCAGCCAATACCTGGTCTTTCTAGGTATACTGAGCTTGTGGGTGGGCTGAAAAGCTGCTTTCACATGCGACGGCAAAATTTTACTGTGCCCAGCAGACAAAGTATGCTAAATTTCCTGAACATTTTAAGATTCACTGCAAGGTAGAATAAAACCAAACAAAAACCCTAGAAAAATCTGCACTTCACAGAACTTTCTATATGCTTTGCAGGTTGCATGGAAACCACCTGCTGATGCTGCCAGAACAATTCAAGAACAACCCAAGTCTGTCTTCAACAGGTCCAGACCAGCTGCAAAGACAGGAAAATCCCACATGGGAAACCAAAATGAGAGAATGACTTCAGCATGATATATGGAGATGTTCCTGGATAATACAGAAGAAATTTCTTCTTCAATTATTCTTACAATAAAATCAGTCTGAAATTCAACTTTTAACCATATTCTTAATTGTAGGTCTAGAAAACAGAAAAATCATCAGCTATTTAAGTTGCACGCATTCTGCCATCCTCCCATGGCTATTACTACACTGGCAACAAACTATCCTAGACAGACAAAAGTATCTAGGAACAGCAGTTCTCACACTGTCACAACAAAAACACTAGAGACACAACTGATTCTCAACTATGCATACGCTTCTTTAAATCATGGTTTTCTTCTTCACATGTGTTTTCCTTGCCAAAGTCCCAAATCTAAGCCTCAGAAAAGCTAATTAAACATATTCATAAGTGACTTGAGTATCACAACTCAGCTGATGAAATATTTGTGAGAGTTCATCTGGTGGCTTTGAACCTGAACAGAGAACGAAACCAGAGCTCTGCAGGTAGTAAATACTCCTTGGGGATCTACCATTAAAATGATAACAATCCTTTAGCTGAAGGAAAGCTAAAAGATTCGAGATGGGAAGTGAAGCTATAAACAGTAAGAACATAAAAGTTTACTTCCTGTACCCAAGGTTAGCAAACTATTAAAAATTTAAGGTACGTGCTAGTAAAGCTATTTTCTTTTCTTACTTACAGATTTAGCCTTTAAGGTGTTCTATGCACTTTTTCAAGCTCTCACTGCATATTTTAATTTTATACTTAAAGATCTTCCTGCATTCCGAGACAATTCTTATTTTGCTTTGATGCTTTTTTTCCTTGGATGTTTTCCAGATGAAGCTCTAAATTGAAGTTCAGCAGAAAAACGATCAGAGCACTACATTTCAATAACAGAAGCACTGAAAACGTGGCCTTCAGTGTATTAAACTCATTGCTGGAAGCTACATATGAAAATATATTACCACCTCAGAAAACTCTCCATTGTTATAATTTGGTCATTTCACACATCAGTGATCCATCTCAGCTGAGCACATTCTCTAAGTCCACACATAATGATAAAAAATTAGATGTACCAGAGAAAAATTAAAGCCCTTCTTTCGTGAACAAGTTTATTCACCCAATGATTTTATATAAAAAAAAAGTCACTTTTCTACTGCTTCTTGGTATGAAGCTAAACAAGCCGAAGATATATAAATTGTTGATTACAGGGTCAATGACTCAGCAACCTGCATTATGCCCACTTTTGCAGCAAAAGCTGGTAGGCACAAGGAAACAACTTTAAAAAACAATCTTAGAAGTATGCCCAAACTTTTTTTTTTTTTTAAAAAAAGCTATTTCCACATTTAAAACTACTAGCTGCAAATCATTAATCTCTCATCTAACTCTCCTTAAACTCAGGGTTTCTGTTTTCCAACTCACTTTCCTTTACTTACCCTCAGAAATTCAAAAGTTTCAGATTGGTGTTTCATATAAAAGCCTCAGAATCAGCGACTGTCACTAAGTACATTACAGAACATACAGAAGCAGAAAACCCCAGGCTACATTCCAGCTTATAACAGCAACATTCTGGAGAAATATTACTGAAAGGAGAATATCCAGCTACTGGAAAACAGAAAAACCTAAGTAAGATTGCTTCTGCTGTTCCTCCAGCTCCCTGTCACACTGAGATCCAGCACTGGACCTCATCACACATTTCTCACAACAGCAGCTCTCCCTCTCCCATGATAAAGAGTGGACCAGCAGGAGGAGGAGGATGCATATGGAAGGAAAAGTACAGTGTTATTTTTATACAATTCTTTTTCGTCCAAAGCCAGTTCACACTGGTAAGTCATACCCCAATTTGGACCACAGTGATATTCGTAAATTCAGTTCAGATTTAACAACTCATTCCCAAATATCAGGTTGTAGGGATATACATTTGCAGGTAGAAAATGAAAACACAATATTCAACAGAATAACCTGTAAGGCAGCCTGTATTTACTCCCAGCCTGGGCAGATAAAGTAAGCAGCCAACCTCATTTCTGTGACTGGTGTATGACTACATGCTTAGAATAGTGAGCCAACAAAACAAGAACAAAAATATCTTTATCCAAATCCTATTCACAGCTGCTAATTTAATGGAAAGACTCTTTCAACATGAAGAATACGCAAGTAATAGCCTCCACGGCAACTTCAACAGCAGACCATTAGACAAGGGACTTCGTAACCCAGCAGCTGGATGCCATTCAGCTACCTGACAGCCTCCAAGTCACTTGGAAAAAGTGAATTAATCAGAAGACGTGTATTTCTAAGACAATGACCAGTGCACACCCTGGTACTGCAAAGGGAGCAGACAGGGCAGCGGAAGAAGGCAGACTTGGATGCTTTGAAAGAGGGATTAGAGCAAGGGGCTGCGTGATTCAAGACAACATACGACCATTGCTCTCATGCAGCAGCTGCAGGAACATACAGAGTCTCCACAGGACGCTTACACACCATGGCACTCACTTTACCCTCCCGTAAATTCAACGGTATTTTAAGACAACCGCACTGAAAATGATACAAAACCAACATAAAACATTCATGATTTTACTCAATGTGAAAATGCTTCTTTTTATTTCGTGGAAGACGTTTATTGGCTGAAACACGTGGGAGCCCACCCCAATACCCTAGTGCAATGGCAGAACATATTCATGGAAGAAAAACGTTTAAAACAATTACACAGAAATGTTGCATGTGAGGGTTCAAAAGTGTCCTCATTTCAGAAACCTCACCAACTATATTTTTGAACGTCACTTTTAACTGCAATGTTTCAGTCCAAACTTGCTCATTTTATTCCCAAATAAGTGTAATCATGCTAGACAGGATACAAGGTGATTTTTTTAGTTTTATTTATTTTTATTTTTCAATTGCTAAAATATTTATGCCATATGAATGGATTACAGACAACCTGAAAACATATCCACTCACTGTCAAGGCTATTCCCAATCCCAACTATGTATAAAACACTGCAAAATGTAAAAGGAGGAGGGAAAAGACTAACAAATCCACAAAGCAGAGGTGATTGCAGTGTGTTTAGATAACACGACAGTCAAGGTAAGCAACAACTAAATTAAAGTTTTTGTAGAATGAAGATCAAATATTTACAAGCTTTGTAAAATAAAATGGTATTTCCTTAAGAAAAATCTACACCCGCATCTACACAGCCACCAAAATTATGAATTATACTGATACCAGGTACAAGTATTCTTATTGGGTTCTGGGGTTTGGATTCTTGTTGGGTTTTGTGGGGTTGGGATTGTTGGGCTTTTCTTACATCCAGTAGGCATCACATTTTTAGAAGGACAGTGGCAGCAATTTAAACAACCCATTGAAATCCGGCTGCTTAACACCAGGTGTGGTTGTCTTGCAAGCTGGGCATATCCCTTACATTCCAAAAGCCTGTCCCAGTAAAACAGGGCAGAAGGAAGAGCAGAGGGCTGCTGCCAGCCAGCCAGGCCAGCAGCAGGCAGGCTGGGATGAGAGCCGACCACTGGATACAACTGATTCTGGTTTAAATTCCAGGTTTTTGTATTTTAAAAT
The DNA here is from genome assembly GCA_013398295.1 of Chionis minor. Classification (NCBI taxonomy): domain Eukaryota; kingdom Metazoa; phylum Chordata; class Aves; order Charadriiformes; family Chionidae; genus Chionis; species Chionis minor. Next base: position 272,968 of record VZSF01002708.1, on the reverse strand, counting down.
ACAACACCAAACTAAACTGTTTCTTGTTTTGCCTATGAGGAACTAACTTCCTTTTTCCATCAACTTAAGCAGGCATTATATCGAGCACTGCCTGACCCACCCCTGTTCTTTAACAACTCAGTACTGTCATTCATTAAACAACACTAAATTACTAGAGGTCCCACTGACTATGGCACTGCTGACAGAGTAACGTAATACACAACGTATAGGTGTAATGTCTGTCTGCAAAAATAAGGCGGGTGGGTATGTGACATTGCAGGCAGAGGTTCAACATGTAATCTAACACGCATGGTATGACAAGTTAAAGAATGTGTAACTAAAAAAGAGTTGACCTGCAATGTAATTGTGGTTCTCGTCTTGAGAAGATGTACTTATGGCTCAGCTTCATGTTTTGTAAATAAGAGACATTTATTCCAGTAGGACCACTAGCCATACTAAGCACATGCTTGCACTTTCACAGGGCCACAGCAACAGTGGGAAAAGGTGGAATACAAAAAAAAAAAGAATTAACATTTTGGCAAAGCCACAACGTTGCATCTTCCTAATGTTCCACAGAGGTGAAAGAAGCATCTGAACAAAATAAACATCCAGAATCTCCTGTCAGCAAAAGCAGAAAAGATCCTAAAGGAATACAACCATCAGTATTACAAGACAAGACTAACGGCAAAAGACACACATTGCCGCAATAACAACATTGCACCGACTTTAATAGTTTTTTGTCATAGGAGTTCTATAACATTTCAGTTCATTTTGATTCCCCATGCATCCCTTTAGAGCCTCAGAGCACATAAAAATGATCTGTCATATTTTGATACTTGTGCTAAACACAAGCTTTACTATTACCAGTGTTTAAACCCAATACAATCCACACAGTCCTTACTGAGATATCTGATTAAATTTCTAATATTCACGAACTAGAATTTTAATATTGAATGCTCAAAATGATTTAAGTCTTCTGATGTAACGGAACATAAGTCATTCAGTGTCAAGTGGAAGGCAGATCCTTTATTATAGCATTAATTATTTGGGATATTAGCATTAATTTCTTTCTCTATTTGAATTAACTGGAATTCAAAACAGTGTGAATTTATGAATAGTCCACAATATAATTATTTCTATGTTATCCCTGCAGCACTAGCAGAAAGACTGCCTACAGACCTGAAAATGTAAAGGAAGGACATTGATCATCATTTTTTCTTTTAATCTTTTTTTCTGAAAGACAGGAAAGGTGAAGCCCAATATGTTTACACTATAAATGGCTTACACTCTTTTTTGATGTAAAATATACGTCTTTATACCTATAAACACCATCTACATATTTTTGTATTCAAGGTGCAATGATTAAAGGAAAACACATTTAAGCAAGATATACCATAGCCAATTTCTTTTATGACTGGAACGAAAACATTCTTAATTAAAACCACAAAGCTGCAAAAATAGGAGACTTTTACAAAATTTCAATACTCGCCGAGAAAAACACTACTCCTTAACTTACATTTCCAAGATTGCTAGGTCCACAGGATTTCAAGGAGTTCTGGTAGAAGGGATTAATTAAAGACACAAATGTGGCACCTTTCTTCCAGCAGCTAAATGGTACCAGTTTTTAATTCACTTATGTTACAGGTATAGCCACAGCGTATTGCTAACAAAAATAATTTACAACTCAAAATAAATGCAACACCACTCATGTAAAACTGCTGTTTGCAGATCATCCGAGTCAGTTACCAGAGTGCTAGACACTGAAGGACCATAATGCAGCACAACATTCCCATACAAAACATGCAAAGATCAGTTATTTACAGGTTTTTATCCAAGTTTACGTCTGGTTAAACCAGAAACAGCTGGCCAACTGAAATTGCAACTTTACAAATAAACAACAGCCAAGGCTAAAAATAAGCCAAAGAAACCATCTGTGCCACTGCCCCCCTTCGCAGCCCATCTACACAGGCATCGGGTCCCATTCCTGCACTCCCCAGAACTAGCATGATGGTACAAACACGTATCATCACTGACCAACAGCACTAACACAAAACCAAAAATCAGTGAATAAAGCGCCCACTTCCAACCTAAAAAAAATACTCAACACTCGTCTCTCTGATTTCGCTGAAGTTCTTACTAAAAACACTGAAAGCACGTAAGCCATACACATCTTTAGTGACTGGGATGAGGTCCAACTACCTTCTTTTTTCTTCCACTAATGTAGCAAACGAACTTTCAATCTAAAATTAACAATTAAATTTTCAAGAAACACTAAATCTATTTAAAACAAAAGAAACAAAAACCCAAAGGGCACTTGTTTTCCCACCTGAGCTCAAATCCAAGAAAAAGCGCACGGTAAGTTTTGCTAAGCCAGCTGGCAGCGTGCATGTGCAGCAGCCCAAGTCTCCTGTGGTGGCATCCAGAATCCTTGACATGTCATCATTCAAGATCTGTCAAATTTGATAACACTCTGTGTGTCTGGCGGGACACCATCCATTCAGGGAAATGAACATGTGATTTGTTGTCATGACAGCTATCAAAATTCAGCCCAAGAACATATCATGCAGCCATGTATCTCTCCTTCTGCATTAAAAGGTGGAAAAATACTTTCCTTGTCGTCATCCAAAACATCATTGGGACGTCAACTAAGTCAAGTCCCTTGGAACGGTGGTAGCCCAGGATGGCACTGGGAGCCAAGTCCAACACACAACGGATGTGGGAGAAAACAAGTGTAATGAATACCCTGCTATTGTAAGAACAGGAAGGAAAAACCTTGCAGCCATGCTATGCTGAGCGTGCTCCTACTGCGTTAAAACCAAGAGGTCAGTCCAATCGATGCTTGGGACTCCTCTCCTCCAGTATCAGTGCCAGGGTTTGCTAAACAGGAGGCTTAATTTATTGCTGTTCCTTGAAATGTTTTATTAGCCCAGAACGCCCTAAAGAAATTCAGGGCAATACACCGATTTAAGTCTCCACATGCAGAGTAAGTTTTAACAGGATCTAGAGTTCCTCTTCTCTCCCAAATTTGTGAAGGGACTACTCAATGAACTGCTTTATTTTACTATATCGTTAACTAAAAATGTAGTTGGTATAGAAAAAGGATTGTTTCCACCAACTGAAATTTTTGACAAGAAGGACAGAGGTAGAAAATCCTAACCTATTTAATTCATAGTTTATATGCTTAATGAACAACCACTGTTCCTTTATAAAACTTCCCACCCTGCAAGGATCTATTCTCATTTTGAAGGAAACATCTCAAAACAGTGTTTAATGACTTTTAAAAAAATAGTATAAATAGGGACAACATACTTAAATCAGAAGAGAAGTGGACTAATTCTTTTTAAACAGCTTACTTTTATTTTCTTTAAAATAAAAAGCTTTTTTTTTTTTTTAATGCTGCACTGCTGGCAGAACCCCACATCTCACCCCAGCATAAGCAGAAAAGCTCCTGCTTTTGCTAACCCTCCTCCCGTTCTCCTGCAGGGTCTGATGGCTGCTCCGTATTTGCACGGAGCAGATCCAGTGTAACCTGTAGGGAAAGACGGGCCGAGAGTCGACGCTCAGCTAAAAGCAGCTTCTCACACCGTAAGAGGACATGACCCACTTCACCTGCGTCAGGAAGAGCATCCGCAGCCTCCAGCCTCTCGCTAAACTTCGGTATCCACTTTCACGCCCCAGTCACTTCTCCTTATTAAGGCTCCCACAAATACTCTGCTCATTTCTAGAACTCAGAAACTTTAAATGGCTCAGAAGGCTAAAATCTGCCCTCCTACCAAAGAAGTAATAATCCAAAGGCCCCTTCATTGTTTTTTTTTGGTTGCTGATCCATTTTAGCTAAACAGCCCTGGCACAGCAAACGCTATTCACGCTGCTTCCAAGGAGCACGCGTTAAGACACCTGCTGAAGTGACAGAGGAAGAAAGCACTCTACCTACCAAAACCGCACCATCGGCTGAAACACGACAGTAACGAGTTACCATTTAACTATTTGTTTTTTAATTAAAAATCTTCTTGGAAAAAACATTTATGTTTCATTTGATTTAAACAAAAAGAAGAAAAAAAGAGGTTGCCTCAGACGGCTACTACCTGATTTTGTAAACATACTAAATATACCAGGTTTTGTCTAATAAAGTTTCAGCTATAGTCTATCTGTGGTATATCTCACTACCTGTTTTTGCAACTGTTTCTACAGTTGTGTGTACTCAGCAGCCAGTAATTTAGATGGGCTGAGGAAAACTGGATCAAGTTTCTTCAGCCTAGATTAAAAACACACCTGTATTGCATTTTATTTTGCATCTGTACTTTGACATGCTTGTAAGAGAGAAGAAACATTTTTGAGAATTCTGGTATCTACCAAGAGTCCCAGCATGTTCACCCCGCTGTCTGCTTCACAGAATAATCAATATTAGTTACGTGTTATCATATTAATACTTGTTAATGAGATCAGGAACAAAACCAGCACAACACACCTACAGAAGGGAAAAAGCCTCTAAGCCACAAAGTTTAGTTCTACGACTGTGAACAAATACTGGGTACACCAGCATGCCTGAGCTACCACTCTAACAGATGTTTTTCTTAGCACGAGTATTTCTAAAACTTTACTGACATTGGGTTATTGTGCATAGCTGCAGTGATTTAAAATGCAACGGGTTGCTATTCCCTAATCAAGATTTATTCCATCTGAATTCTTAAAATTTACAATACTCTATTAAAGCTTAAAAACATACACTGCCAGGCCACCTGACTGCACACAAAGTTATTTATGCTGGGTTTAAAATATGAACTCACTTCATTAACAGTGAGAAACAAATTAATTTGTTGTGTCACATACATTTAATGGAATAAAAAAATATATATTTCATATTTCAATGCACTTCCAATTTACTCATTTCATTAGCATTTATGAAACAATTAAGAATCCTTATGATGGGGAAAAAAGATTACTCCAAGAAAAAAAAACAACTTAACACTTGAAAGAATTACTTTACCCACCACTGAACAGAGCAACGGTTTAATTGGCCAGAACACTGACGACTACGTTATTATGAGGAAACTAATGGGCCTAATTGAATCTGCAAGAAAAATTTAAATGGAACTGCCTAAAACAGAAATAAGCTTAGGATTCCTGGGCCAACATTCATAAATTTCAAAGCAAAACAAACAGAAAAGTCATTTTTCAAAAGGAGTGAGTCACCAGGATCTCACGTAGTATCTTTTTCGGAAGACTGGACAACAGTGCACAGGTTAAATTAATGGTACAGGCCTCACTTACATGCTTTAGGAACAGGAAACAATGCTATTTCGCACATTACAAACACCATCCATCCCGATTCCCTCTGAACGTCCTCTAATCCAGGAACTAATACAGATTCTTGACTTCGACTCTGTGGAAACTATTGTTCTGCAACATTTCTGTATACCTAGTAAACACAATGATAAAGTGTATCGCATTTAAGTTTATCATTTGAGTAGAAGTAGAAAGCATCTTTCCTGCAGAGCGCCTCAACTCTCGACCTCTTCAACCTACTTCAGGGGAGCAGGGTGCCCAACGACGAGCACCCAGCACCTTACCCCGGGTCTGACTAAAGCAACTGGAACACAGCAGCATCTGGTTTCACAGACACTTTTCAGCTATCTAAAAACCTCCTTCAAATCTCTCTAATAAATCCCCACCAGCAATCCCCCTTCCTCAAAACACAGAGCAGGGGACGGGGGGGAATATCCACAGCTTAGAAACCATTGGTCTCCCGACGCAAACAGGAAATATTTTCTAGAACATACGGTTCGGATTCAAAGATGCCTTGGTTTTGATTTCAAACCTGCGGCAAGTAAATTGATACAGCACCTGTCTCCATGAGTCTGGAAGCAGCTTTTATGCTCAAGGAGCATGAAAAACACAGATACACCAGGTAGTTTTGCGGCTGCTCAAGACCATGACCAGCAAACAAAGCTATCTGGGCACCACTTTTTCAGTTGCTACTGTTATAGTTTCTACCCGGGAAAGCCATGACTGCTGCAAAGGTACCAACAGCAACACAAAGTAGGAAAAACAAAGGCTGGAAAACAAACCGATGCTGCTGACCTTGTCCCTCTTCTTTAGCAGACAGAAGGTGCGAGGTGACACATAAGAGAGAAAATACCTTTTCCTACGCTCCCACACAGCTAGCCAGGAAACAATAGAAAAGAAGAGAGGAAGGGGAGATAATAAGTTCCCTTTCCCCTGCAGTAACAAGCCAAAGGCTGAAGTTTTTAATTTATCAGACATTCAGTAGCAAGAATGTAATAAAACCCACCATCCAGAGAATTAAGGTCTAACTCTGCTGTTGGTTTTGGAAAAATATAGCAAAAGAGATTTTGCACATCATTATATCACAATAGCAATCAGAAATGCCATCTGGTAGAAGTGAAAGGCCAATACAACAGCTAAGGTGGCAATGACAGCGAACACCATAAAGAGTCTGTATCTGTTTCACGGCCTATATAAAAATATTTCCTAATTACAGTCTTGATCTTCCTGGTGCAGGTGCCTCCTATCTCTACATTTATTCACTGTTCCCGAAAGTGACACCTTCTGTCAAAGTCTCAAGAAGCAAGTCAGCTATGAACACAAAGCGATCTGCTTAACTGCTTAGACGGACTCGAGTCAGACGATTTCAATTTCCAGAGTTGTGAAATCAGTATTTCTAAGAAGCACCAGCGTCCTTTTACTTCAGAAGTTATAATCCTAAAAATGACAACACAGTACCATTAACATCATCTGTGGGGTGTTGACTGCTTCGGGTTCCTAAAAAGTAGCGGCAAAACAAGAACTTTGAAACAGAGATCCTTCAGAAGTCCCTACCCAGTGAGCCCTTTCAAATTCCTCCATATTAAGTTACCGGTCCAAACTCTCGATGACACAAACCACGCGTGGTTAGGCCATGAAGATTTGTTTTTACAAAGGCCACTAGCGCGTTTCATAAAAGCAAAGTCTAATTCTCCGACGCTGAGCCGCTACAACAGTAGCCGTATGTTCCTCAGAAACAAATATTGCTTCACAGCAAAGGGAAGAAAGGTGGCTCAGCTGAAGAACGCTTTAAAATCCTGCCGGGGTTCAGTCAGCATTCAAGTTTTAAAGTAACAAAAGAACAAGGCAGCTCCCGGTTAAATGCTACGTGTAATGCACGGAACAACCCTGCTGCATGCAGAGGGCCACATGCACTGTAAAAAAAAAAAAACCAAACCAAAAAAAACCCCAAAAACCAAAACCAACAAAAAAACCAACAAAAAAACCCCAACGGTGGGAGATGTTAAGGTCGGAATGAGAGCGGGGAGGCACCGGGGACGGGCCAGCCGTCGCTCAGACCCCAATTACAGACCCGAATCCCCACCTGACAACTTCACCCCGGGCGGGCCGCGCTGCCCAGCCCGCCAGCCCGGGGGATCTGCTACCGTGGGCGCATTTTTAATGAAAAACAGGACGAAAAGACCTATAAACTTAACTAATTCTCCTCCCAAAACACCCAAGGATGCGCATTACTGAGCGGGCAGTACAAGAAGTATAATTTCACCCTTTTTTTCTTGTCCTGGTTTATGTGGGTTTTGGGGTTTTTTTAAGCTTTACGTCCTTTACCTACACCGGCATCGGCCGAGGGGAGCGCAGCGCGCCGCGCTCCTCAGCGGAGCCGCCCGGCTTCAGCTCTCATCCGGCCGAAACCCGGGATGGGAGAGGGACAGAAGGAGCGGGGGAGGAGGGCGGGGGGGGCCCCCGGGAGGCCGTCCCCTCCTCGGCCGCAGCCCGCCGGGGCCGGTCCCCGCGCGGCGGGGCGGCGCCGCTCCGCTCCGCTCCCCACCGCAGGGCCGCTCCCGCCCGCCAAACTTTCCGGTTGCGCCGCGCTCCGGCCGGGAAGCGCTGCCCGCCCTGCCCCACCGGACACGCCGACACCGCCGGGCCGGGCCGGGCCGAGAGCCCCGCGGGAAGGGGGC
>VZSF01002708.1:92323-264191 GCA_013398295.1 Chionis minor | reverse complement strand
CGGGGGCGGGGAGGGGAGGGTCAGCCCCGGGGGTCGCCCCGGTGGCGCGGAGCGGCCGCGGCCGCCGCCGGGGAACTTCCAGCCATGGCATCAGGGCGCCTCCGCCGCCCATTGGCCGCGGGGCCGTGACGTCACGCCGGGGCGCGCGGGGCGGCCGCGGCCCCGGTAGCGGCCACCGGGCCGGCCTGTTCCCGACCCCGGTCTCTGCCGGTCTGCGGCCCCTCTCCCTCTCCGCCCCGGGGCAGAGTTCCAGCCTGGGCGCCCCGCGTAGCGACCGGCCCGGGTCGGGCGGTGATTTCCGCCCCCGGGGCTCGGTGCGTACCTGCCCAGGTGCCGCTCCTTCGGGAGAGGGCGCGGGAGCCGCCCTTTTCTTCCCGAAGGCAGCCCCGTGCCCGGCTGGGCCGCCCCCTCCGCCCGCGGGAACGGTGGGCGGCCCCACGGGTGGTTAAAGAGGGCGGGCAGAAGGACACGGGGGCACACACACACACCCCCCCTTATGGAGGCCGGGGTCTCTCGTGGGAAGAGCCCACCCGCCGGCCCTCCCCGGGGCGCAGCGAGTGAGTGTCCGTGGGATGTGGGGAGACGGAAACATCGTCCCTCTGGAGTAACCCGGAGAGTTCGGTACAGCGGGGGCGGGGGGAAGCCGCTGGGAAAGGTTATAAGAGCATTAACCCTTGCCAAGATGGCTGCTGCCGAAGAGGGGAGGCTGGTGCCTTACCCTGGCTCCTCATCCTGGCCTGGGAGGCCGAGCTGCCGCAACACCCCCTTTTCCACACCTGAAACTAAGTCAGCAGCCCCGCTGTCTCCTCCGCCCCGACCGAGGGAAAACCAGCAGGGAGAACTTTGCATAAGGATTCTCGGCTCTTTAAGTATACCTATTAAAAAGTGCATTACTGGGAGATCTTTCTGGAGATCTTTCTGTGCTCCTACTTAAAATTGTTCAAAAATCCTCCAACGACTCTCTCTTTCCCGTGTTAACTTTTACTAATCCTCATAGCGCTTAATGGGATGGTTTGGGAAACTCTAAGCGCCTTTCTCGTGCCCGCGAGATAAACCTGAAAGGAAAACACAGCCTCTTCTTGCTTCCCAAGAAAGGCTTTTCAGGCACCTCAGGGAGCAACAGAAAGCCCCTTCCCTTTCCAGGCTTTTTGCGCACGCATTTGACTTTGATTTAGAGAGGTGTTAATCCTCCTTTCAAAACAACTGTCTGATGATGCTTTTTTAGAGCTGGAAGAGATTTGGGGTGCCTGCTGCCTCCCCCTCGCCGCATGGTCAGGCCTCGCTCCAGCCTCCAGAGGTGTACGCTGAATTTTAAATGGGACTGGTCATCTGAAGACATTCAGCTATAAGTCTGTTGTTCCTGGAACAAAATGCACCATGAGAGCGATAATGGAGAGGTGAATTGTCCCTTTGCATTTCTAATATACAGTTAGGTTTCGGTCTCAGTTTTGTCCCTTCTCACCACACCATTGCTAAAAAACCCCTTCCACTTTGTTGTTTTCCCTACAGCGCCGTTGAGCTGAAGATGTCCAGGGAAAGGTGACACGACCCCGCAGGTTGTCCAGGCTGAGCTAGACCTCCAAAGGTGTTTGGAACCGTAAGATACCAAGTAAGCAGTAGATCTCAAAGCTTTCCAGGTGTCAGAAAAAAATGATAAAGCACACCTAGCCTTCACAGATTAATGCTAAAAGGATTTACGGAAGCAGAATGTTTCAGGGAGGGATTTGAATGAATACATTGTATTCAGACACAGGACTAATCTAAGGACTCTGAAGCACACAGTTAAATACATTTAATTACATTAAGAAATGAGCCATTAAAGCTGGGGTTTTTTCCAAACTGTGGCTTATCATGAACAGAAGACACTGTAGGAAGGGTTTTTGAAGGGTGTTTTAACTGTCTGTCTGCTGAACGGACCCTTACGTTTCACCAGCAAAAAAGATCAAGATGTTGCCCTGAGAAGTATTCCAAAACGTTGAGCCCACTGAAATATTAATGTATGCTTTTTGAAATGTCATAATTAGCTGTTATCTCTGGAATAACTGCTATTAAGTAGAGCTGGCTGCTTGTGATTTGAGTGAGAATTACATGCTAAATATAAGAAGATGATAAATCTGGGGGAATCTGCGCAGAAGTGAAAGCAGTACATGATGTGGCGGGCACGCTATTTTGTATAAAGAAAGTAAATATGCAAAGCATGCACTTTTGCATATGCATAAGAGCAGTGCAGTCCTTAGAAAATACATACTCAGGAGAGAAGATCGTGAATATTTCTCCCAGACTAAGGCTGTAACTGTATAGTAAAAAGAAAAGAAAAAATGGTAAAAGCAATGGAAAGATACCTCTTTGGCTTTGGTGAAGAAACAGCCTGTCTCGTGCTGCTGCTCCAAATAGGGTTGCATGCAAACAACAAACCCAGAGGCTGTGTGACAGACTTATTTCTCAGTTATGTAATGGCAGGCAATTCATGTCTTGCACAAGAGGCTAAAAAATCACATTGTGTCTTTTGGCTTGTATTTCTTTATTTTTCTTCACCTTTAGGTATTTTTTATGCCTACCTGTTTTCTGTTCACTTTGCCATGCTGCTTGTGCTTTACCCCCGCCCCAGCCAAGCGGTGGCTTCCTCAGGACGGGAGTGCAGCCGTAATCTCCGCTACAGATCCCAGCTGTGCGGGTCCAAACCGCACTAATGTATTTACATCCTGTTGTGGCAAGGACAAGACTGCCACCTCCCAGAGAGGCTCCTTCCACCTTCTGTGTGAATACCTGTCTCTTTCTCCAGGTGCATCAGGTTTTCTCACCGGCTGCCCTGTCTGGAGTGTGAGCTACTACCTGCTCGTGTAGGCCAGCGGGAGACATTTTAGCAGGGACATGAGAAGGAGGGACTGGGAAGCTGTTTGAAAATCTGGAAAACAGTGTTGTCCAGTTCAGAGGTGCGCAGCAAAGGCATTTGGTCCCTCTGTGTTAGTTCACTGAAGAGAAAATATACCTAAATGTAAATTAACCTGTTCTAAAAGTCACTACTCCTGGTTTTTAAAACTGTTTTTTAAAGGCATCGATGTTGTAATAACATTCATTTATACATGTGGTGTTGTAATACTGTGTCACTAGCAGATGGAGAGGTAAAGAAACACTGCGTACTCTGGAAAAACAAGGTTGTTTTCAGTTCTCTCTAATCTGAAAAATTGTTCACTTTAATAACACCTTTCAGAAAACTTCCCATCTTACTATTCAGTTAATTTAAAAATGTTGAAAGCAACAGTGTCAGTGTCTTTTCTCTCTCTCTCAAAAAAAAAAAAAGTCTCCTTCTTAAAGGGTTTAGATCACTACACATCATCTAGTTTCTGCTTAAAGCATATGCTTGATTCCCAGGTAGATGAAGGGGAATTACACGACCGCTACCAGGGGAGAATAGAACCCAAATACTCAATTAGTTACTGCTGAGTCACTTAAGTGTATTTGCACAATGATTCTAATTCAGCCTGACGGTAACGCAGCTGCTTTTCTCACTAGCTGCATGGCTGCTGCATCTTCAATGACATTTACGAAAAACGTTGAGGGGGAAGAACGTGTCCTTAGAGCTCAAAATACATCAAAATTCTTCTCTTCAATGGACCAAAGCTACCCAAAGGTGCTGTAAAACTGCAAGCTGAATCTATCAGCAGATCACATTTTATTATGACAAATTCTATCGTTATCTTTTGTAGACAGTTGCTAAGATTCAAAGTATTTATGTAAGGAAAACAAACCGGTGGTTTGGGCTTTGGAAATGTCAGGGCCCTTGATGCTTCTGTTTATTTAAAAGTGAGTGTGCTGAGGGACATCTTTTGAACTCTATTCAAAGGTTAAAACGGATCTTTTATACAGTTTTGAAATTCAGAATATTGCTGCTAAATGGCTTGACTCTGCGCTGTAATCCCCGTTCTGCATTTAAATACCAAATTCTGTCCGGAGCTGGCTGTTCTGCATGCCGCAGAGAGCCAGGCATTGCATCTTCCAGCCATGAGGTGCAGCCGTCTCAAGGCAGGAGCACAACCCCCTGACACGTGGCAGGGCCATGCGAGAATTCAGATGGAGTGGCACAGGATATAGTGACCCACTGCCAAGGCCGAATATGACAGAAAAACACCATCACCCACACTGGACTTTGCTCAGGACTGCAAGCCGATACTCCCCTCTCACGGGGAAAAACACGCAGGGAGAGGCAACAGAAGAGAAACGGTGAAGGTTATTTCTTAATTGGAGATCCGGTAGGCTGTATCACCAATTTACGGATTGCATAAGCCCAGGAAAAAGTGCTTTCTGTGCTTGGAAGCAGCATTTTTCAAGTGTATGTGGTTGTTTATCCCTAGTGATGGAGGAAAGCTCAACCCAGTGGGCCCTCAACCTGGTCAAGCTCCATGGCAGTTTCCTTGGGGACCCACCACTTGCAGCCTTGCAGCATCTGTATGCACGGGCAGGACTTCTCTGGCCCATCCCAGCTTGGCATGGCAGCCACGGTCCGGGGAGGTGGGCAAAGGGACTTGCTGCAGATGGTCAGTTACATTGGTGGATCCAGTCAACCCAAGACCCTGGGAAAACGGAGCGGAGGGACAGTGGCACTGATTTGGGCCAAGAGGTTGGAAAACCTCTGGAGGTGCTGGAGCATGTCCAGAGAAGGGCAACGAAGCTGGTGAGGGGTCTGGAGAACAGGTCTTATGAGGAGCGGCTGAGAGAGTTGGGATTGTTTAGCCTGGAGAAGAGGAGGTTGAGGGGAGACCGTATCACTCTCTACAACTACCTGAAAGGAGGTTATAGCAAGGTGGGGGTCAGTCTCTTTTCCCAAGTAACAAGGGATAGGACAAAAGGAAATGGCCTCAAGTTGTGCCAGGGGAGGTTTAGGTTGGATATTAGGAAAAACTTCTTTACCAAAAGGGTTATCAGGCACTGGAACAGGCTGCCCAGGGAGGTGGTGGAATCGCCATCCCTGGAGGTATTTAAAGGACGGGTGGACGTGGTGCTGAGGGACATGGTTTAGGGGTGGTTTTGGCAGTGCTAGGTTGATGGTTGGACTCGATGATCTTGAAGGTCTCTTCCAACCCAAGTGATTCTATGATTCGATGATTCTATGAAAAACAGCTGCAGGTTGTGAGCGAAGGCAACGCAACAGTCCTGTAATGTGACACTGACTTGGGTTTAAGTTCCTACTCAGCTCTGCACTATGTGTCTACAGCCTTAATTACCAACTTCGTACCCGAGAGGTGACTTCACCCTTAAGAGCTCTAGCTGGTGTCACAAGCTAACAATAGTGTAGTTGACTGCAGAGAAGGAAACGAATGCTCCTTATTAGCCTTCCCATTTCTTTTATAATAACTGATGACTAATCATAGGCCCTGCCTTTGTAAACTGCATTGCCAATTATTATAGTATTGTCATTGTTATACAAAATATTTGGTATCTCTCAGAGCACCGATTCCAAGAAGTATAAGGCTATGCGAGGAGTTCAACCTTCAAACAATGTTTTCACTCTTCATGACTGCCAGGGAAAGTCTAGAAGCCTGATCCTGATCCCTGTGAAACCCGTAGAAAAATCAATGTGCTTTTAAATCAGGATTTTACATTAGTTTCACGATTAGTGTCCTGATCCCATTTTTGAATGTTTGAGGTTGGTGACTCTGAATTAGGTCAGATACTGTAAGTAGTTTTCTGCTATTATATGCTGGCATGAAGTTTACCTTCATGCAACATTTCCTATTTGAATAGGTAATGCAGACTTACCTTTCAGTACACAAGGTTTTAGTCTACAGACTAGGCAGAGGTACAGTCTGTACAGATCAAACATTGTCTACAATCTACAGAGGTCATAGGGAAATCTGCTTTGTCTGGTTCAGAAAATATGAAAGTGTCGTCTGCATTTTACCTTTCAGTCTGTAATTAAAAGACGAAAAGGACTATAACAGTAGTGATCACTAGATGATTTTCCCTGCATCTACATGATCTACAATAACAATGGATGTACAATAACAAACCAAATAACCACCTGCTCCTGATGAAAAACTTAACTTCAAGATGTTTTGTATGATCAGTTTTTAAAATTCCTTCTTAATATTACAGAGCTTGTGATCTCTACACTTAGCAAATAAAGTCATCCTTGTTTTCTAGTGAGAAATATGTTTAAAAAATCTAACTAGGTGTGACTTTAAAACCAGCATTTGGATATACCAGGTGATGGGCCACTGTTTCCAGTAGAACTGGTATGTAATTATTGTAAAATACGGTATACTCTGGTATTTTGCTGTCACTCAGCAAATAACCTCAGTCACTGCTGTGGAATTAATTGAATAGTACATCAGAACAATCAATTGCTGCTCTAACTAATTAAAATTAGAATTAGCTGAAAGAAAAATAGGATAAAGAACTAACATGATTGAAAGAGAAATTGTCCCGTGACTCCATCAGTTATAACTGAAATTGCTGAACGATTATGTATAATAGAAAGACTGAATACAAGACAGCAATATAAAAATCACTGGTCAAACACAAATATTACATAAAAGAATCTGGAAATGCTGAATTGTTAAATCTGATGGAGAAATTTTTAACTATACAAAATTATAAATGTGGGTTGTTAACTGAAATCAAGACAAAGTAAGATTTATTTTAAATATTGATTGTATTTTCAACAGAACTCATGTTCTGTACAATTAATTATTTAAAGGACAAACTTACCTTTTAGTTTTGACAAAAGATGGAAAAAATAATCAGTTTGCAAAATACAGTTACAAGTTTCTTTGGTTTGGGTGGGTTTTTTCAGCTCTAAAGCCATCCATTTTTAAGCAGCTATTGCAAAGACAGCAACCTGGCAAGAGCAAATGGCTGAGCATATCTAATGTCAGATCTGCTCCACTACTATTCTTTTAGCTGATCTCTATTACATACAGGTATTGTCTAGAGACAAGAGAAATAATTCAGAAATCAGTGTTCCCAGCCTTTGTTTTCCATCTGTCACTGTCACCCAAGTTCTATATAGCTTTAGCTTAGTCGGTAAAGCTTTGGCAGTTTAGCATTCCTGGCTTTCATACAATTATAGTAATAGTTCACCGGGATGATGGAGGGCTAATTTCTAAATGTAAAGCATGGACGGCATCGTATACAGGTGGTGTATTTTAGTGTTATGACTTGCAGCAGCAAAGTCAATTCTGATTTAGCTCAAAAATCCAGCACTCGGCTGAAACATGTCCGGCGCTATTTTTTCTTCAACAAATTTTGGATGGATCTGTTGTATTTATAGTGTTGACACTCATTAGCCAAATACTTTTGTCATATTAACATAAGTCAAGATACATTTATCTGTAGTTTGTGAACAGACATGGGCGTATGAAGCAGAGGAATCTGGACGGGGGTCTGAGCCAGTGCCATCTGCCAAAAGCAGGAGCAATTCCTACTCCTGGCAAGAAACAGGCTATTCCTGACAAAGGGTCCGCATAGTTCCCCAAATTCCTGATTTGAAGTATCGCAGCTCTTTCAATACCAAACCTCCCTCGAGTGGGGAGTGCCTGCCGTAGCTGTGAAAACATGTGCTGCCATGAGGCAGGAGGCACGGGGAGTGGGTGGCCACCCGGCCGTATGAAAATGCAGTGATCCAATGCGTTAAGGAGCTATTTGACCTAATAGCCAGTTCTGTTCTAGGTTTTAAATTACCTACACATTGATGTTTAAATTTACGTGAAATGAGTTCGTTCTTACAAATGCTTACGTGCTGTTTTCTTCCTTGTCTCCTGGAGGGTTTTCTGCAGAGCTCACCACCGCGGTATCATGCTGCTCTCCGGGCATTTCAAATTTGGTCGGTGAAGTCCCTATGACAGGGCAAATTGTGTAAGCAACCTTAATTGCAGCTCATTTACTTCGTGTTGATACTGGTCCTGACGGTCCTTTGGAAGATCAATCAGGAGAACGACCATTTCTTCTGCCTGCGCCCCACAAACCAGGTTCATTAGCCATAGGAGTTTCCCAGCAGACCGCAGGGAAGCTGCTTGAGGTCTGTTGCCTCTGTAGCCCCCCTCAAAGCCCCCGCCAGCGCGGCCGTAGCTGGCTCGCCCCCCCCTTGCCAGCTGGTGGCTTCAGAGCTCCTGCGAAAGTGTCGGGGCAGGAGAAAAGCTCCGCACGGTGGGAGGGCGGGTGGGAAAACGATAACGGGGAGTGGTTGCATTCTCCCCATTCCTGTCCCAAACCTCCTAGTCACTAGGCCCTCTCCACCGAAATACCCCCAGGAGGGGAATTCCTGGGAAGTATCCAAGCTAGAGGGAATGAATCATGCCTTTAGGTTGAGATGTTATTGTTCAAGTAGGTCTAAAGCCGTTGTGAACCAGGCTTTGTGCTGGTCCTCACACTGTTCTTTGCCCGGTACAGCCTATCGCACCACAGTGCGGTGTGTTTTAATGGTACCCTCCCCTAACAGGTGCCCAACACTGCACTGCTCTGTGCTTTGGTGTCTGTAACTTTGAAATTGCTTATGGAAAAGCTCATGGCTCTCACTGATTTCATCTGCTCTTGCAATTTCACCATGAGTCATCCAGCATGGTCTGTACTTTGTTTTGCTTACGGACCAAACGGCCCGCATCGCATCTTTACTTAGATAGTTTACTCTCACCTTTCCTTAGGCAAAAAAGCAAGCAAATAAAGTTTCTTTCTGTCAAAGCTGTGGAGGCACACTTGAAAATGTGTACTCCTAAGCTCTTTTTTACTAGGAGGTAAATAAAAATAAGCCTGCCATCACACTTTAGTAGTGCTTATTTGGGATCAGGAGTTATGCATACCGTTACGCATACCAGTGGCTGGCAGTTCAGGGTGTTTTGTTTCTCTGAAACTTCCATGTATCTTCATGTGGGCACCCAGAAATCGCATTACCCACCCTTAGGAAAATAGCAATGTTATAACACATCACTGGGTGGTGGTGAGGCTCGATGGATGTTCATAAGATCCACAAAGGGAAAGCATTGAAACAATAGTAGTCCTGGGTTTTTTTTAGTGCTTCTAAATAGCCTAGGTCTACTTTCAAGTGCATTCAGAGTTTTTTTCTTAACTAGGCTTGTACTACTCTGTGTTGCCTGTGAATCTTTATAATGGGGGTGGCATGATCGCTACAGCAGTGCAGCATCTACCCGTTTATTTCAATTTTAGACCTGACTTGTTCTTTCAAGGCTGGCTGGTAAGAAGCAACAGCACACAGCAGAGCCCAAAAGGGCTGCCGAGGGAATCTGCTGGGATGGGCACAACCGCCCAGTCCCCTTGTAGCCCAGAGCTTCGCTTGCTGTCTCTAACCTGGGGAATAGAAATAAAGTCAATCTCACACTCTTCAGCCAAAGCTGAGCCTACTGAGAGCACCAATTACAGTGAAAATCCTTAAACTACACTTGCAGGGAGAACCCTTTTATGATTTGCTGAAGCCAGGAAGTCACTAAGTGAGTGCAGCCCTCTCCGAGCAGGGATGCTGCTAACAAGCAACAGGAAGGTTGGTTTTAAGAATAACACATTGAGGTGCAGCGGCCAGACTAACAGAACAGAAAGTTATTTTTCCCACAATTTGGCTAAAAGTGGCATAAATATGTCCATTACTTTATCAGAGTTGTTACCTTTGCAGTTGTAAACAAGAAAGCCTTGCCAATTTTCCACTCAATGGAAAAATTCTGTATGCTTTGATAGTAATACACCAGAGACAGCACATAATGGAAATGTTGTCATGGAGTGCCAGCTCAAAAAGAGAGGAAAATGGCTGAAGAATTAACTCTCAAAAGACTTTTTTCTTTCCTTCTTTTTCTTCTCCTTCTCCTTCTCCTTCTCCTTCTCCTTTTATTCTCTTTTCTTTTTTCTAGTTTCTTTTTCTTTTTCTTTTTCCCTTTTTCCTTTTTCCTTGTTTCAATTTTCCTTTTCCTTTTTCCTTTTTTCAATTTTCCTTTTCCTTTTTCCTTTTTTCAATTTTCCTTTTCCTTTTTCCTTTTTTCAATTTTCCTTTTTCAATTTTCTTTTTTCTTCTCCTTGTCATTTTCCCTTTTCTCTTTCTCTCTTTTTTAATTCTCTTTCATTTTTTCATTCTCTTTTTCTTTCTCTTTAATACAGAAACATATATAGAAAAGGATTTCTATCTCAAATAGGCCTGTATATCTTTCTTGCTCTAAGTTAAAATTTAGACCTATAGCAAATCCACTTGACTTTTCAGTTATAATTTCCCAGGCTCTTCCTGCTTGTGTCTTTTATCAGTGCTGGTTAAATATTGGAAAAATAGACTTGCAGGGAAATGTGCCCTCACCTGGCATTTCCTTGCCTTCTGAAGGGCAGGATGGGCATAGGGGTCTTGGTAAGCTATAAATCTACTTGGTCTGTCCTCTCTACGTACGTCAACTGAGCTAATGCAAAGGTGGAAGCAACCTGTCCCATTCGGAGCTATATTTTGGTCCCAGTTCTTTTCCTGCAGCAGTGCAGGAGTGTGTGTGTTTGACTTGTATTGCCTGAGTCCTCTTTAATTCAGATTAATTATTTGCTGACCAACAACAATTGATTATCTGAAACAAAAGTAAATATTACTCTAGACGTTTGTGGTTTCCCTAAGGCTAATTCCTAGATTAAATCATAAATGTTTATACTCCAGGAGAAAACGTTTATTCAAAGCTAGGAGAGCATGTATCTAGTACGAACATATCCCAAGCAGCCACTGTTTATGCTGTATGTGACTATTTGGACAGCTGCCTATGTTCTTCTTGATTAATCTTTTTGTAATGAAGTTATACCAGTCTTCTTCAGATCTTTGCTAATATTTTCACCAGCAGAGGTGCAAGCAGGACGCAAGCCTGGAGCTGGACATGGTGGTGCTCCCTGGAGAGCACGCATGGAGCCTGTGGGTGCAGCCACCAAAATGCTCGGCTCAGGATGAAGAGGAGAGGTTGCGCGTGTCTCTTCTCCATTCCCCATCCTGCGTCCTGCTTACACCAGCTCTGGCCCTGACTGGACCCTCCCCTTTGACTCACTGGTGTGGCACAAAGCTATGTAGGTTTTGCTGTTGTTTTGTTTTCTTCCGGGTTGTTGAACTGAGGTGGCTCAAGTACAAAGCCAACACGTGGGTGTCAGTGTCACTGTGAGACAGAGAGTGGGACTACAGTGGCAAGGGCATGAGAGATGGCTGGGGCCTCTTTGGGGTCATGGAGTGGTTATTTGACTCCCCAGGACTTGTAAAACCAAACCCTCGGGGCAAAGGGGTCAGAAAAACAACACCCTCAGCCAGCACCTTCTGCAGGGAGCTCCTGCAGCCTGGCACCAGGAGACACAGGACATGAGGACCTCCTAGAGGTCCCAACCCTGCTCCTCTGGCCAGGACAAAGGGAGCCGAAACTTGCTTTGCTGAGGGTCCAGTGTCTGGTTTTGTACATATTTTAGTGACTCCCTCCTTTCCATGTGAGTGCCTGACACATTAAGCCGCGACACTACACACCCCTTCTCTAGCCCCATAAATCTCAACTTTACCTTCAACAGCAGAGGTGGAGGATATTTGTAGTTAAAGCTGCTGCATAACCATCGTGGATCCATCCTCTGGTTGTATGCCTGCTCTAAGGAAGCAAGGCCCTCAAGGCAAATGAACGCTGTATTTTTGGGTTGTGATCAAGCCCAGGCATGACAAAAGCACCAGGGATGGTCCCGGGCACGTGCAGGCGCAGCGCTGGCGGTGTTTAGAGACTTGTGAAGTCAAACAGGAAGGTATGGATTTGTGATGTTGAGTGCAGGCATCTTAAGAATACATAAGTCTTTTGTTAGTCACTTAAATCTTTCGTTGGGTCGAGCCCTAAGCAGCTCATTAAGTTCCAGGAGTACAATCAGGAAGTCGAAGTGATGTCACGTAGAGCCACTGCCCCCACATTGTCCCTGCTGAACAACTGCTGGAGTGCAGGGAGCCGTCCTTAGCCACCTAAAAATGGCTCCCGCAAACTCAAAACTAAGGTACACGTTCATAATTTGAGTGATTGGAGAATCAGCCTTCCAATTCTCCCTGATTTTCTTGAATGTTTGGTTTACTGTTTGAGCAGGTGTCTAATTTCTTCAGGTTAAATTGACAGTTGCATTTAGACAAGAAAAAAATCTACAAGTGACTTGTTTTACAGATTCTTACGTATTAAGAACAAATCTTTTATGTATTTTAGATGGAGGTGGGCTTGATGAAGAAACAAAAGTCTCCGAGCGTCAGCCTTAGGCAATAGAATTTTTTTTATTAAAAATAACAAATAACAAACAGCTGCAGAGAGGGAAGTAGAGTCTATATTGGGCAATTATTGGAAGAGTGCAGCCAGGGAAGAGGGAGGCTGGATGTAGGATTAGCAAATGAATTCCCCTAGCTCCTCTCCCGCAAATAAATCAGGGGAACGTGGATGACCCTAATTCTGTTAGAGAGAGGCAGCACGCAGTCACCCTACCCCCTGCGCCTGGCTCCCTTCGCTCCCAGTAGCGGCCCCGGCTCCAGAGAACAGAAGCCCCGGCTTGTCCTGCCCTGCGGCCACTGCCAGCCCAGGCGGTGCCGGATGCAGGAACATCGCCTCCGCCTTCGGCACCCAGACTGAGCTGCTCCTCCTAAGTTGATGTGTTTGTTGGTATTCCTACGTGCTCTTCCCAGCCTTCGTTTCTCAGAGAAGTGGATGTATTCCGATCCAAATGCTTCAGTGTGTTTTAGTAACACTTCCATTCATTCACTGCTTAAGGAGCAGCATAATCAGTATGCCCAGTGCAGGAAAGAGTTCAAGGGGGTTGTTCACACTAGGACAGACTTAAAAGAAATAGGATGTATGTAAAAAGCAATTTACTTTGGCACATTTTTAGGTATTTTGCCTCCTATTATAAATGGTGCAGTGATGCCATTTAGACTAATCAAATATGATTCCTGTTTTCTTTATTTTCATTAAGTCTGAGGCAATAAAACATACCCACTGTAAAGCAGAACCAAAAAGTACAGATACATCTCATACCACCCAGGCAGGTAAAGAGAGAAGGCATCTCTACACTGAGTATACGTACTGGAAGCCTGCATCTCTTGTTCCTACACAGGGAAGTTTTGCTTCAGGTTTAAGTGCTCTCTAGTTTAGATATTAGGATGATGAACCAGGTCTAAAATGTTAAACTTATCCATTAGAATAAACACGCATGTGTTGAAAACTTAGGTCAGAACATCAGCTGGACCAGAGTGGTGCTGTACCACTGCAGCGCTATAGAGGTGAGGATACGAGTATGGGCCATGTTGTCTGGGTAACTTTAAATTACAGCCCCACTCAAAGAAATAGTTTTTTCTACATGATTTCCTGTAAAATATCATCTATATCCGTAGCAGCATGGGAGCAATAATAATACAATTACTAGTGCGGCACAAATTAATGTCTGAAGAACTGTCTCCTCATATGAAAGTCCTCTTCGAGGGGGAAAAATAGATCAATAGGCAAAGTCCACCGCATTTACACAAGGCCAGGACGCTCGGGCTGCCTGTGCAGCTGGAGAGTTGTAATCCAAATCCTCCCCGCACGTGACCGGAGTGAGCTTGGGGCCGCTTTGCCAGGCTCTTAAGAGTTTTTCCCAGAGCATGAGAAGGAGCAAGCAAAAGGCTGCCGGACTCGTCGCAGCCGGACTGCGAACAGGTTTCTTCGGGCTGCCTGTAGGCAAGCCGGCGTGCCGGCACCGGAGCCACGGGAGATGGGGTGCCGGGGTGCACGTCCTGGAGGTGGAGGCTGTTGTGGTTTGAGAAACCCACAACAATTTATTGTCGTTGAGACAATGATTTGATCACGCGATGACCCCTCCCCACCCAGGAAGGGGAATCAGGGGAAAAAACAAGGAAACCTGGGGGTTGAAATATAAACAGATTTAATAGAGTAAGACTAGATAATTAACAGTGACAACACTAAAGAACCAATATTGATCCCGACACCAATATAAAATATACAAGGATTATACTCAGCCAACTGCATCAGTAGGAATCTGTGCACTCCCAGCAGTGAACAGCAAATGTCGGACACTGCAAACACTGAGGCTTCAGGAGGTAGGGAAGGGCTCAGGGGTCCGGCACTGGGGCAAGAAGTCCTCTGGATCACCACCATCAAGGGAGAGAGAGAACTTTGCAGCAAACTTTTTAATTTATATATTGAATGTGATGTTCATGGTATGAAATAATCCTGTTGGCCAGCTTGGGTCAAGTGCCCGGGTCCCACTCCTCCTCATCCCTGCACCTGTCTAACTCTGAGACTGTGAAACCCACACACCATAGGTGGCTAAAAAGTAAATATTTTCACACGTTCAGACACCAGAGTCTTCTAAAAGTGCAGTTTTCGCAAACATTAGAAGAGAAATTATTCCTGTGTCACTCAAACCAGGATGGAGGCCAAGCTGTCGGAGAAGCTGCCAGGGCTCAGGGGTCCAGGCTGTCCCTCTGAAAAACCATTTTGTGGAAGTGGCAGGATGCCGGTGACACGTAGCTGTTCCCCTTCTTCCGCAGAACAGCAGCACAGCCAGGTATGGTGGGTAAAACGGTGCAGGGTCCTCGAGGGGGATGGCAGTGAGGGGCTCCTGCAGGTCCTCCGCCCCACAGGTGAGGCCAGGGTGACTGCAAGGACATCCCTCTTTGACCTTGCCAACAGTCAGTCCTCTGGCTCGATCTGCATGGCGCAATTAATGTGAAATCACGGTGCAGTCAACCCTGCCTTGCCTACGGCTAAATTGCAGAGCGCTTGCGAGGGACACGGCGGTAAGTCCCCATGAAACCTGCCTTTCCCCAGCACACCGAGCCGCCTGCGCAGGGGTCCCCGGCCCCGCTCCCATCTCCAGATTTCCCTCTACAACAGGCTTTGCGGAGCGGTTGGGGAAAGACTTCTGTGTGTGCAGGGCAGGGGGTGTGATGGGGGCTCCTGCGCATCCTCCTGCCCCGGCACCGCTCCCACGCACAGCCCGATGCTCAGGGCACAGATGGCGTTTGAAAACACGCAGGTAAAAAGACCAAAATAAACCATCCTCTCCAGTACTGATATAACTCTTCAGTTTAGTCTAAACCACTCAGCCAAACCACAATATTTTGAGAAAGAGAGTAAATGTAAGTGCTCATGTCCTTACAGCCAGTAAAACAAAATAAAATAAATGCAGCAGGCAGCCAGTTATAATGGACAAACAGTCCTTTAGGGAAGACTTTCCCAAGCCAACCATTAAATTCAATGCATTTTTCCCTGCTCACCCTGGGCTCCTAAAGAAAGGGTAGAGCTCGGGGGATGGCAGGGGAACTGAGGAAATGAGATAAAAAAGCAACAGAAATTGAATTTCCTCACAGAGTAATTCTTCCATATGCTGCGTAAACTTTCCTTACCTAAATAAATACTCCGAGGCACACAAGTTTTTACATTTCCAGTGTGACTGTGATGGTAACCTTTGCCTATGTTGCAACTGCCCAAGAATCTTAGAAAATAACTGGTACATTTACATCTTATATACCATCTTGAGCTGGATAGTAGTTGGGAACGACAAAACCCTTCAAAACGTTTGCAAATACAGGAGTCTTTAAAAAAAAAGGAAAATAAAACAAAAACAAAGCAAAAAACCCCACAAACTCCAGCCTCCCCCCCACCTCCCTCCAGCTCTGGCTGCAAGTGATCTTAAATACATAAAGAAAAAGTTCTTTGGTCTTTTTGGCGATTTGACCATAAACACCTCTGCCTCTTGCCTTATGCCTTGCTTAGGTGATTTTGCCTGGGCAAGCCACATATAAGTGGGAAAGAAAATAATGAGGTAATGACAAAAGTGTTTCAGACACTTAGGCTGTAAAATATCGACCTAAATATCAGCTATAGTTGCAAAATGTAGTACTTTCAATATATACGGTTCTATTCATTGCTGGAATATCCCATGAGGCAGGTATACTTTATATACAGCTACATTTAGGACAAAGAAATTACAGCATGCAGCCGTTAGGAGACTTGCCTTTGATCAAAAAGCAATTCATTATCAGAGGTGAAATTCAACATAAAGCTCCTGATTCCATGGCTCCCACCCACTCTTTCAACTGGAAAATAAATACATTCATAAAATAAGAATTAAAATTATTTGGTGCAAGTGCATTTGACATTTCAAAAGTATTAAAAAAAAATAATAAACCCAGCCCTTGCCTATAATCTAAACAAATCAAAAAATCCATCCCTTAACCACTAACCCCACATATGTGTTACACAGCAGCGCAGGGACTAAGAGCAGCAGCTCCTGACAGGCGGAGATGGGTAAAGTCTTACCTTCTTGCTCTACCAGAGCCGGCCTTTGGAGAATTTGTATTTAATCTCACTTTTCTCTCTCTTAAATGAACAGCTCAAATCAGATGGATTGCCTGGAAAGGAATTAATTTATTTTTTCTCTCTGAGACTCTCTTATAAAGATCTACTTTCCGTCCTTGAAAGAAAAAAAGCACTGAAATAAAAGCAAAAACCAAATAGCAGAGCATGGACTGTGATTTCTCCAGTCCAGCACCAGAGAACCAGTTCTTCACCCAGAACTGAAGATGGAAAATGTAACACCGAATTATCTCCTTTCATTCAAAGAGTGTGAATCAGTACTTGTTTACGTACAGTCTTACTATACTTTGTGTAGAGGAAGCTCTTTCACCCACACATTGCTCCGCCTGACCTGTTCTTCAGTTTTCATGTAGAAATGTCCTTGTCATCAATAATAACAGGAAGTAAATATAGTTTTGTAGTATTTAAATCGTTTCATCAGGAATGTCAATTAAAAAATGTACCTTAAAGTTAACCTTCTGGGAAGAAAGAGGATGAAATCCATCACCCATATAGATTATTTTTTTTTCACTCTTCAGAGTGGCCCTCAGTCCTGCATCCCGGGAGTTAATTACCTTTAAGAGACTTTTGCTATCCCCTCACTTTTATTGTTAAAAATCAAGTATTTCATCATAAATTAAGACCACCATAAACTGAATCACAGACATCAGCTTATGATTACTGCTACTACCAATAATGAAGAAGTTCTCTGCCATACTGGAACAAATCCTGCAATCTTTTAAGCCGCCTGCATGAATAATCTGTGAAGATTTTAAATCTTTACCAACATTGTCTCCAATTTTTGAGAGCCTTGAGAATTTGACAGGGCAGTTTCAATTTCTTGCAGCCTAAAGATCTTTGCAAGACCAGGAATAAGAAGAGTCCTTGCCGAACTGGCAGGGAAGAGGCAGCTCCAGGCCCATTTGCAAACCCTGCAGCAGCTGATGGTGCATATGGAGGATAAAGCCCCTTCCACGCTGCTTTTCTCCCTCTCCTCCCCTCACGCTTTGCCTCTGCTGGGTGACTAAAAACAATATTCTCAATAAAATGTTCTCACTGAAGATATGGGAAATCCAGCAGAACAAAAGGTCAAAGTACGTTTTTGGTCCACCGACCTGAAAATTCAAACCAAACCAAACAGGTTCATTTGTATTATAAAGAGATTTATATTGCCGACACTGGCTGCATGCGTACTTCTGCAGTCCTCCAGACCAAGAAAATGCCATCACCTTCATAGATTGGAATAGCGTAAATGAACTTTACAGTTAGAACACATATATGCAGCAACATCACTCTGACAGAAAAACAGTTGTAGTCAGGGGGAAAATGCTTTTTGTTATTATTTTATAGGAAGTAATTTCCTTTATTGCAAACGTTGAAAAGTATACCAGAAAAGGTGATCGTGCCATCTACCTAATTTCCCTCCATCTCACATAATAAGGGACAAAACCAATGGGAAAAGAGCTTTGGGGAAATGTATGAATAAAGGTAATATTTAAATAATTCAGTTCTCTGGAATGCTCTCTGAAGTCTTTTTCCCATCTTAGCAAAAAACGTAACATCCACTTGTGGCAGCCTATAGATGAAGAATTTCTTAAGAGACATGTAGAGCAAGATGTGATTCCAAAAATTTCCCACTTCCCCTGCTTTGAAGAGAACTCTTTTTGGCACGGACTGAGGTTATAGGAGTTGTAATAAATATACAATTTTAAAACACCTTATATAAATTTTAGACTATTTACAATGTATTAGCAGAACATCACCTTTGAAAGAACAGCACTTAAAACAAGGAGAGAAACACAGCTCTCCTGCGAGACTTCCATCTCTGCAGGATCTGGGGAAAACAAAATAGTTTGCATCAACTGCTCGAAGATGCGGATGTAATGGAAAGGATTGGAGCAGAAGCATGTTTTTAAATAGAGATACGCCCCAAGAGACACGGTTCTTTGGGCTGCAGTATTCTGGCATTGGTGCTTGGGGACAGGGGTCAGCAAACCTCCAAAGCTCTTCTTGTGGATGACATCTGTAAAACAGATGAAGCGTAATGCACCCGCCTTTGGGGCAGGGCGCCGAGCAAGAGACGTCCAGATGGTAAAAGCTCCGTTCCCAGGTCGAGCAACAAACGCCACACGCAAGACCTGCGGCACCATCAGGACAGAGCGGGTTACAAGCTCTGTTCCTGCCCCCATAGCTCCATCCCTGGACATAAATATCAAAAAATGAGGACTGCCTCTTCAAATGTAGTCTAACACACGAAGCGCGTTTTGAAAAAACACGTTTCGAAGTGAACCCTATTAGAATTTTGTTTCCCCAAAGAACAAGGCTAACAACGTTACAAAAATAAAGGAAGAAAGATGAATTGGAATAAAACATTTGGGTGGAAACACTGAGTTGTTGCCATGACTAAAGGGAACTAATTTATTTACTTATACATTCTTTGTAATCTCATTTTCTCCCATGCGACAGCTAATGACTCATCGTTTATTTACTGATGAAGAAAACATACTTTCTGAAATCTGTACATGGAGGGATCTCCTCCGGACCGTCCGCATTCCTCCCATGCCCAAAAAACCGGGCTGAGCCTCCTCCGCAACGCTTATCCCGGGCTGGCAGGGCAGCAGGGAGAGCTCAGGGAGATGCCCGTAGGGACCACTTAGGGCAGATAAGGCAGCTTGGGCTTTGCTTGGCTTTCCCCGCAGGCTTTCCCAGCCGTGGTGTCTTGGGGACTTTCTGGGCAGGGAGAGGTAGCGCCGGCAACGCCGCTGGAAGAGCTGTAAGGCTGATAGGTCAGAGCCAGCTCTGCTCTGCTCTGTCTGCTCCGTTCCCGGGCTTGATGTATACCAGCTCAGGCAGCGTTACCAGGAAATACACACGGGGAGATGCTTGCTTTAGCTTTTCCTTCCTCTCTCCTCGCTTGCCTCCCCATCCTGATAAAAATGAGCAGAAAGTGAAATGGAAAGGTATTTCTGGGCTGCTTCTTGTCAGCAGACAAAAGAAAAAGATCTCCATTGAAGAAAATAAGAGAAATTAATGATTTTTGTTGAAGAGAGCCAGCTGCAAGAATCACTGTGGCAATCTGCCAGCATTTTAGGAATGAGGACTACTCACTTGTCGGTGCGTCATGTGAAAGGCTGCTACCTTATTGTTGTTGGTTTGCTTTTTCCTCCTCCATTGCCTGTCCTTTGAAGAGACCTGCTGGACCTCTCAGAGCGGTTGTTAAGCTGGCAGAGTACACCATCCATCCACCCTGTGGAAGAACGTAGCCCCAAATGGTGGGGCTTTCCCCAAACCACAGGCTTCTCTACCCTTGGAGGTGACGGACAGCCGCCGTTGTTTGATGCGGTGGGTTTGCATCATCCCAGGACTTCAGTTATTAAAAAGTAACAAAACTGCTAACAGAGAAACATATGAGGTCATCAACCCTCCCATTAATTAAAAGGGAGTGTTTCAATACGAGCAATAATTATCTTAAGCGGATACGGGGTACATAGTAGGACTGAGTACAGCAGGGAAGCCTTTAATGCCAGCAGGTAACGTTAGTCATCTGGGAAATCCTGAGAGTGCTCTCGAACAGCGAGACTAAGCTACCTGTCTGCAGCTGGAAAACAAACGGTGTCCTACGATCTAAGCCAGTGCCTGCCCCCAAGTCCACAAATTCTGCTCGTGGCTTAGCCGTAGTCTTGCCTTTGACAGTCCGCTTCACGGGCCTGTAGCTCAGTTTCTGTAATTACAACATCAAGCACAAAAAAAAAAAAAAAAGCCCCGGATTCAGATAAAAAGTGGTTCGGCGGGATGGCTTCAGGAGGGAAAGGCAGCGGCTTGTCACCCCTCTTGCTGGAGCTGTGCCCTCAGCCAGGAGGAGGCAAAGCCATGGAGGTGGGACAAAGCCCGGCCGTGCTGGGATGTGGATGGCTGCATGGAGGAGACGTCGCTGCCTGCTCCCAGGCAGCTGGTGCGTTTTTGGTTTGAGATACAGAGTCAAGGCTCCAGACTCCCCCATCGCCAGGCTCCAGGCGTCACAGGGGGATGGTGGGCTGCACCAAAGCGATGATGCTGCGGAGGGACGGCGAAACCCCCTGAAGCTCCTGAGCCTGGAGGTGAACCTTCCCCACCGCGGCTGAGCGCGGCAGGGCTGGGCATCCCCCTGTCCCAGTCACTCCATTGACTCAGCTCGTCGAGTGCTTGGATCACCGTTAATATTTGCTGTGCTACAGCAGGGAAATAGACTGTTAGAAATATTTTTAAGTAACCTGGTGGTAACCTTATTGCTGCTTTTGTGTACCACAGAGCCAAACTGCAAAAGCACAGAGCTCTGCCTGGCACAGCCCTGGGGGAAGGACACCCGGAATGCCCGCAAACAATAATTGAAAGGTTTTATGCATATTTGATGGATCTTTGCTTACATGAAAATTCAGATGGACGTATAATTTATCTATCTCTAACCTAAAATACTCCAGGGTGATTGTTCAGCTTGTGAAATATTTAGATGCACACACCCGCGCATGGCCCAATTTTTTAAACTAGATTTGTGTAGCTGTATGCCTAATTTGTTTGTACAATTTCTGCAATTGAATGCTCAGCTAGTAAATGGACATGCAAATGCTTAGATATATAGATACCAAACTTGCTGTTTCCTCATTTTTATGTGTAAATAAGAGAGATGTTAAATGCAGTCTTGTGTCAGACCCTAAGCAGACGGCAGTCCATGCTGCTTTTTAAAAGGAAAGTGGGCCCAGGAATAAAAAATTCGAGTTACCCCACCACTACATGCATTAAGCCTAAAATAAGTAGTTCTATAAATATATGCACTGAAGCTGTAAGTGGGAACTATTCATAGTGGATGGTCACATACTTAACCCTTGTCTGTGTCGCTTGTCAGATAACTACTGGAATTCCCAAGTTGCATTTACAAGTGCTGCATTATATTCCAAAACCACTTGAAAATGAAGTTATGTTTACTGTAAAGAGGTACTCCTGCATTTTATTTACTCACTAATACAAAAAAAAAAAAATTAATTAGCACATTCCTTGAGCCCTGGTTAAGTTAAACTTCATACGGGTTTTACCAGGTACCGTACATAACTTGTGGGGACTAGCTCAGAGAAGTTTTAAACTTGCATTAAAGGGACAGATGAAAATAATGTCACAAACAAGGTGTTTATGCAGCTTATATAAAAACATCCAGTATTTATGCATCAGTCAGTACTGTGACTCACATTAAACTGCAGGGTGAACAGTACATCACTGTAATACAGCTATTACCTATGAGAGATCCCGTGCCTTACAATGTACTGTTGTTCCCCTCAGCACTTAAGAAGCACAGTTTTCCAAATTCCTCTCAGTAATTTCCTAGACGTCACCCCTATGGAATTTCTGCTCTAATGTTCACCTTAATCTCTGCAAATTGAATCTCTTCCAGTTGCACAAGGTATATCTCTTGAAGGAATCCCCTCCCTTTCCTTGGCATTTTATTTGCCCTCCACGGCGGCGGGAGTGGTAGAGATGCGATGCCATATTTCATCAGGGCGCGGAACTGTCAGCAGGGAGTATTCTCTACTCCCCCTCTGAAAAATCACCCCGTGTTTTTCCCAGTTCACTGGGCAATCCGACTGTACTGGTGTGGGCAGGCTTCCCGCAACCCTCACCCAGAGAGACCTGGGATTTGTTTCACCCCGAGAAGACAGCAAATGGAGGGAGCCACCAGCCAGGGCTGCTGTGCTGTGGTTTTAAGTGACCATGCGTTTACAGACCGACGCAGGGCTTGTTTTCACATAAAGCTACCTCCACCTAACAAGCCCTGCGCAGGCTATGGAGGATGGAGGCAAGCGATTGACTCACTTCCCGAGCCCGGTCCCTGTGGCTGTGACTCAGGGTGGTGAGTCTCACCCTGGGTGTCGCATCCTCGCTGGGAACCCACGCCGCACCCCGTGGGGTGAGGGTGCCTCTCTCCACGGGACCCTCAGCCTCAGGGACCCGGGCAGAGGCAGTTCTGCAGGCAGGGGAGCCCACGTCTCTGCTCGCCGCACAGTGCGGTCACCAACACGCCGGTGAGGAACCTGGAGAGCATTACAGTTCTTTTCTTTTGCTACACAGAATCAGCCTTCCAAGCATTTCTTCAGGAGAAATCACTTCCAAACCCCAGAGGAAAAAAATAAATAGATAAGAGCTGCTTTTCTTTCACATGCACCAATAGAAAGCTGGCTTTTTCGCTCTAAACACTGAGAAAAAATCATTCTCTGCAGGACGAACAAGTGTTTGAGAATGGGAATCCCTCCAGTTTGAGAGGTCTGCTTTGGAGCACAGGGGATTGCAGCTCCGTGCCTGTCTCTCCGCGTCAGCTGTGGAGGGGCTAGTTTGCTCTGGCATAAACCTCTCTGAAGGAGACGTTGGAAGTTGGACCGGGTAAAGCAGACAAGTGGGAGGAGGCCTTGCCACGTCTCACCCAGCCTGGCTGCTGGGCTGGAGCTATCTGCTGCACCTTCTGCTCTAAGTGCCATAGGTGCCCATACCTCAGATTAACCGATGTGATCTTTGGACGTGATCTTTAGATGCCAATAACTATACTGAACTATTGGTCCACTGAGGGAATATAGTAGGAACTTTAACATCTGGCTTATGAGCAGAGATGGACATTTGGAGCCTTAATTTGGAGCTACCTCCCGCTCCCATTTCCTGATCTGGCTGGTTAACCACAGCTGCCCGGTGCATTTTTTGATCCCCAAGGTCTGTCCTGTCCTGCCTGGCCTCCAGCTCTATTCTCCAGAGGGATATGGGTTTCCTGTGGTTCCTGTGATCTATCTGTCCGTCCCCAGTGCATGTCTGCTGCCCCCTGGGGCCATCAGGCCATGCCTATATGCGAGCAACTGAATGAAGTCCTAAATTGCAGCTGATTATAATGGGACATTTGATACCTCCAACATGTGTAGATGCCTCCCTGTTTACGGATGTCTTAAATCAGCAGGTTGAGTCTTACCCTACATTCTTTCCCCTATCTGAATCTATCCCGTTTCTCTGAGACAGAAGAAATAAGATGCAATTCAGTAATAACCCCTTCAATATTATGGATGAATTTAGTTAGGGCAGTTAATTTACCAAATATTTTCTTGCATGCTTTTTTATCAACAGCTAAAGTGTTGTCGATACTTCTTAATTGCCAGTACTCCGTCTTCATTTTTCTTTCTATAAAACAAAGTTTGAAGATAGTTCTGCATCATTCCCATTTTGTAACAATTTATGTCGGTTCCTTCTTTAAAAAGGGGTCTGCTTCCTCTTCAGCACAGCACTCCTCCTATCTGATGCCCCTCTGGCTACCATTCACTTCTGTTTTCTACCCTTGTCTTTTCTTGCTGGCTTTCTTTTCCCAGGGACTTGAGTGGGGCCGGACAAGCAGGCTTCCTAAAGGCACGCTGCCTGCTTCTTCCTCCATTTCATTTTCTTTTTCAGAGGGAAAACTGTAGGCAGACATGCTGCAACTGTGGTTTCTTTTAGAGTTCTCCAACTTTCTTAGAAACTCACATTGATTTGTTCATTGACATACAGAATAGCATCATAGTGACTGTTTTTCTTAACACCTTCCAAATTTTCTTCCACACCTCTTGCCTCCTGTACTAAACATCTAATCCAAAACTTCTGGTTATCAGGAGCAGTCCTGATAACCTGATGAAGGAGTACAACTCCTATTTGGGGTTTGCTTACTTGAACTTGAATCATTGTGAGTACCAGCATCAAACTTCCCTATTAGTCTCGTATGTCTAATTCCCCCCTTGCTGGACAGAAATAACTCCAGGCTAACATCTTCCTTGACAGAATTCCAGCTGCGCCAAACCCCAAAAAATTAGAAATTGCAGATCAACCTTGCTGTCTACAACCATTTGATACTTTAAAAAAAAAAAAAAAGGAGCATGGGAGTTCAAGAAAACATGGAAGTGAGTGAGTTTTTGTTTGTGTTTTAGTCCTTTCAGGATGTGGGACATTCTCCTACGATTTTCACTGCATCAGAGAGAGAAAGAGAGGTAGAGAGGAAGGAGAGGAAGGGGAGAGGTGGAGAGTGGAAGAAAAAAATGAAAAAGAGAGGATGGCAGGCAGG
Source organism: Chionis minor (assembly GCA_013398295.1). Taxonomy (NCBI): domain Eukaryota; kingdom Metazoa; phylum Chordata; class Aves; order Charadriiformes; family Chionidae; genus Chionis; species Chionis minor. The sequence continues at coordinate 239,801 of VZSF01002708.1, read as the reverse complement.
CAGGCAGGAAGGGAGGAAGGAAGGAAGGAAGGGGGGGAAGGAAGGAAGCAATTTTTGTGTGGCAGGATAACTCCGAAGGGGAGGGTTTAAGACAGCTATTAGGACGTTCCAATGAAGGTTAAAATGGCTGGCAACACCGAGGCACTCTATTATCTGAATCATGATGCAGCTGTGTCTGCAACTTAGAAACGCCTTGATATTTGCAGTAGCTGTAATTGTCATGCCATGGATGTCAGGGTGGGGTGGGGTGGCCCCTGGTCCCTGTACTCCCAAGCTGTGGGGCTGTCAGTCCTGAGATTGCTCAGATTTCCTCTCTGCCAGGCTCTCACCCCCTGCACCCACTCTTCATTTTCCCAAATAAAAATAACCTAACTCCCCATACCCTGCTGCCTCCTCTCCTCGTCTGATTGCACCCAACTACATTTGTGTCCTCTGTCCCGCCTCCGTCTCCTGCAGGAGAGCCTGCACCCGCTCAGCCATCTGCCACCCCACACACCTTTGGTGACAGCTGTAGGGGCTCCCTCCCATGCTGGCACCCCCCAACACCTTCTGGGGGCTGCAAGGAGTGGGGCTGGGGTGCTGCAGTGGGGAAGGTGCCCTCCAGCCAGGCCCCTACCACCAGGAGCCATGCAGGAAAGCGCGCGCCTCTGGCACAGCCAGGGACAATGCTTCAGGCAGCTCGATACAACTGCTTCCCGTGCTGTAACAGAAGAAAATTAGGAGGTGGGGAGCTATCAAAACTAATAGCAGGTTTGTTCCTGGAAGCGCTGGACAGGAGCAGTGTGAAGACAAAAAGATGGGAAAACAAGATCTTCCCACAGTAGATCAATATTGTTAATATAACGAAGATCTTTGCAAAAGGCAAGGGCACACATCTCCTACATTAGCCGTCGTCGTAGCAAGTGGTCCCTACTGTTCACATTTCAAAATTGACCTTTTCATCTTTCATTACTGCCACAGAGATCAATAATCTCATGCATGAGGAGAGATATTGGTATCTGTAGGATGTCCGAAGGATAAAAAAATAAGGTTGTGGTACTCACTCTACTGTCTGCCCAGACACTTCTTTGTGAGTGTCCTAAAACATCCTGTTTAAATTTCTTCTACAGCACAGAAATGGAAGATAAGGCGAGAACTCATCATCATTCATTCTACATAATTAATCAGCTATGATAAGAGCTTGATGAAGCAACATTTGCAGTAATGTAGACTTTAAAAATAGATTGTATAATTCCCTCCATGTTTTCAGTTTCAGTCTACATTCATGCAGGATGTTATGCAAATCCATAATCACATCCTTTCCTCCCACACACATGCGCTCATAGGAAGGCCAGCTGATACATACAGAAATAAAACACACGTACCCATGCACAAACACGCCTGTGTTGAGATGTAGGCATTAATTTTAAATATGCCAACAAATATTTACATTATTTTCATCATTCTTTTCAAATGCACGTTTCTATGTGTGTTTAAATACCATGCCGCCATAACATGCTGCGTAAGCACAGCGGTATCCATACATTAAGCTGCAGAAATATAGGATGAACACTGTTGGTGAGAGAGACAGAGTACATGTTCAGGTGCATCTCCATTACATACAAACATTCAAAGGATTTGTGTCGTCCCTAAGTATATGTCACAAAACAATCGCTGCCAAGGCATTTTTTAGTCTCTATTTCCCAATACATTTGAACAGGAAGAGAAAAAGGAGGAACAAACCACAAAGATAAAACAAAAGATAAAAAAAAGGGGGGGCGGGGGGGAAGAAATCAAATATACTTTCAGTCGGTCTCTGCATACTAAGGATTATATTGTGTACAATTATTTTTATCAAAGGAGTCTATGATAAATATAGGTACACAGTCCTCCGTTTCATATATATATGCACACATACATATATGTATATATCCATATTCTCATATGTGCTTGTATCTATACACATATGTATGTGGATATATACGGTATATAAATACCACCGCAACCCCCAAACTTTTACAAGGGGAGGAGACCAGCGAAGCAGATTCCTGACCATCTGACAGACCTGGGGAGCCAGTTTATGTCATTTCTGCCTCCAGTTTGCTTGAAATACAAAGGACGAATTTCTGCTTTACATGCCGCTTCTGCAAGCAGTGCCTTACGGGCAGATTTACAGCACCAACAACATCAACAGCATGGGGATAAAGTCACTGAAATCGCTGACACAACTCCTCAGCTAGAAGAAGCCCCGTGGTGGCCCCTGAAAAAAACCCCACCAAACCAGTCCAGCCAATTTCTTTCCTCATCATGTCCTAATATACACTGCTGTCACATCTTGGAAGAAATTCAGGGCTTTCTACTGCAAGAAATAGCAAAAAGGAGGATAAATTGCTTTATCTTTGGCAGAAGTGGAGCAGGCCTTCTGTCATATCCCCAAAGCTGCTCCGGGGAGAGGATTTCCTCACGTGGATTCAGGCAATTATTTCACATTGAATGAAGAGCAGAAATGTTTCTGCTTCTGTGACTGAGCCTCCCTGGGGCTCCTTTGCTGCCAACAGCCAGGATCTGCCGCTCCTGGGGGACGGGTCCAAGGGCTGATGTGGTTCCAGTAGCCGGTGTCTCGCTGGGGTGCTGCCTCCCCCAGGTTTACTCTGCGGATGTCACCCTTCCCACGGGTGGAAAGGCATCAAGCCACCCTTCATCCACATCCCAGCCCCAGGATGGCAGAAACTGGGGCACCAGCAGCTGTATTTCGGATCCTGAGCCCAGCCTGGACACCTCCTCTTCTCCTCTGGCTTCCAGTGACCCCCAACACCTGAGCAGGGGGTGCAATTGCATCCTGGAGCCTTCCTTCTCTATTAAAAAAAATATATTTAAAAAGCAGAAAAAAAAGAAAGAAAGAAAGAAATACATATATCTGTATAAATCCTACCCTCAGGAAAGCCGCGAAGCCTAAAACCAAAGGTTTTCCAAAAAGCACAGCCCTCAGCAGAGTCGCAGCGAAACTTTCCATGCTGGGCAGAGGTTGCCCGGCCCCAGGGGGTGGGAAGGAGCCCCCTGGCAGCGCCCCAGGTGTGGGGCGAGGGACGGAAGGGAGCCCCGCTGCCCCTTGCCATGCAGCCAGCTGGCAGCCGCTGCTCCCTTCCAGGCACTGCCGAGGGAGCCCTGCGCCTGGAGCGCAGCCAGGCTGGGATGGGCAAGAGGGAAAAACACATCAAATGACAACACCCCGGCTGACAGGTGATTTGTCGCAATTTCTGTGACAATAAATTACAGGGGCAATTGCAGAAAGGTGTTTTGCGTTTCTGCTGAATTTATTTGCGTCGGTTTCTACAGATGCAACGGGACAACCAACAGTGATTCCCTCCACAGAGTGGCCATCGCATTGAGCTCCACGCAGACGCCTTGTAAACTCGATGTTATAATTAGTGGCCGAGCACATCCCTTGGTATCAGTGATGACATCATCAAGTGAGACAACTGAACTTTCGTCACCAATCTAGTTTTAATTTAGGGCATAGAAAATTTGTTTTCCAAATTTTCTGCTTACATTTATGGGCATCAGAATTTCAAATTTACTGGAGCACACCCGCTGTGAATACTGCTTTCTGCAACTTTTGTTATTCTGGAGAATAAGTTGGTGCAGAATGTGAGCAAAATAAAACTGGACATGTAAACCTTATGGCCTGAATGCACACATCCATAATTGAAATAAATACTTGGGTGATTCAGTTCTACTTAACTGAAACTTAAGCTGATTGTGACAGTGACAAATATGATTTATCAGTCTTTAACATCTTTAAATAGTCATGACCATCATCTGAGTTTTCACATTAATTTGTAGCTTTGAAAAAGTGGGAACATTTTAATTTTTGATATATTCCCATGCAGTGGCTGAATCTCAACATGGATTTTTACCTGAAGTCCAGTGTTTGACTGACTGCCACCTTCCTTTTAAGTATAATAATTAGTCTTGTGGTGTATTGAGAGTACTTGGGGCATAGCTCAGGGGTGGAGGGGGAGAGAGTTACTCTGCATTCACGGATAGAAACAAAACGTATTTGGCAAGCCCTGCCAAGTGACAGGGTTTGGCAATATTACCATGAGTAATTGGTGCATGAAAGGGTCCTGTTCAGTGCTTGGCTTTTTCTGAGCACGTTCTGCACACACCTGCACAAGACAATCCCATGAAGAAACCAAGTTTCGGGGACGTAGCAGTGAAGAGACAGCGGAACTTTGAGAGAGTTTTATATGTAAAATGGATGAAAGATATTTGCCTCTTTCGCAAGACATGAGGCTTTGCCAAGGAGGAGTTGTGAGCAGCACTGATAGTGGCAACGATTAGACCAGATTAGGAAAAGCCATTTGTAAAGCTGAAGGAGGTGAAAAAAGTTTCCCAAGGAGCAGGGTGCTTCAGCAACAGGGATGTGTCTGAGACAGCCACACCAGACTTATCCGACACAGAGGTGTCCTGGGCTGCCTGTAACACCTGGGGGCTCTGGAAAAAAGCAGTATACAGTCAAGGCTTAAAACTCCCATCAGGAGCAGGAATGGCGGAGACATTGGCTGGATGAGATGCCCCTGTGTGACACAGCTGTAGGTAGACAGGCGTTCCCCTTGCACAGCGTGCATGGGCATTTTTGTTCGTTTGTCCCTGAGAAGAGTCATTTTGACTCAGTGAGCTGTTGGCACCCGACCCCATCTCAGCACAGCCCCCCCGACCACGCGTGCTGCTGCTCGTTCAAGGCACGGCACCTGGGGAGCAGCAAGAGCTACCCAGGCTTGAGCTGAGCGGCACAAGTCACGAAATGCGTGACAACGGAAAATCAAGAGAAAGAGGAAAGACTGACGCTTCAGAAACAGTCAAGGCACTTAAAAGCTGTGTGAAGCTCTCAGGGGGAGAAAAAAAGTTAGAAAAAGGTCTTACAGCCATCAGCAGGGGAACGGAGAGAGGCTTGTGCTGCTCCTTCTCCCAGTGCTGCTCCACTGACACATTGCAGACGTGAGCTCACCTTCATTTAAGGTCAACTTGCTGGTGCTTGAAGTTGCTAATCCTGCTGAATAGGAGGGCCCCGCATGAGCCGTGTCCCAAAGGGAGCTGTCAAGCAATACTTGCTCACTTAACTGATTAAGACCTGTTCCTAGTTTTTCTCTGGCAATTGATGGATCTGCTAGTTGTCTTCCCCCTACAAGATAGATCAATCGACAAGAAAACTATTTAATGACAAAGCTTCTAAATGCTTGTCTAAGTTCTTTCTGCATTTTAATAGTGGAGGCAAGTTATTCAATCAAGTATGGCACTTAGCACTGCAGCATCTAGTTGAAAAGTATCAGCTTCTCCAAAGAAAATGCTTCAGGTCATATTGTGGACAGAACATCCAGAGACACATTTAATGTGACAGGCTTTAGCATCTAATGTCTATGAGTTTGGGTTGGAAGCAGGCTCGCAGAGGTACTCTAAAATGCCAGCTGAGCTCACAAGCATGTAGCCATATTTGTTGCTTTAACCCCCAAGGGCTCTGCTGTGATTCAAGAAATGAAGTGGAGGTGCAGATGGGCAGTTGGTGCCTTGTAATAGCCCCATATTTGTCCTCCAGTTTCTGTCTCCCGGCTCTCGGCTTTGCTTCACCTCTGTATGAACATTTCTCTGGTCCTAGTTTTGCTAGGCAGTGCTTTCTTGCAAAGTTTCCGTGTTTTCCCTGCCTTTACTAATTGGAAGCACAGTAGATTGCACTCTTGCTGAATAGACTAATTTATTTCTAAGTCACTGCTCTTACACATTTATGAATTTGGCAAGGAGGAGATATTACATTAGTCTGGAAAGTTTTCAACTCTAGTCTGCTAAATTAATAACTCCTTTCATAATGAAATTTGACTGATTTTATACTTTTTGTATCGTTTGGGAGTGTACCAAACTTTCCAGCACTCAGACAGGCAGCGTAAACTCTGCACGTTTTGCTGAGAATGAGTAGTGCTTCGGTTCAAGACAGGCCCGTCTGACTCCTTGCAGTGATTGCAGAGAGGAGGTGGCAGAAATCGGTCTACGTTTGGGTGTTCAGAAACAGAATGAGAAGGGAAGCAAGTACTTTCTCCACATTAGATCCTGCTTCTCTCATTCAAGCCATGTTCTCATTTCAAAACTGAACTTTTCAAGCCAAGGAGGCTGCATAGGGTCAGGACAGTGGGAGAACCCAGTCTTTTGTGCACCAAGTTATATGGCCAAGTGTTGAGTTATGGGCACCAAGTTATGGCTTCACTAAGAGCAAAAGTGCACTGCAGTAGTCTGCCCTGGTCTCAAAGAGATGGCAGAGTAAAAGCAACGCCGGAGCAAGATCATGCTTTGCCCATGGGTTTTTCACTGCTTCTCCTTGTACCTTCTGTATAAAGCAGGTCGTGCTTTTTAGTTTTCCATGTGCGTGGGTAATCTGAACTAAAGACCCTGAAATACAGCCTGCTCCTAAGCTGCAAGCTGTTAGAAAGCACAATCTATTGCACTGGTCTGAAACACGACACATTTTTGCCTTTATCTACTTCTCCCTCTCTTTCCTCTTGAGCACTGGGATTTGTTAATTGAGGCTGTCTTGCCTTTTAAGCATTACCGTGAAGTTTCTTTGTCTGAAAGATAGGATAAGTCTAGTTAACTCATGATGCTGCTCTCCTCATACCTATCTAATTGAAAATTACCGTAATTTCCCTGCGAGTTTATCTGATCAAAGAAACCCAAATAGTCCCTTTCACGATCCCCCAGCTTGTGTTACTCATACAATAACCGGTCCAGAAAGGGCTGCTGTATCAGCACTGATGGGAGGGTCCCATGCCAGCTGACCCTGCTGTTGTGCTTCAGCCACCGTCAAGATTAGAAGTACTGCGAGTACCACTTAATCAGCCTCTTACACCGAAGTTTTGTCAGCCGTAGATTCCCCACAGTGCACCAGCTGTCACAGTATTTACTCTGTTTTACAACAAAAAAGTTCAGGCTGCCAAAAAATCGCCAGACAACTTCCCATTTTTGCACATGTAACAAATACCTGCAGTTATATCCCCTTCAAGGAATAAGAATTAATCCAAAAATGAATTTTGGTTTTGGGTAGGTTTTAGGAAAAAAAAAAAAACAAATATTTTGCTATTTTTGAGGTAAAAGAGGGTGAAATAGTAATTAAACTGAGCCAACCACTTCCCTAGCATCGACTGTGTGGTTCGCTCAGCCTGCTTTGGAAGGAAAAGGAGAAAGGCAATGGTTTAAACACATCTAAGAATACGTAGCCCAGCTGGGTGCAGGCAGGTGTGCCTCTCTTCCACCTGCCTTTGAGAATATGCAAAGCAAACGCATTCATCCGCACCTGTTTGTGTAGACACATCCTGACTTTTGAAGCTTGAAATTTGGTATCAAAATAATCCCTTCTGTGCGGAGCAGGTGTTTGCAAAGTTGCGTACAGCTCGCTTGTAAAAGAGCGATTCCGAAAGAACAGGCTGCAGAGTTATGGCCGCTGGTTGACTCCGAGCGCACACGGAAACAGCATGTGTGTGGCACACTGGTCTCGTTACTCATCCTAGCAAGTCAGCCCCTTATGTTGCAGGGGAAGTCAAAATGATAGTAACGCTGACAGGAATGCATTAATTAACCACCGTCTTCTGGGGCTCCCTGTGAACTTCTGAAGTGTGAGATTTCGTTAGAATTGCTGTTTGTGTGCAGAGCTGCGGGTGCTCAGCCAGAGCACCGAGGAGGGGCAAGCAACCTTGTTCAAGTCATGGTCATGTTCCCTTCCCCCCCTTGTTGATTGTCATTTTATGCAAGGACTTCTTTTGATGGCTTGAGGCCCCAGTGATTTCAGCTTTCTATCAAAAGGGTTGTGGACAAAGTGGCATCCAAGTCATTGTGCTTACTAAACCCAGAGATCTTTATAATGACACATCTACACTACAATGAGACAAAGGAACACCTACATTCCTAAGAAATTACATTCTTCTCTCAGGCTGAGTTTGTTCAGCCGCACTGTCCTGAATCTTTTATCAGCAATACTGAATGCCTCCCTCCACCTTTTCCATCCATAAGTACTCACACAGGCCAACCAAAATGTCGCTGAACCCCCACAACGACTGGCTTGCAGAAGATGAAATCCAAAAGACACTGGAGACAAGCATTGTGGTCTCTCTCCTGGTCCTCATTTCCACTGGTTTTCAATCTTGGATCAATTGGTGTCCTTGCTTTGACATCTTTCAGCATCTCCACTGCAAATATCAATAACAAACCTGCACACAACACTCCTCACAGAGGTTTGCTAATGTGGCATTCAGAAGTAAACTTCTTTTCCTACCTCCCTCCTCAACATGATTTTAGGTTGTTAATTCATGTAAACATGTATTTTCTGCTCTTTAATACGATCTAGCCCAATTCAGAATGCCTTTTTTCTCCGCGCTTGGGAACACCTTGCTTTTCTCGTTGAGCTGATCCTCCACAGCCCTTAGCATTTGGAACAGATGAGTAACAGGAATCCTAAAGGCTTTCTCTTGCAGTCTCCTGCAAGTTGTCGAAAGGCTTGGTGCCTTTAATTATCCCGAAAGCGAATGTTGCAACATCACCGCACCACCTGCATGGCTTGGGATCCAGAGCTGTGCTGGCTGCCTCTACGGTGCTCGCAAGGCTTTGCTCCGTAGCAGCACCTATTATACGTGCATACATATGCATTTCTGCAAGACAGGGGTTGCTCTATCCAATGCACGCCGTGCCATGCTGGAGCTCTCCGGGCTACGGGCTGGTACGTCTCAGTGGTGCAACACAGCTTTGATCCCGGAATCCCTGTAATCATGTTACCGCATCGCTCCCCCCGCTGCCATTCCTCCGCAAACTGCTTAGCTAAGCCGAGAAGCCATCTGCAAGGTGGCGTGGCTTGGATGACGTCTTGCTCCGGTATCGCTGCCGCGCATCAGGAGGCAGGGCGGGCTTGCTCCCAGCCCCCCCAGACCTGTCAGGCTTCGCTCAGCTGGCCCCAGCGCCACGGTCCCCAGCTGCGGCTGCTGCGCCTCCTTCGGCTGCACCGCAACGCGGCCACCGCTCGGCTTGTCAACCACAACCAGATGCCTTCACTCGGCTTCCTCTGTGCCCTCACTGCTCATCTGCGGCTCACAGAGCAGGGGGAGAGCGCGGGGATGAGCGGGGCTGGGAATATTCCTCCCGTGCTGGACAACGCGTTTCCCCCACCAGCCAAAGTACCGGCTGCTTTTCCTAGTCGCCTGTCCCGGTGATGGGCGTTCAAACTGGGGATTAGAAATGACGAAGGCCGCAAAAAGCATGACTCTCCACGGTGGGGACTTGCACGCTATCTAACAGGAGACTACCCAGTTCCTACTCACATCTGCAATGATAATATTTGTTTACTAGCTCAGGCAGAGAAACCGAGCCAAATAAATTGTCACTGTGTCATCCCTGCTTTGACAAGCTCACTGTGATGACTATCACTGGGACGGTGCCTGGAAAGAAACCTGTCGAACACAGGCAGACTACGTGAGGGTGAGCCCAGATAAAATGGGGATGGTTTGGCTTCAAAATCCCAGAATGGGAAACAATAACAAGAATTTGGTGTGCTGCAGATGTTTGGCTGAAACGTTTTCCGCCTTAAAAAGAGAGGAAGAGAAAGAGAGAGAAGACGCAGAGAGTGGGAAGGATTGCCTGGTGGTGGAGGGTCTCAGGAGCTCTGGCCTCATTTCCCAGCTCTGCTCTGGCTTCTCGTGTAACCTTGGCCAAAGTCATTTCATCTCTCTGTGCCACCGCTCCTCTGCTATTACATGGATTCCGCCTCTCTAGCACTCCCACCTCTCCCTTCTTCTCTCTCCTGTGTCTGCCTCACCTGCCAAGAGTGTAAACTCTGCGAGGTACATACCGCCTCTGATTCCCGATTTCTCTCTGTTTGGATTTGATTGTCTCCGATCTGATTTGTTTCTGTTTGTACTGTATCCAGCAACCTCAAGCAGAGCCTATGGGTGATATCATAAGGCAAACAAAATACACAAGGGAGTTTTGTAAAGCTGCTGTGCTAAAAAAAAAGAAAAGAAAAAAAATCAATTCTGAAATACGAGCCAGTAGTAAATTTTAAGAAAGATTGGCTTATTGTTACACTGTAATGGGCTTGCTGTAATGCAAACACTAACTGGCAGGTTCCTATGGTGTTACTATACGGATTTTTACATAATGTTTTTAAAGTTGTAAGCTCTGTCTGCTGCTTTTAAATATTTGAACAAAGTCCTGTGCTCAGGGACTGTAAACTTGATTTTGCTAACAGTCAGCAGGGCCATCCACAGGTGAAATTCTGGTGTAAGCAGTAATCCCTGACGTATGAACGGGGTGCCAATTACCTCACTGGTGATAGCCTTCTTCCTGGTAAGACGCAAATTTCCATAAAGTCACAACGTATCAGCCAGAAGATTAATGCATTCTCTGTATAGCAATGTAATTTTGGATAGCTGGCATTCACCTTAAGAATGAATAAAAATTAATTCAGAACCTAATGTGCATTGGTAAACAAGGAAGACAAAAATTAGAAAAACTTATTCTCTTCATTTTCATCCTGAGTGTTTGTTTTCCAGTATCAACAAGCTTACTAGCAATAAAACTTGATGGTATTTCATTAGGGGAAGAGAAAATGTAAATCAGAGTGTCAGGGTACATATGGGTTGTTGTCGAAATTTTATACGCTGTTGTTCTGACATACCAGCAACATTTTCCAGGCAGTACCAGCTTTATTTAAGGTGCATTTTATAATGACCTTTGCAACTCAATAGAGCTGTCACATTGCCCAGAGATGTATGAAGGGCTCTCACTGCAGTCTGTGTCCCCCAGTCTGGCGCCTGTGGAACCTCTGGACTTCCCCGGGAAGGTGCCAGGACCCACTCTGTGCCCACCGCCCCTCGCCCCCGCCCAGCGAAGGGATCCCGCTGGATGAATGGGGCAAACCCAGCCACCAACCTGACGTTTCAAGCTGTTTCCCAGCCGACAGGCAGCAGGCACTTTTGAGGCTTACCTGCATCAGGATTAGAAATAGTGCCTCGAGATTTTGATCTCCAGTGGATTTACCCAGAGTTTTATTTCTCTTATTCTTTATTTAGCCCTGTTTAGGTCTCTTCCTACTTTGCTTAGGTCAGCAGGCAGGTAGAGAACTGAGTATAATGCCTCGCATTTACATTCACTCTCCATTAGCAGCTGGGGAAATAGTTTCTCAGTGGAAGGATGACCGGACCCACAGCGCAGCCGGAGAGGGTGGGCTTGAAATGCCAGGCAGAAACACCGGGAGCATGACCTGAGGGAAATTCTGAACACTCTGCTATTCAGCTCTTCTCTGACTGATAAGAGAGGGCTGGCTCTACGTCTACTGTGTTTTATTGCTTCTGTCAGGTGGGAAAGGGATCTAGGGACTGCCGTGGCTTTCCCGTTTTGGAGAGATAACAATACCATTCACAGGCCTCCTGAGCTGACGGCAAGGGCATCTTCACTGAAGCCACTTTACAGTACTTGTTTGAACACAAACCTTGCACGAAGGACTTAAAACGAAGTGAGATAAACCAGTCCCTTTTATGTGCTTTATTTATTTATCTAGAGATCCAAGATAAACACTTGGCCAAAGCGGGATCTCACATGGCCCAAATTCAGCGTCTCAAAACAGGAACTGGTGAGAATCTGCCAATCACCAGTGCTGGAGTCTCCTTGCCAGGTTCATAATTAAATATAGATACGCGGTAGATGAAAGCATGCTACAGTGCTGAGGCAGGTTTGCTATCAGGGCACTGAGACATGAGAAGCAGCTAGTGCAAAGCCAACTGTAAGGAGTCAGTGAAGCTCATTTGCAAGGGAAATGCAAATACTGAGCTGATTGCATTCCCTTAAATGGGAAAGTGTGTTAAATCTGATAAGCGTGCTCTGAGTGTCTCCTAAGTGTGGGCTTGTCTCAGCGCTTAGTTTCTGTTCTTCAGCTGGTGAGGGAATGAATGCTGTTCTGAAACCCTGCACAGGTGAGAGACAGCAATATTTCCCTCTACTTCTTCCACTATCTGCATAAATTAACATCTAGATAGCCTTTATATCTCCAAAGCACTCCACGTATATTAACTAATTAATGCTCGCCATATCCCCCTATATTAAAGAAAGAATTATCCTCATTTTGCTAATGCTGAAATTCAAGTAGGAAGATTAAGTGCCTAGGAGTGAATCCAGCTAAGCAGTTTAGTCACTGAAGTCAAAGGGACTAAAAATTAATCATATGTTTAAGAGCTTTGGTGGACTGGGACCTGGGTCTTGCACAATGATGAGCACCTTGTGGGATCAGGCGCACCCAAAGCCACAGAGGTATCAAGTATGAGAACCTGACATGAAATTGCTCTCCAGGAGCTCAGATCTCAGTCCACAACATTAAGCCATCATGCGCTTTCTAAAAGAAACTAAAAACACGCTGTCTTCAGAAATACATGGTCATGTAAGGTCGATATCAGAAAACATACTTGGAACAAAAAGATGTTGCTCATATGTAAATGGTGCATGTTTTCTTCACCAGCACATTTCCAATGGTGTAATACACAAGTCTGTCACTTTCCAAAACCACGTTTCTCTCCGTCATTACCTGCAGTGCCTATGGCAGAAAACATGAACTGATACCTTCCTGTTACGTACAGCTCCAGACAAAAATCGCCACATCTCCCCACGCTTACAGAAAGAAAGCATCTCTTCTCCCAGAATTTTGAAATCAGTTTTCCTGGCTTCACAGCTGCAACATTACCAGCCAACAGATCTGACAGTCCTCTCAGGAAGGAATTCATTGTAAAAAGGCTCTAGAGGAGCCATGCAGACAGTGGGGTTTGATTACTTTCATTTGCATATATGCAGAAGAGCTTTTGTAGAGGCAAAGAGCGGAGAGCTATACCTGAATCTTTAGCAAGTGGCAGTTTTATCAAGTCCAAGTTCAGGACCAAGCCCAGGTCAGATACCCAACAAAACTTACGTACAATATTCCCAGGGCTGCTTGAATATGCCTTTCCCTTACAGATTTGTGGTGCTTTACTGATATTGCACGAGACTGCAAGGCACTCTTGTAAGCAGCCCTCAAATGCTCATATTAAATGTTATTTTGATAAGGAGGGGCCTTAGTTGAGGATGATTATTCATCAGCACCGGAATATGTTGAGTGGGACATTGGGGCATTTTCCTTTTCTAAAGAAACGGCTCTTTTGTTGACATGGAAAATAAATGGCGAGCTCCAGAACAGGCCGGTCTATTGTAGAGATCCCCAAAATTGGGCTAAACGGCCGGTGACTCATTGTTGGGATATTAATCAGAGGAAGATAAATGTGTGTGCAAAGCAAGGGACATCGCTTATCTGATTGGGTTATTGATTAATTTTGGATTAATTTATGAAAGAGACAGGTGTTGGTGGGGGTGAGAGCACAACCATAGAAAAGAGTAAGGGCTCAGCTCAGCCGGCCCCTCCTGGTGTTGATAAGCCGAAAGGAAAAAAACGCCGGCAAAGGCGGAGGAGGGATAAAGGAGAACAGCCGGGCAGGGCAGCTTGTGCAAGCCTGGCGCTCGCAGCCTTTGTGCGAGCAGACAATAAAGTGGCATGTGTGTGAGGGGTGCAAGGGTCAGCCATAGGGAAACCGGGGACCGGGCAAGCCTTGTGTAAGGAGAAGACCTTTTTTTCCCTATGCCTACTCTGCGCCAGCTGTGCTGCCGGGGCTGCTGGCAAAAGCAGCAGGTGTTACTGTTAAACAACCGGTTCCCAGAGAATTGGATACGGTGGATCAGACGTCACCCGCCTCTCCTTTTCATGTGCGGCAAAACTGTCAAGCTCAACAGTTAGGAGGAAAGCGGAGCGAAGGCAGGGCAAGCAGCGAAGTGTGGAGAGAGGAAGCCACTGCCGGTCATGGGGGAAGGAAGCAAGCAACGGAGGGAAGGGCTGGTCCCTGTGGAGACACAGCAGCAGTGCTGCTCTCCTTGGGCGTAGAGAGGCCACCCACTACTGGGATGAGGACTGTGGAAAACACCAAGGTGGAGGGAGAGCACCCAGAGAGTAACTTTTGGCACCTCCTGATGAAGGCTGGAAGAAGATCAACAGAAAGCATAAATATCCTTCTTTCAAAAAAGAAGACTGCTTGACTTGACTATTTGGGGGACGGTAGAATTTCTCTTCACAATACAGATGCGTTTGATAGGCATGGCATGAAGGCAATCTTTGTTATTTAGCACACGTCTCCACGGTACAGCTATTGATGTGTTCTCCCCCTCTGAACTATGTAGCACTTATTTTTCACATGAGTAAACTAGCTTTAACATTGGCTTAGAATGTAGATAAATACACTGAGCGTATAGATTTCTCTCCGTCCCTGTAATACTCCATGCACCTCTGGCGTGGATCTCCAGCTTTTCACACTGGTAGCCCATCTCTAATATTGATTTGGAACACAGATAGATAGTACAGACATTATGGATTTATTTCAGCCTTTGTTGAACCTCTGTTGGGTTGGAAAGTAGATAATCTGCAAGGAAGAATTTCTCCCATAACATTGCTTTCTGTGCATACAGAGTGAGAAAAATAATATAATGAATATCCTCTAGAGCACCAAGTAACTTCCCTTTCGCTGACTGTAACTCCTCCTCCTCCTCCTCAGCATCTGATGTCTGCGGCTGTCTCGGTGAAAAGGCTGTCATAGCAGGGCTCTTTCACAGTGAGACATCCCATCTGTCTTCCTTTCCCACAGCATTGCAAGTGTCCCTTTGCTTTAATACCAGTTGCTGAGCCTGCCTTTCGTCTGCTGCTGCACGCTCTGAAGTGCGGATGTTGTAAAAATGTCAGGCTGCTGGGACTGGGTTTGCTTGGTTTTTTTCTGATGGCTTGGAGGTGGCATTTGGTTTTCACTCGGTGGTGGGACATAGTCTGCGACAGATGGTGCCTGTAAAGCTTGTGAGAGCGTGGTACCACCAAGCAAACCAGCCTGTCCACACCATACCACACAGCCCTGGGTGGTGGCGCAAGTTCAGGTCCTCAGTACAGGACAGTCGGCGCTGCGTGGCACTGCACCTCGGCGAGGATGCTCTCCCTCCCAGCAACGTGAAATACAATGGTCATGGTACCACACCGAACCACAGCTGTGAGCTCACATCCTGAGCTTGGTGGATCAATGCAGGCTCAGCAAACACCTCAGCAGATCTGCTTACCTAGCATGGGCAGCTGTCGAGAGCCAGGAGCCCAAAATACGCAGGCAATAACCTCGACGTTGTGCGAGATCTCCCTTTTTAGCAGAAAGGTTGAATTCTCCGGCTGTGTTTTTACAGTCCTGTTGGATTTAGTGTTTGCCAGTGTAAGAGGGCACCAAGTCATGCAACACACAGGCATCTCTTGGTGGGACCCCTCTGCCCATCTCAGCAGGCCACCCAGCATAGCTGCTGTAGGGGCACGGGCACGCGGAGGGCCTCTTTCTTCCCACCCTGAGAGGAATACCGAAAACAAATGAGGGGACTTGTGTCCTTGATGTGTCGGTTTATAATGTAGGGTGACCAGATCACATCGACATGTCTGTGCTACGGATGTTTGATGAATCCTACCTTTGGTGACTAAGGGTAAGGCTACTGCCATTGCAAGGCATATACAAGGATTAGTTGCTTTCCCCACCATGTCATTTCTCCAGTAGGATCGCGTTCAGTACCAGCCACCACAATAACTGAACTGAACTGTTAATAAGCCTTAACACTCATCCTGTGTTAAGACTTATTCTGTGTTCACTTGTTTTTGGCCTACAGAGTATTTTCCACATGCCCATTTCATTATCAGCCATGCTGTTTGTAATCCACCTGCTTACTTTAATAGGATTTAGTTGCCAAATAGGATTCCCTTTAATTTATAATCAGTGTTAGCTTCCTTAACATCTTGCTGCTCTTCATCAAAAGCTGTTAGCTTCATCAAAATTGCTTGGGGTTGGTGTAGGTTTGGACTCTTGGTGAGGACCCCTCCCCTCCATTTTGGGGTCTCCTTGTAGGTGGCTGGCTACATGCAGATACCATTGCAGCCAGTGGCAGTCTAGCCCTCTCTAAAAGTCTGTTACCAAATACAAGTGTCTAATACTGTTGGAAGCATGTGGATGGATAGAAAATGTGTAGCTGGGAGGTATCACACAGGGCTGCTCTTTTGGAGCAGCAGCTGGAGAAGCTGGGGGAACCCAGGGCTTCTCAGATGGCAAGAGACTCTGACCTGTACACCAGGACATTGGTTCCCTAGTAGCCACTTGGTCATGCCCTGGATGTGGTCTCAGCCACTCGGGCTGCAGAAAATACCACCTTCCCCAGCGACAGGCTTCCAGGTACCACCATGTCATCCTCATCCAGGCCTTCATCTTCTGTTTTTTTGCGATTTTCTAACTGCGTTTAGGGGATGCTATCCAAAGCCTTCAGTTGTCAATAAAATCAAAAGCATAATCACATCACTTCTGCCTGTTAAAAAACCCCAGAAAGTTATGCAAATTGTTGTCAGTGAGGGTTTTTTTGGCTTCATATGTATGTGTGTTTATTTTATGAATACATATAAGGCTCACTTTTCATCCCAGGTCACCACACCTCACAAGGCGGGTCATAACTCGAGTCAAATGTCATCAAACCTTCATTTCCTGCCTATAGCTGCTCTTATAGGGAAGGTTAATAGGGGCTTTTATGAAATTTTTGAGCACAATGGAGATAAAAATAGGCAAAGCACAGGATGTTCATCAGGGCTTCTTTGTAGAAGAGCCTGAAGCTGCTACCTCTCTCTGGATCCCCATTGTTTCCTAACTTCACTCCTTCAGGGGGAGAGGTATCCTTAGCCAATGGAGGAGAGGGAAAGCATGCTGCTAGAGGAAGTGTCTTACTGTGATTTCTCTGCATGAAAAATATGTTTCTTTCACTGTGATCCTTAGTGTTCATGGAGTAGAGTAAGGATAGGGTTATAAAATCCACCTGTCTTCAGCTGTCTTTTGCTGGAGGGATGACATAGAGGAAACCTATCTGCTATCTATATATGAATGCCAAAAATATCTAGGTCATAATAAGCTCCTGATTTTATCTCTATCCATTCCTTGAGAATTAAAATTTACCTTACTTTACCTCACCTCCAAAGTTTTGTCTGGGGTAGTTTTTGATAAATTTAAGCAAAATTCCCTTAAATAAAACTGGAGTTGAACTCATTTTGCTTAATTAGCACTTTCTTTTTCTTTTTTTCCTTTTACATCAGGGAGTAGGAGCAGAAAGCAAAGAGACTGCTTTAACAGATTGGAAATTATGAGCATTTTAAACT
Source organism: Chionis minor (assembly GCA_013398295.1). Taxonomy (NCBI): domain Eukaryota; kingdom Metazoa; phylum Chordata; class Aves; order Charadriiformes; family Chionidae; genus Chionis; species Chionis minor. The sequence continues at coordinate 222,526 of VZSF01002708.1, read as the reverse complement.
GTGTAATAGGACTTTGTGCAACTACAACTAGCAGGCTTAACAGCTCAAACTCTCCTGGCTTTGAACACTGAAAATGCTGTTAAATTATTAAGCTTAGTCTCCACTGGCAAGGACATTCAGTGTCTGAAACCTTACCAGACCTCAAGGCACTTGACAGCAGATCGTATAATGAACAGAACAAAGAGAAATTATGATTTATTTTTTTAAAAAAATCATTCTTCAGTTCATCTCTCAAACTGAAAAATTAAAAAACACAGCTATGAAACTTGAGACAAAATTAAAACTTTTAAAAATTTCTCTTGTCGAAGCAAATGATAACAATTATCACTTCAGGCTGAAGAAAAACATATCAAATGTATTTCAAGCATTTTAATCCCTTATGAAATGAAGTGCAAAGTACAGACAGCATTCAAAACGCAGGGAAGGAAGTAAAGAATGTAGTGCTTGTTTTATACAAAAGCTCAGTGGTTAAATATAAATTGAGCCAGAGGCAGACAAGGAGAGGAAGATGGATGGAGTGGAGGTCAGGGCATTCATCTGGGACTTATAATACCAGGGCACCAGTTCCTGCCCCAATAACCTCTTAGGCATGAAGAGCAGTGGCATTGACAGGAGCATCCTTATGTTACACAGCCTGGTGTTTAAGCATTCCGGGGAAATAAGAAATGTAGGATAATATCCACTCTGGTTATGATAGGAATAAGAACTGGATTTCCCATATTTTAGGATTGTTTTAATCTCTGGACATGGGAGCATGAGCAGTGATACTTCCTTCTCTGTCATGGTTTCATGCATGCAAACCACTTGTTTTTCAGTGTAACCTGTTCTGCTGGTTCAAAAGCCTAGATATTAAAATTTGCTAAAATGTTAACTTTATGTATGGACTTCCAAAATGGAAAATATTTATGGGTGTTGTAGATAGAAGCAGTGAAACATTCAGACTGTATTAATGAAGAAACCTTGATGGTATGTACACCAGCTTCTGAGAGTCTGCTAAAAAGAAAGAAAACCAAACAGGTGCAGGTGGGGAGAAAGATTATGCCCGTTGAATTTGTGCTGACTTTTAAAATACTGGATTTCTGCAAAATCGGGTGAGAAAATGTTTCATTCTCACAGAAGAAAAATACAGTTTACCTAGTTTCCTCTGTGAGTGATGGAGACTCTACATCGTATTACATCACATCTCCAACCCTACCCAGAGCTTCCTTCCCCCCTCAGCACCCTGTTCCTGCCGTAGGACCTCAGTGTGGTCTCCATGAGCTGCTGCCATTCCTCTTGGCTCTTTGCACTCATGACTGGGAATAACTTGGAGCAGCAGCTTAAAACTCTGACACCCGTCTGCCAAGAAGCAGCCCGTGAATCTCAGTCATGTTGCATTTTCTGCACTCACAGCTTGTCAAGGTCAAGATGTCCTAAATGTTTACAGGAGATCACTGATGAATGGAGAGCTGTTCAGACATGCTGAATTGCAGATAGCTACTTTAACTGACTTAATTAGAACATGCTCAGTATAAATGCTGTGTGAAGATGAATTTTGCTTCTGCTAGCAGCTAAGCAGTCTTTATGTAGAGGCTAAATAGGCTGGAAAAAAATTGAGGTATGGACGAACTTCAAATAAATCATAAAAGGAAGGTGAATAAATGGAGAACTGAGTGCAAGATTGAAATACACACGGTGTTTTGGCAGTATACATATATACTGTGCACTCCTATGGTAGTGTCAATTTTCCAGGTCAAGCGGAAAGAGTTATAAGAGAGTTTGACCCAGTTATTGCTGAGACCCTCTGAGGCAATTCAGTATTGGATTACTGCTAGTAAAGGGCATGCAGAACAAAATACAATCTTTCTGCTAATTGCTGTGAGCCTGCAAAAGCAATTTTTTTACCATAATAAAGAAAGCCAAGTGTTATTCAGGACTTTTGGATTCTACTCAAAAGCTGTCACCAATAGCAGATGCCAGTAATAAATACAGACGCATTTCGAGAAATGCAATAAATATGGAGGTACACTCTGTTTTTCCCATCAGATCTATTTTAGACTAGGATATATACTATAAACAAAAGGAAATAGAGTATTTTAGGATTTTTCAAAGACACACCTGGAATGCATCGATCAGTTTTAAACGTCTTGTTGTTGTTTCTTTTCCTCCCACTCGCTCAGATAACACAAATCCTTGACAACAACACCCCACCCCCACCCCCCCAAATAAGCAGAGTGCTGAGAGGGGCATGGAGGATCTTTGTTCTAAATGGTGCTGCAATGGTTTCCTTTTGTTTCTTTCTGCGATACAGAAAGATGGATCCTTTGTTAGAGCAGCAGGGTGCAATTTCACTGCATCCCTAAATTTTTATGGAGATCGCTTCTATCTTTTATGTTTTGTCGCTGCCCTATTTCAGTTCTTCCTTCCAGAAAGAAAGGCACTGTGCCCTGTAGCAAATTATTACAGGGGAAGATCCCGTTTTGAATGCAGACTTCCTCTTTTATGACAAATTATTCCTGTCTACTCTACCCAGAACACAGAAACACTGGAGAGACGCTTGATAGCATTCATCTCACCTAACCTGAGGCATCTGCCAGGTAGATGTCTCCACCTGAGCTAGAAGAGGGTTTCCTTCCTAGACTAATGGTTAGAAACATGCATTTCTAGTTCATGAGTCATCATCTGATCTGGTTTGGATGATTACCTTAGGACAAGATGAATCACAAGGGAGAAGCGCTCGTTTCTCTCTGCTGATAAGAAAAAAAGCAGGTAGGAGAATAGCTCTGATGGATACATCTCCTTTGTAGATGCCTACATTTAGGTGGGGAGGATTGCACCCTCTGAATGAGAAAGACCAGGAATTACTGTCTGGCACTAATGCCATAAAATACCAAGGACAACATACTTTCTGAGACCATTTAGACAGTTTGGCAGTGGTTGCTGAGGTTCTGTCAAAAATTTTCTGGCTGGGTAAGGCTCTGCTTTCTTTGTGTGCATTGCTCCAAGCAGGAGAATAGTTAGCATACTAAACAAACTTCCAGGAAAAAATGGGTTATTTCTTTAGTGCTGAGGTTAATCTATTGTTTTGTGACTGTAAGGAGATCTTGAAGCTTAAATACTATAATGAAAACCTACAAGAAGATTGCACCAATAAAAACCACACAAAAAAATTAATTTATGTAGCCTTATTCCCAGAAGCCTAGCTATACCTCTCGAATTGTTAGTGCAGAAGAAAGCATTACAATTTTTCCCCGCTCTGTCTTAAAGACTGTCATTTTTATGTAATTCTATTACTGTGTTCTACAAATTGCTGCTCCTTGCTTTAAATACCAAGTTAATCAGAAGGCCTGGTAGCTTTTGTGAAAAATGCAAGATTAAAATATTGCAGGAGGTCTTGTCTTGGCTGCAAGGTACCTGGGAATTTTGAAAGAAACACATTAATTCCTCCCTCCTCACTGTTTATATGAGCTAAGCCTCCTGGAAACAGCCACTTGACCAGCTGGGGGCAGGTACCAGCAGTGTTACTCAAGTATTAGCTGTGTATTAACCATCCATTAATAAAAAGGATAAACCAGGACCACATGACCAGCCAGCACTCAGAGAGATCAAGAGGGTGTGATCCAAACAGCACGATTTGAAAAGCTCTTTTCTACTCTTTGAACACATGCATAGAGAGGAATATTGCTTCTCGGTTCCCGTACCTCACTGGGAAAGGACTGTGAGAGCACACACAAACCTGGTGGCCCTGGAAACTGTGTGGTCCAGGGAAAGTGTCCTAATTCAGCTTGCTGCAACGTAACGTCATTTACTGAAGTAGTCACCAGTTGGAGCACAGCATTGAGATTTGTGGCTCTCGGTAAGTTCTGCAACGGGTGCAAAAGTGATCTGGGAGTAGGAAATGCAGGGATCTGTGAGAGCGTATTAATGCAGAGGGGAAGTCAGTACTGGGGAAAACATGTTATTTCTAAATGTACAGCTTTCATGTACATTCAAGGACATCAAAGACTTATCTCTGATTCTGGAAACGTATTGGGATTAAAATAACATTGAACTAAATTAAATACTATTGGTATTAATAATCATAATAATACAAAAAAGGAGACAAATCCCTCTGCTCTAAATTTATTCAGCTGTCTTTGAAAAGATGCGTGTGCGCTTAATAAATCAAATGTATTCCGTTTTCTCCTCAATTTTGCTTCTGGTTTTTGCCCACTTGTTTTCTTTAAGAAAATAATCTGGCCTTCCTATTTAAAATCACGTAGCTAACCGTATGGTGTATCCAGCTGATACAAATGCTTTTGATTTGCTTGTGATAAATTCACTGATGATGTAGGACACCCGGATATTAGATGAGAAAACTGTTTTTATTATTTGTATAAAGAAATCACCATACAGAGTATTTTCAATGAGGCATTGTCCAGCTGCAAACAGATCCTTAGACGAAGCTTCATTAAAAGACACTGTAACAATTAAAGACCCCGCTACGTTAAGAAGAACTTTGTAGAATTGTGACGCTAATACTGAAAGACAGTGAAATTGAAGTTTCAGTCACATATATACCCCTAACTGTTATTCTTAACACCAGGGAGCCTGTCCCTCAAAAACACTGTCCCGGTGAACCATCCTTGGGCAACCAAATGCAACGCCACTTCCAAGTGACAAGTGCCTACCACAAAATGCCATCTCCCACAATTTAGAGGAAGAGGTACAGGCTGCTTTGTCTCAGGCAGATATGGGATACTAGCTAAGGCCAAGGTTATCTCCCTTTCTCCGTGGTGCTTGTCGACAGCACAGCACTTCTCCTGCTTCGGCTGTCGCACGTACATTCAGAGCCCCCCTTCCAACACACATGCATTCAACTCACCTGTGTTTAAACCTTCCCCGTATCCCCTTCCCTTCCACTTATCCACATCCTGGAAAACCTTAAATATATACTCTGAGCCTGTGAACTCTGATACTACGCCTCAGTCGCTCACTCATACAAGTTAAATGAAGTATGAATAGAAGGTAAGTGGGAGGTAATAGGATGGAATTAATGTCGTTTTGGTGGATTTTGATTTCCAGGCACCAGGCCTGTGTTCAGTCTCTAATGCCCTGAAAACAGAAGGTCCTGGGTGGACACAAATGTTATGTTACTGCTTAAGACAAAGACAGCAGGAAGACCTATTACTATTAAATCCTTTATCAATTCATTTAATAGATAAAACAATTCCACTGTTTCTCGACTCTGAAAAAGCCATACAGCACACCCCGTCTGATCCTGATTTATTGGTATTCATCCTTCCCAATATGTGTGGAGTCCTTTTGGCAGGGGCTGACGGTCTCTCATCTGTTGTATCCTGATACACATCTGCTCAGAAGTGTCACATGTAGGTCAGGCACAGCCAGAGCCACAGACAAATGGTACGAAGGCAGATGGTTACCAACTGCATTCTGGGCAAGATTTTGGCTGAACGAGGTAATCACTTGCTCTCCTCTCAAACGTATTCCTCATTTCTCTAAAGTTTTTTCCAACTTCTTTTTTTTAAAAAATGGTGGTAAAATCTGGACAAGGAAGATTTCTCTACTGTATGCTGCAACTTATCATTGCCAACAATCTTTGTTATTTGCCAGAGCTTTAGCAGCATCATACAATTTAGCTATAAATTGTTCACGTATCACTCTTCAGAGAGGTCATAAAGGGGGCCATTTTTTGATAAAGAAGAATTGGATGGAACCCTTCCACTCTGATCTCTAGTGTAAATGTTAAACCCATCACTCACACCTAATCCAAAATTAATAACACAGTCTAGCAATACCACTGCTGGAGTTTGCCTCTCTGTTGCTTCCCATATTTTATTATCTTGACAACTTTTCTTCACAGCGACAGAATAGTTTACCCCAAAACATCAGATCATGCTTCTATTTTTAAATGCAGAACAAGAGTTGTGGCTAAATGTACTAATTTTAAATTACTCAACAACCTGAATATGAAGGTTGTTTTATTGCAATTAGGCTGCTGCTTGAGATTTTGGTATTTGGGGATTTATTTCCAGTGTCTACGTGATATGTTTAACAATACTAACGATGAACGAATAATTATATCTTGGGCTATTGTGTGATGTCTAAAATGTGATGGGTGTTTACCCTGTACATCTTGACTACAATTCTGCATCAACTAGCGATTATTTAGCTTCATGAAAGGCTACTACAATTAAATGATCAATCACATGTGAAGATTAATGCTAGTTTCATGGTCATTGTGCTTTTCTCCAGAGTCATCTATGCTAAGTGAATAAACTGGTAGAAAATAATTTCCCCTCACCCCTTATAAAAATCGCTTCAATTTTGTTGAGATGTGATGTGCTATTGAAATCATATTTCAGATGAATATTTATAGGCATTTCCGTTCTGTACACATACATTGATTGGGTTCATCTGCACTGTGCAGACATGCACATTTCTTGTTGGCTAATGATAATAGTAGTTATAATAGCAATACTAATACTGTTCTTCTCTGTAAGGTATGTTGATATCTCTGGGTGAAAAGTGCCATAGAAGAAGTAAGTAATATGTAGTTACATCATACATATTACATCATACATGATGTAATAACCTTATATAACAACAATGTTGTAAACACCTTTTATATGGTGTTATCACAACAATAGCAATGCCTTATTTCAACAATTTTTCAAAATTTGGACTTCTTAGATACAGTAATATTCTGAATATTTTTTGCACTTCGTTTGGTTTGAATGCGCAGAACCTGAAATGTGCAGAGAAGTCAGGTTTGTACGAGAAGATGCCGTTATTTGCATGTCCATTTCTTTTCCCATTCAGAGCATGAGTGCGAATGATTGGACTCAAGCCTTAGATTTTCAGATTTCAAAGCCGTGTGATGACAGGAGGCACAGTTCAGCCAAAATTCTTATTTACTTCATTGACATTTTGCCTATGTAACCTGTGCGGGATCTGTGCCCCACACCAGTTCCAGTTACTTTGATGTGATGAATATTGTCTGCGACTTTTGCACCGCTACTGGGTTCCAGGAGATGTGTTATTTAATTGTCACAATTAGGACTACGTCCGACTGTATTACTCAAGAAAAGCCATCCTCCTGTGTAACATCAGCACACAGCTACCTACCCCTTTAAAAAAGTCTCTTCTCCAGTGAAGTATCCCAAATTGGTAAATGCTAGCTGAAAAGATGCCCATCTGCTTTATGAATGCCCCTGTTAACAGTCAGTATTTGTAAATACCACAAATGGTATTTTTAATATGTTGCAATCACATTGTGAAATCACTTATTTTGTGAAATGGCTGTTTTCTAATATGACAATATGCAACACATACATAATTGGACTCTTTCAGAGGAGACAAACTGACAGGACACATACTGAGAAAACTGAAAGGTCTGTGTACGACTCCAGATTTCCTGGTGAACTAAAATGATTGAAAAAGTGGTCGTTTTTCTTTCTTTTGGCAGTTTATTCAAAATGATGAGACACTCGGTATCCAAAGCCAAATGGCTTCTGCTTAACGATGGCAGAGACGCAGGAAAAAAGTATTGGCCTCACTGAAGCCTACAGGATCTTTTCAATGGGTGAGAAATCAGTCAGTAATTCCTAAGGGGCGTAGAGGATTACAGGCTACAGAGGAGTGGGAACTATGCTCCAGATGACCAGACATTGCATGTGCATTCATGGAACAGAGCATGAAGAACTTCAGTGATGTGTGGGAACCTTTGCGAGGTTTAAGAGCAAGAAGGAGGCAATATATAAAGGACAGGTGTTAAAAGATCGAGAGCAGCCCTGAGGAGAGGGACTTGGGGTTGCTGTTGGATGAGAAGCTCAACACGAGCCAGCAATGTGTGCTTGCAGCCCAGAAAGCCAACCGCATCCTGGGCTGCATCAAAAGAACCATTGCCAGCAGATCGAGGGAGGGGATTCTGCCCCTCTACTCTGCTCTTGTGGAGAGCTCTCTGAAGCACCTGGAGTACTGGGTCCAGCTCTGGAGCCCCCAGCATAAGAAGGACATGGACCTGTTGGAGCGGGTCCAGAGGAGGGCCACAAAAATGATCAGAGGGTTAAAGCACCTCTGCTATGAGAACAGGCTGAGAGAGTTGGGGTTGTTCAGCCTGGAGAAGAGAAGGCTCCAGGGGGAGACCTTATAGCAGCCTTCCAGTACCTAAAGGGGGCCTACAGGAAAAACGGAAAAAGACTCTTTATCAGAGGGCGTAGTGATAGGACGAGGGGTAACGGTTTTAAACTGAAAGAGGGTAGATTTAGATTAGATACTAAAAATAAATTTTTCACTGTGAGGGTGGTGAGACACTGGAACAGGTTGCCCAGAGAAGCTGTGGGTGCCCCATCCCTGGAAGTGTTCAAGGCCAGGTTGGATGGGGCTTTGAGCGATCAGGTCTAGTGGGAGGTGTCCTTGCCCACGGCAAGAGGCTTTGAACTAGATATTCTTTAAGGTCTCTTCCAACCTAAACCATTCTATGACTCTATGATTCTATGGACAGCACAAAAAAGCACAGAAACTATCCGTTTTCTACCAAGCTAATGCGAAATCATTTTAACCTTTTTTTTTACTGTGTTTTCGTGTGAATGCCTGTATGTTCTGTGCGCAGCAGATGCACAAAGGCAATTGCATGCCAGGTGTATGTGTATGACTCCAAGGTCCTGACTCACCAGCTGTCCTGACTGGGGACTTGGCTGGAAGGTACCATCAGTCAAATTTAGGTGTTAGGTGCCGAGGTCTCATCCTGACGCAGCACCAAGGTGTTGTCAAAGGCACTCCTCTCTCCCTCCATTTGGATGCAGACAGATTTCACTCTTCCATCAATTTGTGGGGAGTACTGCTATCTAAGCAAGTTGCTGATTAACTGGTGTTTCCCTGGGACAGGTTGCAATCCTGCCCATTCTCTTGGAACTCAGAAGGATTCTCCAGGAAGAACAGATTCCCGTTTACAACTTTGTCCAATGACAAAAAGAGGGGAGTGGGCTTTCCGTGTCTGAGGTCTGAGGATGTGCTAACCAGGGACAGCAGGACTCTGCATCAGACCTGCTGTGGACTCATGGGAAAAGTTGGGGCAAAGTAACCGTTCACTAAATTGTCAGTTCCACTTCCACTTCCAAAGACGAGCAAAAGATTAACAACTGTGTTTGTGAAGTGCTTTGAAATCTATAGATTAAATTTATGTGCCTAAAGTCATGTGCAGTGCTAAAGACTATTATTGTCTTCTGAAATTAGAAACACCTTCCAAACAATTTCAAACCCTTCTCCCACATAGTCAAATAAAGGAAATTAATCTTGGCCACAATAAACTTTCTATTCTCATTTCTCAAACTGCTCCGTCTGCTACTTCATCTGACCTGTTCCTACACTTCACTGATCAAATGCAGCTGTGAGCTTATCCATCATCTTACAGCATAATGAAGTGTAAACATTTTCTGCATCAATCTATCATGTGAGCCATAATTTGGAGTTCAAAAGATTACGTCCAAGACCATTTTAAGCTTTAATCACAACCATGCTGAATGACGGGCTACTTGCCTTTAGCAAATATGTTTGCCCCTTGCTGCTGGACAATTTCTATGAGTCCAGAAATTCTATAATTTGAAATATTTGGAAGTGACCAGATTTAAAAAAAAAAAACAAAACAAAACAAAACAAACAAAAAAACCCCCCACAAGAAACAAAACAACAAAACAAAGTCATTTTTCCAACATGACCTTGTTTAATAGCTATCCTTAATGCCTAGATTGCTATTTGAGGTGAGTACAAGGGAAAACATGACAGCAAAATGATCTCATTGACCTGAAAGCAGATGCTGGAAGCAAAGATGCAAGACTAAAGATGGTTATAGCAGGGGTATTGTCTGTATCCTTCAATTTTGCCTCATATAGTCCATTGTTACATAAAGACTATTTCAAAACATCCGGCAAAAAAAGCAATCATACACCATTTCATGTATACTGCTGAAGTAATCAAGCAGCAATATAGCACTGGTACGCTAAAGCCAAAACCCGACATCATTGGTTTTCAATACTGTTGTCAGATAATATTAATGGTAACTGACTCCAGCATCTGGTCCTCAGGAAGGAAAAACAATCTTTCTCCAGTAGTCCTTACATGCATAGTATGTAATATTAAATTCAGAATGGCCAAATTGTAAAATGCAAAAAACAGCAAAGGGCAGGGTGGACATTGAGGAACACAGGGAAAGCAAGAGGAGGACAAAGGAAAGCAAAGGTCCGGCAGCTCACAAGAGAGAAGGGCAACGATGGCCAAAGTATTCAACAGCCTCAGTCATCACAAAATGATGTTAATTAGGACGAGGTATTTATCACAATTTTAATAAGGTAATAGGAATGCAGGATGAACTTGCAAAAGACGAGACTAAACAACATTTAGATAAATAGAATTATTCAAATTGGTAACACCCAGTGAAATGTACTGGAGAACTCGCAGAGCCTGCTGAAGCAATTTCTGATTCTCTAACAATTATCTTCAAGAGCTTACGGAACGTCTCAGAGAAGTGTAGAATGGCAAAAATGGCACATGTTTATAAAAGGTGGGGAAGAGTCTGAGGAGCTAGAGCTCAGGGAATGTAACTGTCGTGCTTAGAGCAAATTATTAAGCAAACACCACCAAAGCACCTAAAGGGTAATAACAGTGATTGAAAACCAACAATTGTGGAGTTATCAAGAAGAATCATGTCAAACCAATCTAATTTCAGTCTTTGACTAAATAATTGGCCTAGGGGATAACAATAAACATGATTTGCTCCAACTTTCATATGGCTTTTCACACTGCTCTACATGGCATTCCCCTAAGCAAAACTGAAGATAGGTAGGACAAGATTCAGCTTCTGATTTGTGCATAGAAATGTCTCCTGTTTACCATGTAGGTGTCTACTTGTAACCTAGCCACCTAGGCTTCCTTTGTAGGGAGGAGATCTAGGGCTCAATGCAGTTGCCCACATAAATGCATCTAGTACCATCTGAAGTGTCTCCTGGCTGACCTTCAGCTACCACTTCAAAGAGGTAGCTACAGGACTCCCATAGGTCCTGTGTCAGATCTGCCAGCTCCGTATGTCTGCCCTGAGGGCATCACCTCACGCCTACTTCTGGACAGAGCTATTAGCCAATACAACCAAGCGACTCTGCAGACAAATTCACCTTACCACTTGCTGCCTACCTGAGGATGAGCAGAACAGCTCCCCAGCCTCCACCCACAGTAACAGCAGCCTAGACACCCAGCTCATAAGTGGATGCATACACTGAGGGAAAAACATCCTGAGATTTTGTGGGTTTTTGTTCAACTGGGATGTATGCCAAATAAAATTTGGTGAGGATTTACCTTATGCTTGGTCATGTTAAGCAACTTGTAGAACAAAAAACATTTTTTCCACCATTCATAGATGACAGCAAGCTGGGAAGGGATGCATGTACTTTGGAGGACAGGATAACTTTTTAAATGATTTTGACAAGCTGGAGAAGTGATTCAAGGTCCACAGGGTGTTCAGTAAAAGGAAATGCAAAAAGTTTCCTCCAAAAAGTCATGAGATGTGAACACAGAAATGCATAATAGAGAGCTAACGGTAAGTCACCAGTAGAGCAGAAAATAATTCGTCAATTACTGTGATTCACAAGCTAAAAATGCATGTGTGATGGTTCTGCAGAAAAGACAACTCCCATTCTTGGATTTACTGGCAGGAATGTCATGTGCAAGACACCAAAAGTATTTAACATGCTCTGATCCATAATGGTAAGGTCCCTGCTAGAGTGTTACTCTATCCAGTGCTGATAACCACACTTTAAAGAAAGACATGACAAGCTGCAGAGAGACTAGAGGAGAAAAATAAGTATGACAGGAGAATTACAAAATATTATTTCTGCATAGTTTCATGGATTTTGCTGAGCTTACTGTGAGGAAGATTGGGGGACATGGCGTGTCAGGAGTGCAGGAACACATGCCAGTCCCCCAGCTCGTCAGAGGTTATAATGAGAAGGAGGGAGGTCAAACTTCCTCTGTCTGCTAGAGGCAGGACAAAAGATAATTGGCCTGATTGGCATCAGTGAGATGTATTTAAATCCTGGAGCCTCTTTTGCGGGAAATTTTTAGGAATAGGTTCAACAAAAAGGGAAGGTTAATGCTGCTCCAGAGCGACAGAAGGTGAACCTGTGGCTTTTCTGTGGGGAGCTGCTAGAAATAGCAAAAATCTTTCAGAAACTGATGCTCACCCCAACAGCCTCCTACTACGGGGAGGCCGGAAGAAACCCTGTTGATGGAGGTGGCTGACAAGTGCTTGAAGGAGATGGCCGAGGGGAAAGCGAGGAGGAGCCCTGGCCTGGTGGCCTCTCTCTGCAGGTGGCAGGCATTTCCCAGGGCCCACCATAACCACACCATGACACCGACTTGAGACTCGGAGGGAGATTGTGCTTCCGTGGCTGTTGATCGAATGCAATATGTAAACGGTCCACTCATTTTATCTTTTTGCTGCGAAGGTGGAGTGATGGGAGTTTTATTATAGCACAACCGTTCTTTAGTAAGGTAGTTAATGAGCTGTCAGGATTTCTGTAATAAACTTCTCTTTCAGAGTGATAAGTAATAACTCACTGCAAGATGAAGTGTTTTTTTAGTCATTGCTCAGAAATGTGTTTTACCAATTTTGAGAAATAAACCTCATCTTTTTCAAGAGCCTTATCTCTCAGTAAAAACAGACTGTGGGACTTTCTCAGCGCAACTGGGTGGTTTCTTTGAAATATGAATATAATTACTCCTTTTTACTTATAGTGAAAGTATGTGTGCTATAGAGCTGTAAAACTGTGGAGGCAATTGGGAAATCCTGGCTCACCAGTGCCATTCTTTCTGCCTTATGCCATTTCTCTTTCCTTGTGTGTGATCCTCACAGGTAGACGACTAATCCTGGCCACCAGTAACTGGGAATGCACAGAGCTCTGGCCAGGACATGATGGTGCTTTACAGCACAGCAGAGTTGCTTGGCTTGACATTTTCTGAATTAAAAAATGACAGTTTTGATTTCTCACCCTCAGTCCTTTCCTTTCCAAATACATTGCCCACAGCTGTGCTTAAAGGTGGCAGGGAGAGAAGATCAAGTTATTTGTCACAAATAATTTGTCTGAAAACACATTTCCTTTTGCAAACTGTGTGCACACAGGTTACAGTCCATGACTTTAATAACTGTTTAAACTTTTACAGTGTGGATATACTTGAGCTGGTTTTCATCCTAAGCTTTCTGCTGCCTTTCCAATTTTCGTGTCTTATGGCTGGTCAGAGAAATCACGTGCTCGCGTTTCTTGTCTGTGAGCTGACCCAGGCTTTATGGCCAGGAAAATTCCCTCTCTCGGTTGCTGATTATACTCAAATGCTTTTTTAGTATTCCTGAAATGTGTCTGCAAATAGTAAAAGCACATTTTGAGGAAAGCTGCAGGTGCCTTTTTTGAATATTCACGCAGGTTTCAACAGGGCTTTTAGATTCTGCACACCTCTCGCAAAGCACAGAAAGTTTCCCACATTAGTGTTCATGAATAAGCAAACACAAAAGGGCAACAAATGTCAACAAATCTGCATTACATCCAGGAGCGTACGAGCAGCACCTCTTCCCGCTGCCCGTCTCCAGCTCCAGCGCTGGCAGACTGATGGTTGCATTGCTAACCTTGCCACCTTCCCTCCCAATTGCTGGGCATCCTTTCGGTTATTGCCTGCGTTTTACTTAACCGTGAATGAAGCAATAATTTCTGCTGACTCTTCCACTTCCCTCCCTCCCCGAGAGTGACTGAGGAGCTGAGATGTTTTGCTTATGACCTCTGGTGGTAAAAGGGAGGCTCTACAAACCCCTTATTTCCACCCAAAATGACCATGGAGAAAGTAGGCAGCCTTATTTCCTGTCAAGAATCAGGCTGTAGCTTAGCTGGGGATGGGTTTTTACCAAGCACCAAATTTCCCTTAAGTGTGTCCTTACATGGTATTGAGTTGATGGAATGAAGGCAGTCACGCAAACAGTGTCATCAGAGGAGATGTGCTGGGGGATGCAAGAAGCTACACTTACTTCCTTCCAGGAGTGTCCTTGCTCTGCAATGTTTTATTTTATTACATCTCCTGCTCTAAAATAATGTACTAAAAATTGTACGCTTCTCTTAGCATTGAAGACTTGGTTTATAAAATTCAATTTATTTCTCACTTCCCAAGCACTTTCATACCAGATAAGTCATTATCCTGTTTACACCTATACAAATCCGTAGGCAGGGCAGAATCCAGCCAGGTTTTGGTTAACTAGTCTGCAGAACCGCAGTGAAGTGTGTACATATAAACTGCACATTGACTGAGTATATATAAATATTAACTGCATATTGCTGAGGAGGAAGCTGTGGAAAATGGAAATCAAACAACGTATACAAATTTGCATAACAAAGGCAGTGCTGGATACAGGGCAAGATATCTGCAGCCTACTCTTGTCTTCAGGCAGCTGTCAGCCCAAAACAACAACCAAACCATTGCCCTGCTTTGTACCAGCCCTAGCTGCTGCCCTCATCTCCTGCCCAGGCTCTGGAGGTGGGTCACTGTGTCTCTGTTGTCTGGCAGATCAAGTCTCATGGTTTACTTGAGGGCAAAAAAGGGAAGGTTTTACCCCTGCCCAAGCTGTGGGTCAGTTATTCCAGACCCCACGGCGAAAAGGTTGCTCCCTGATGGAGAAGGGGCGCGGTGAGGCTCCATCTCCCTTCCAGTCCTCAAGCTGCATGGAAAATTGCAGGGCAGGTTTTTACTAGAATCAAACAACCCTCCCTTAAACTGCACAGTAAAAATGAGGAGTCATTTCCCAGACCCTCAGGAGCACAGCAAAATCCTCCCTCTGTGAAGTTCGATGTGGGAGAAACAGAACTAATGACACCGGAGGAAGGGATCGAACTGCAGGAGCGTGCATTTCTCCTCCAGCATCCTGCAAAAAAATTGGGTCACTGCGGTGAGTCTGACAGCAGGGCTTCACCCTGCCAAAGCATGTCAGCCTACTTTTAGTCCTGCATATACATAGATCCCACTAGCCTGTCCTTAGTTTTAAGCCCACTGACTTCACAGGGATCTTTTCTTTGCTTAAATCTTGGTGTTTTTCTGAGCTGGGTCGGCAAAGATGGCTTTTTGAAGCTGCCGGTTTGTATTAACAAGGCTAGATGTTTTTAAAGTAGCCTTTTCAAAAGTTACTTTACAGATCTTTATCTTTTATTACCTGTGCCCTGAGAAAGGCAACATCATTTTGAGTGCAATGTGGTATCAAAAGGGATGTCTGTGCAGTGACAGCCGCAGGAAGAGACATGCTTTCTTCTCTGAGAAGTCAGGGAACATACAATTTATTACCAGGCTAAGCAATTAAATTGCGTTTGGGAAGAGTTTCATTATAGATAGCAGACAAAGTCCTCTCAAGAGATGGATATAAAATCTCCACTGTATTTCAGACATTTGGTTGAAGACAGCCCAATTCTGAAGTCATTTTGGCGACCTGTTGTGCAATACGTGCCCCAGTTTCAGCACCTTTACAGTAGGTTCCATAGATTCAAAGAAGGGGAATTGCAGCCCAGATTCATGCCAGACTGGTACATCCCACCTCATATCACTTCCCACTTGGAAGTGCCTGTCTCTGGCCTTCCAGTGACCACAAACAGAGACAATGATGGAGACGAGCTGTTTAGCAGGCACTTCAGTGACATGCACGAGTTTAAGTAGGATGAATCCAGACACCCAGACTGAAGAGTCTACAGCTGTTGCAGCAGAGAAGAGTTAAGAGAGAAGCTCCATTAAATGTGGGGTGGTGGAGAGGGGTGCTAGAGGATTTGAGGTCTCGTCCCAAGTGCACACAGGCAATCCAGGTGAGAGCCAGGGATGAACATGTGGCTCCAGTGCCCTTGTCCTAGCTGTCTCAGACAGCTCAGAGAGGTGTGAAATGGGAAGCTGTGGTCTCACAGCTTTTCTTGCTACTGGCTGTGAGAAAGGAGGATGAAAAAAGCCTTCAGAAGAGCAAAGACACCTATCCAAGTGCCCATCTTTCCACTGGCTAGCACTTCCAAAGCCAAGATGTTCATGGTAGACAAAGTTTCCCACATTTGTGTCAGACCTCTTAGATCCCATACTGTGTCATTACCCTGCCAGAGTTTTGTCCCGGGGCTGCATAGGCTTTGTATGTTTAAAGTATCAACCATGGCTCTGCAATGAGATGGAAGGCAGGTCCTGCTTCCTCCTGCCACAGCATCCCGCAAAGCACTGGAGCAGAGTTTGTCACCTTGGTTCCACAGACACATTGCGTGGTAGCCCAGGTGTGTTGCAACACCAAGGGGAGCCCTATATGATGTCCCCTGCAGGACCACAGCCTACACGGTGGGTGTTGTCACAGACCTGGTGACTCAGCCCATCCATGAACTGAAGTCTGTCCATAACATGGGATTTGTAAAGGCTGAAATTAGGTCCAAGGTCTGAAGAAGGGAGGCCTGGGACATCAGAGGCCAGACTCTGGTCAAAGAAAACTCACCTGTCCCTGCCCCATCCCAGCACTGACAGTGTGAAGGCTCTTCCCTGCAATGGTCCCACTGCCACTGCTGTGCTGCTGCTCCTTCAGCGGCTGCCCTTGCATGGGCAGTGAGGAGGAGCAGGCAGGGTGGCAGGACCACTGCAATGGCACCTGCCATGCTCTCCCATCAATGCCATGATGATGCTGTGCCACAGCGAGGATGTAGTCTCATTTTTTGTTTTATGGCAGAGACAAGAAATCCTGCGGTTGCTCAGACACTTCCAAACCATTTTCCCGTTGGAGAGAAGGACCAGAGAAAGAATTAGCATTTTATAATATGAAATACTTATTTTGTCCTGAAACAAAAGCATTCAGCTTTCTTTTTGAACTTCAAGCATTCAAGATGTTTTGAAGAGGAGGCTTTCAAAAACTCCACCCAGAGATGAACAATATAGTGAAATGAAAGTGCAGGAAATCCTTTGGTATTGCTGAGTTCAGATTTGACACCAGAAAAGAGTTTTAGGGGTGAGGAAATGAGAGGAGGAGGGGAAGAAAAGTCTGTTTCCCATCTTTATGTGCAATATGGGAGGCACATGAAAATGCTCAAACCCAAAGACCGTCAGCAGGTGTTAGGTATTCACCAGACAGTGAGAGGAATGGAGCCAGCTTTAGTAAGGAGCAGCTGATGTCCCTGTGCTGGGCTGAAGGCTGTGAGGAGAGACACAAACAGGCAGTAAACTAAATTAGAAAACAAACAAACCGACTGATAGTTGTGCATAGGCTACAGCCCTCGCAATGCCTCCCGCAAGTCTACCACCATCTCAGCATGGGAAGCACAAAAAAGAGCATGAGGGAGATGAGGGCGAAAAGACAAGGACAAAGAAAAGATGGGGGAGAGCAGCGTGTCTCTCCCAGCAGAAGCCGTCTTTCCTCCTCTCTGTATGCTTTCCCTATCTTAATGTACAAAGCTAGCGGCCAGTTGATTAGATCGCTCTCTCCCCCTTGCCATTTGTATGTCGCTTCTCTGCTTATCTCAGATCTTTCCCAGGGCAGGGAGTATATCTTCATGTACACAGTTTAGCTGCATTGCAACACAGTGGCTAAGAAAAATAGGAAGGCACTCACAGAGAGAAAACAGCGCAAACAATGAAGGGGGGCTTTTTTGTGAACAATGGAAAAAAATAAACGATAGTGTCTGAACTCGTTACAGTTAACTGCATAAACATATTGAAAGTCTACTGCCCTGTGTGCTCTCATCATTCCCATGCACCTATTTCCCTAACCTCACTTACCCAGCGCAGCTAAGTATGGTGTCCTTTTACTGGAAATAAGCCCTGCCCCTGTCAGTGTTGAGAAAGATCACTGTAATGCTTGCTGCAGGGGAAAGAGAGAGGAAAATTGGTGCCTAATGTGCTAGCAGACAGTAAAACTCAAGGGTCATAGGAAGCCACAAATCTGCCAGAGATGATTAATTCAGTGGAGAAGGCGGAAGCCTAAAAGTTTTTTCTGTTTCCTTTGCACTGCCAAATTTCTTTTTACTTGATGCAAGGGACAAGACGGGATTAGGAGAGATGTCTGAAATGAAAGGTCCCAGGCAACGGGAGACACTGGGATACTGGATTGTTGCAGGGCAGCATGCCACCGATCAGGACCTATTTGAGCACAGGAGACATGTGTCTGCCTGACATGTCACACCGCGTCCCATTCTGTGACATGGCATGTTGGGTGATGTTAGACACAGCCTTTTGGTTGATTGGACAGGAGCCATCTCCAATAGGAGCCAGGCTCTGGTGGTACTTTCCTCCCCATCTCCTAAATCATGGTTTTACCTTGGTCTTTGGAGCAGCACAGAGATGAATTGTGTGAGGCTTGACTGGGCAGTCAAGGATGGAGAATTATTGCAAATATTAAGTGAGGCTGCAGGAAGCAAATCTTAAGAATCCCACAGTCCATGGGATTTCTCAGTAGCAGTATTTGTTAAGAAGGAGGAGACCTACACATTTGGACCAAAACAATGTCTTAGTTGCTGACCACTTTCTGGAAAAGGAATAGCAATATCTTAGTTGCTGACTGCTTTCAGGAAAAGGAATAGCTTCCATCACACTGAATGCAACACCTCGCTGCCCCCTCATCATCCCACCCTGTCTTCCCTCCATTACACAGCTTAAAAAATACAGACATCTCCCTTTCTCTATCAAGACCCTATGTAGCCCTGGCCTTGCAAATACCCTTCTGATCTTCCCTTCCCCCTTACCATGATAGATAAAGCTCCATTTCCCACTCTTGTTCTGCTGGCCTCCCTTTTGCAGCTCTCGATGCATGAAATAACCTCCAGAGAAAGTTTTTTGCATTCTCATCCTTTCCCATCAGGAAACTCACTTCTGTCATGGACCTGACAAGCAGTGCAGTAATATGGTAGTAATAATACACTAGATTTTCAAGATGTCCATAATGGACACACACAAATATATATCTATAAATGCAGGAAAGCTGTCAAAAGGATGTAACCAAAGGGACACAGGACATTTTTATTCCTCCTGCTCTCTCTTCATCCATTTCCCCCTGGTTTCTGCATTGCCTCTTCATTTTGTCAGTGAACTCTTTTAACCAGGGACTCTATTTCTGTCACTGGAGAGTACTTAAAATAAAAATAATAACAGCCCAAAGACCAAACAAGGAAGCTATTGAGTAACTGGTGAGAAACTGGGATGTGGAGTGAAGGCAAGGCTTCTCTACAGCTGTGGTGTCTCTGGCAGCAGGGAGGTACAGCGGCTGGATCTTAAACCCCCACTCTCACAGCTCTGGGTCCTCCCTAGAAAAGATCTTCACTGCAACCTCTTCCGATTCTTGTCTGTCACAGTGGGCTGCTAGTGAACCCCCCACAAAACTGTTACCTTTGTTATTCAGTAAGATAAAATGTTATATGTGCAGCTTTCAGACTCGGTTTTCTTTTAACATCTCTAAGACCTGAAGAGCAAACTAACTTTTTGTGCATTTTTCTTATAATTTTCAGTGCATTTACCAATACACAATTCTCCTGGAGCACTGATCTAATAAAAGACAACTTTCTGCAAACAAGAATCTCAATTGATGCAAACCCAGCAGTGATCCAGATGTCACGCAACAGATCTCTTGAAGGGCTGGGAATACAAACCTCACTTTTTTTTTTAATCTATACTTCATGCAAGCTGGAAAAGGGACTGACCACAGCTTGGAATCCAAGGGGCAGGCCGTGATTCATATCCAGGCAGCTAAACTCCATGGCATCTTCATTTCACTTTCGAAAATCCCAAGCATGGACGTGTCCAGACTCCATGCTGAGGTGGTCCCTGCACATCCTAACCTCTGAGCTGCACCCAGGCGCTGCGCAGGGGACTGCTGCTTGACTTGATCAAATCTATTTAGGGAAAATGCTACTGGTAAGCTCCACGACTATATGGGGGAATAGTGCTCGGCCTCATGGCCTGACCCTGTTTAATTTACCAGTGCAAACACGCCCATGCATCTGTTCCCTAGCAAATGCTTTTTTGTGTCCTTACTTTTTCTTGACAGGCTCACACAGCATTTACTGTGCATGGGCAGGGAGAGGCTCACATCCCACTCTGTCCACTTTCTGGAGAAAGTGCTATGTTTTGAAGCAGATCTGTGCAACATGAAATCCTGCAGGACACTACTAGCACACCAGCTTTCTCTTTGCTTCTCCAGACTCGCTGAGAAGGCGTTCTCACGCACGTGAGGCTGAGCTCCCCAAAAGACCTGACAGCAGCATCCTTTGAATACAAACTCCACCTGAGACACGCCATTTGTCAACCCCGCGGCTTGTACACACGTAGACACAAACAGCAGCAGAGGCACATTTTGAAAATGTTGTTCATAATAGAAGTGGCTGAAGAGACGATGCCTGTTCTTCTGCCCCGTCTTCCCCATGGGCATTCCTAAGCCAGGGTGGTGGTCTGCAGGTCTGCCTTGGGCAAACGGGCTGTCAGATGTGAGGCACACAGAGCTGTCCTATGCTTTTACTTTTGAGTGAACGTAAACATGGTAACAACGGTGCCTTATAATGAACAATCAGGTTGCAAATAATTTCAACGCCCTGAACTATAAATAGTCAGAACAAGCTTCAGGAATCTGGGCGTGCGTGGGGGCAGGAAGATGAATAGCTGGGAAGTGAGCTCTGGTGAAGTGTATCGAAACCTTGGATCCAAACCTCTCTGAATCTTTGACTGTGAACTGTCATGTGTGGACTGGCTTCTGGTGCCTCCTTTCTCCTGACTCTACAAACTGACAAATTCCTTGATCTTCAAAGCAGAAGAAACTGCCATGACTGACAAGTTTGACCTCTTCCACTCTGCTGGCCACAGAGTTTCACCATATAAAACATGCCCAGGAGGTAATTCTGTGTTGCTATTTGTAGGTATCCATGCAGGAAAGATCTGGTGTGTCATTTCTTGCAGAAAGTTTCAGCTGAGATGGGAAGAATTTGGCATTTTGTGCCTCTGTAATTTTGAGGTTAAATACCTTTCCTGAGTGCTATCGACAAGTACATGTGCATTTAGCTTTGGATTCACAAAGACTGTGTGTAAAGCTTTCTCCTGGGAAGGAAAGGGACATACATGCGATACCAGGAGCCTGCCACCTGCCTGGCCATAGCAGGAATCAGCTGAAGTTCACCACAGTCTTGTACGCACACATTTCCTTTTGTGGAAAATACTGGTGGCAGTGGGGTAGGATTAGTGGATTCCTGGCACAAATGAAAGCACATAGGTTTGAGACCCTCTACAAGACTTCCTAATCAAAAAAACCCCTAAAGTAACATGGGCTTATGCAATGTGTTGCAGTGTAATGAAGGAGCCTGAAGTAGTGAGGGCTTTGGTGGTTGCTCTGTATGAGTTAGGTACCTTAATGAAACAAAGCCTCCCCCTGCTTTTTGTTTTCTAGCAAAGGGAGCTCGGGAATCTGAACTCGAAGGGTTCCTCAGAGTGCCACATGTCCCGTGACTGGGGAACAGAAAATAGGACCAGGTCATACGCCGCATCTGCTCTGCCGTTTGGATGCAGCTCTTCCTATAATTTCCAGTTCATTCATTTATTACTTACTGTGATTAATTTCTGTGGTTATTTGTTCAGCCATGCGATGATAACTGAATATAAGCTGGTTATTTGCCTGTTCTATATGCTATCTAATGTGTAAGAAATGCCTTTACCTTCATGAAAGCTTAACAGGCACAGAGCATTGTTTATTAAAGCAGGGAGGAAAATAATGTTAGATTGAATGTGGAATGTATCTGGGGAAAAAAGACAGAGCTCTCCATTTATGAAAACTGAAGTCCTAGAATTGATATTATTCAATTCATCTGAATAATTAAGCGGTAATGACCATGGCATAGGCTATTTCAGGCAATTAATGATCAGCTCTAGGGGTTGATGGCCTGTGAGGAAGCTAAGGGACATTAGCCTCTGCTGGCTATTAGTTATCCAGATATCGCTGTGTGCTGACTCTATTGCAGATACCTCCCATTTTTAAAATATAGATGTTAAAAGCTATGCTAAAAACACCCACAGTGTAATGACTAAAAGTGAGACAGACATCTCTGCAAAAATAGCAAGCAGCAGGGTCAGTACTGTGGTGGCCCAAAGGCCTTTTGATGACATCTCAACTTCTGTTTGAGCCCTGATGGCCGACGGTGGACGGGTGAGGAGGCACCTCCATGTGCTTCCAGGTCCCCTGTATTC
This sequence comes from Chionis minor, assembly GCA_013398295.1. Taxonomy (NCBI): domain Eukaryota; kingdom Metazoa; phylum Chordata; class Aves; order Charadriiformes; family Chionidae; genus Chionis; species Chionis minor. Next base: position 200,308 of record VZSF01002708.1, on the reverse strand, counting down.
AAGCAGGCCCCCTCTCTAGGGACTGCTTTATGCACACCCACCAGCATGAAGTGTCCTGAGAAGCAACAAGAAGGGGAACGTTGCATGTGTTCCTTTACTTGTGCATGAGTTTTAGCCCTTTAGGAAAGAAAGAAAGAAATAGAAGGAGGGTGGAAGATACTTGGGTGGTTTGTATATGTGTGTATATAATGTGTACGTACAAATACAAATATAAAATAATGTATCTGACACCAAAAAAGCAAAGCATTTGGATATTTTTGGCAAAGAGTACTTGTAAGGGATATTTATTTAGGCCTTTCTTTTAATGAGAACTGGTTAACAGAAAACACCTTGATCTGCCTTTCTTAGTCTGCCCAGCCCCTTTCTTTTGCATCCTGCTAAACTGCCCCAAGACTGTTCACACAGCACAGAGATTATGACCAGAACATAGATGAAATGGAGCTTCAAGATGCATTTGAATGGTTTTGTCCCCACCACCATGTCAAACTACAACCCCAGATGTAAGACAGAGACTAGCTGTGTGGTTTTATAGCACAAAAAAGCATAAAAAGCCACAGACTCCCAAATCTGCAACAATCAAACTGAAATAGGTAAAGACTGAAGGGTAGCAGAGAAGAAGGAACCAGAATAAGAATTGGTTTTATTTCAATAGCAGAAAATTTACCTTTTTTTTCTTTTTTGTTCATTTTTTCCTGGGGTAAGGAGGGGAATCAGCATTTTTTTTTTATAACAAAGTTATATTAGATATGGTCTACTGAATCACATTTGTTGCTAGTGTAATTTTGGTTCAGACAAAAGCAGTCTAATTCATGTGAGATGGCTCTATTGCTTACCTGACTGGGACACTTACAAAAATACTCTGGAAAGAATCAGGAAATTGCAGGAAAACGCACCTAAAGAGCATCTACCATTTCTATGGAAGATGGAATTCTTATATGCTGCAGAGTTTATTAATTTTGTTATATATTGCTCAGGCCCCAAGTGTAATTTCTTTTTCATTGTAAAGAAGAGAAAAACTGATGCCATCAGATCCAGTGTGTTGTTGGAACAGTGGTGACAAATTGTAAACATACCTTTTGCTGTGGCCCACAGAATCATAGAATGTTAGTGGTTGGAAGGGACCTCTGGAGATCATCTGGTCCAACCCTCCTGGCAGAGCAGGTCCACCTACAGCAGGTTGCACAGGACGGCGTCCAGGTGGGTTTGGAATGTCTCCAGAGTCGGAGACTCCACCACCTCTCTGGGCAGCCTGCTACAGTGCTTTGCCACCCTCAAAGGAAAGAAGTTCCTCCTCCATCTTCTAAAGCTGCACCCAGATTTCACACCAAATTGCCCTATCCAGCTGTAAATCCATGGTCTACTGAGCTGTTCCTCTGTAGTACTGCCCTGGTTTGTTTTTTTTTAAACCATTCTCAAAAAACGGAACAAAAGAGGAAAAGAGGAAAAAAAAAGGCAAAAAACCCCAAAGAAATCTGTTCCTAGAAATGCAAGCCAGAACAAGCCCTACTTGGGGCTCTCTCTATAACCAAACAGACGTTACTAAGTTGTTTGCAAGCAGAAAATGAGCAGCAGGTTACAAACGGGCAGCTTGGCCTGCTAGTGCCACGGCGGGACAAGACTGAGCTTTGTTCTGAAAACACCCGTGCTGCATATTCCATTTGCCGAGGCTCTGATCTTTTGATCTTGATGTCCAGAGAAGCTGCCCAGGTTATCATTTCTTAAAAGTGTCACATCTAATACATGGGATTTGGGAAGATGAGGGACTAAGGGAACTGGCCATGAGGTTTCAGAAGAAAACAGCTAGAAGGAGGAGGATGTGAAAACTCAGCCTGACCTTACCAACCCTGTGAAGTCAGCTGCCCTGTGTCCCTCTCTGGTTCAATTAAGGCTGCCAAAATATGCTTGCCTCAGCCCAAGTCTTCTCTCTCAGGCCTTACTGCTGTGATGAGTGCAATGAAAACACTCAAGCTAGTTTGTTCCCTCATTAAAAAAAAAAAAAAAAAAAGCACTTACTTTTAATGGGTAATAATTTTGCAGCTGGTTGAGTTTCCCTGGTAATTAGATTTATCCTCCTTAGAGTTTTTTGTACTGCTCATATTTTCATAGTCTCCAGTTTGATAGCCTAAGTGTTCAGAGCAGCTTCTCCTGGCCAAGCTACTCATTGGTCTGTTACCTTTGGGTCTACAAACTAATTCCTGAGAAGAAATCACCTCAGCCTTCATCCTTTCTTTCCTTTTTCTTTTTATGATAAGGTTAAAACACTCAAAGTATTTGTATATTTTCCTAATTTATTATTACAGGGAATAAATTAATTTCAGATTCATTTAGAAAAAGATGCAGTAGATGCCTTGTACACAAGAGGGCACATCAGCTTCTCCTTTCATCAGCAGCAGTCCCCTATGCTACTGTGTTCACTGATAATTTCTGCCTTCAGCCAGGCATCTGGGGCTGGATGTCACAGAAGAAGGACGGCTGTAAGGCAGGCTTTTAGTCTGTATAGGTACCACCACCTAGGGATGGTCTGAAGGCCTTTCATGCTGGTAAAGCAATATCGATGGGAGTATAAATACACTGTTATAAATACTCCTTTATATTATTATCACTGTTGTTACTGAACATAAACTTTTGGCTTGCAAGCCTAAAAAAAGCCCAGATTTTCAGACATAAAAAGAGGTAGGGCTCGTGGCTGTTTTCATCCTCTCCTTCACCCTCTTTCCTCCCTTTCCCCCAGTACAACGTTGGAAGCAGAGACACCAGGTACCAGTTTCCACCCCTCTCTGCTGGCTGAGTATGAAGATTTCATTTCAAAACCTTTTGACAGGGAGGAAATCTCCCAGACCTGAAGGTGGGCTGGGGGCTCTGCGGCTCCGGAGTGTTGTGTGACGTGGAACCAAAGCCCTGGTGTGGGTGACTTGCTGTCCCCTCAGTCCCGCTTCCCCAGGACAGCCTGGCTATGGTTTAAAGCTGAATTTAACCTCCCTGAGGGGAAGGGACACCTTGTCTGAACCCAGACCTTTTGCTAGCCCCACCCTGGGTTTGCTCTAGGTACCAAACTGGAGAGCGGTCACCCCAGGAGACCCAGGGTGTCGGTCTCATTCACAGAGAAGCTTTCTGCCCCAGCTAGGAAGTAGGACTTCCCCACATTCCTCCAGTTAATTCATCACCAGCACTGGGCTTCCCAGAAGAGCTGGCTGCTGCCTCTTATTTCCTGGGGGAAGAACTGCACCCCCTTTCCTTTTCCTTTCCACTGGCAGCTCTTCTGGTCAAAGCGGTGCCAGAGGAGCCAAGGTAATTTCTGTAAAATTCTCCCAGGGGATGTAAGCAACCGAGCAGAGGTGAAGGAATTATGGTGTTTCTCCCATAAAGTCTTGATTTAACTTAAAGACACAAAAAAAATCAAGGTTTTATACAATGATACGAAGTCACACTACTACACTGTCTCCACTGAGCAGTGGAGGAAGGAAGTTATGAATTTTGAAGAGCAACAAATGGCTTGTTTTTTAAAAGAGAAAAGACACTCTCTATCGAACATTTTTCTTGTAGCACCTCAAGTCTTTTGGGAAGGGCAGACATGAACACCGCGCTTGCCTTCCAAATGCCCTTGGAGAAAGGCTGAGGTGAGCAAAAGGGCGAGCGAACCCAGGCTTTTTGACAGAAGAGCAAAGGTCAGAAAAGCTCATCTTTAAAAAGGGAAACCAGGAAAAAAAGAAAACTGACCACAGTTCATCTGGGTGCTTTTCCCTCCTACTTTATGGTGTCTCCTGACTCTGTCACGTGCAGTGGCAGAATATCGCTGTCACCAGTGTCACTTGGTAACCATCCAGCGAAAGGCCACCTGTTGGAGAACATCTCAGAGCTGAATGCCAGCTTTGAAAAAAACACGGATATGGTTAAAGCCAGTCATGTCAGACGTAATTAGAGATTTACTAGGCCATTGCTGGAAGAGCCTCTGGAACTTTCCAAAACGCTGGGTCGCTGACTATCAAATTTATTTGCTTTTCCATTTTAGCAATCAATGAATGTGCACTTGTGGAAAGGCTGCTGAACTATTTCTCACATCAATCACAATTAGAGAAGTGCTAATCATGTTAAGGATTTGTTAATCATACATTAAATTAAATGAATGACACATGTTCTCGTACAGTGCGCTCACCAAATGGCAAGCCCATCTTAGACACTCTCCCTTGTTCCCTACAGTATGCCTGTTTGGCTTACAAGTACATAATGATTTATACTTTTAATTAGATTATTGCAGTGCATAAAGTAAGCAGCATTCCTGTCATCTGCTAGTCATCTTTTTTTCCTTTTACAGAGACTGCTGCACAGTTAGGACATTAATAGATCTGCGTTATCGATATATTCCACAGGGCCTGAAAAATTGGTCTAAGGACTCGTGTGGGGAGGAAAAAAGGACATTGTGTGGATGTGTCCCCTGAACAAGCCAGCAATGGAAGACAGCTCATTAATTGTGCTAAACTGGGGTTTGCATTGCCTTAGCTAGGTTGCTACGGGGAAGGTGCATCAACAGGTACAGAAGTGGCATATTCAAAGGTTTTCTCAGCCCTGGCTAAAAAGTGTCTCTTCTGCAATTGAGAGCGCTTTGACTAAAGTAAATCCTTGTTAATAGTGAAAGTGCATATATAAAAAAGAGGAAATGTAGTGAATGTAAACACAATTAAAACAAATTAGAAAATATACTGGGTAGCAAAACAAGACAAAATGCGAGTGCACTGGCTGGCTGCTGGAAGAGGACCTGGGGCTATTTACCTGTCCTTAGCAACTCTCCTCAGCGTCAGCTTTTACGCACTGCTGGTGTTGCGCTAGCTCCCTCTTTGCTCAGGAACAGGACAGCCTGTCTTCTACCAGGGTCACAGACTGTTAGAGGAATTTTAATTCCACCAGGAGCAACATACTTGCTGTGGTATCAGCCGTTTGCTAGAGGGAGATGGCAAACTATTTAAGATGATAATTCAGTGGGAATTTGTAGTAGTGGTAGCAAAAAAGCAAGATGGCCCATTCTGATACTAATTTTGCAGAGGTCTTGGAGCACCATGCAAATCCCCTAAGTGTGGGAACACGCTGATTCTGTGTCAGCAGCAGACTAGCTCTGGCTATTGAGCCCGATACTAGACATTAGCAAATAGAAAATAATAAAAGGCCTTGAAAATGAAAGAAGGAGCAAAAGTGGAGAATTTAATTCATGCTGATCCACATGGCCTTATGGAAAATTGATCTGTTTATAAAGAAAATCTGATTTCCTTTTTTGATGAGATTACAAGTTTGTGTGATAAAGGAGCTTGCAGCAGAATAAGTATTCTTTGATTCTTCTTAAAGAAATCCTGCATGACACATGGGTTAGTGCTATCAGTGCTATCCACTAAATGCCCTAAACTGTCTGTATGACAGCTACCAAAAATTGTTTGTCCATGGATACTCAGAAATTGTCATTTCTACTCATGTTCTGCAGGGATCTGTATTAGAGTTGAACTCTGCTCATTACTTCAAATTAAGAAGCATGCATAAAATTATTTCTAGTTACAAGTACAGATGCTGAAGAAAAGGCACAGAGGTGAGGAAAGGATGGTGATCTCTTGGGGAAACTGGACTTCAACGTCTACCTGCAGCCTAGGGCGTCCATGAACCCTTCTGGCCGTACCGTGCATCAGATGCGGTGTTGCATCCAAAGCATGCTTTGATACCACTGCCAAGTGGGGATCAGACCTCAAGGGACCACAGCTGGAAAAGAGCTGGGCCATCCCCTCAGGGTGGGGAGCCGCATCCTCAGAAATATCAGCTCCCTACAGCAGCTTGGGAGGTGATGGCGTACAAGGACCAGTGCAGTCTCCTGGGGCAGCGCCAGCAGCCGGGATCCTGGGTATATAATCAGAGGAGCAGTGAGGTAAATTTAGCTCTGTTGTCAACACAGATACTAGCACATAACTCTGGTGTCCCCATTTTCAAAGGGACTTGAAAGACTAGAGACTGCAGCGAAGAGCTGCCAAAATGAATTGAAGGCTGGAAAAACTGCTGTGTACTCAGAGACAGGAAGAATCTGTTAATTCGCCAAAAACAGGCTGAAGGGAGATTGAGTTTCTGTATGTAATTTCCTGTGTGAGGGGGGAAAAAAAGAGTCTTAATATCTGGAAGTTAAATCCAAGTGCATTCAAACCAGAAACAGTGACAGACGTTTTCAGCTGTGAGGCTGTTAGTTGCTGGAACAAGTTACAAGGGAAAATGATGCATTTGCCATCATTAGGTGTCTCTGAGTAAGGGCAAATCTTTCTGGAGAAACTACTTCCTTTTCTTTTCTTTTCTTTTCTTTTCTTTTCTTTTCTTTTCTTTTCTTTTCTTTTCTTTTCTTTTCTTTTCTTTTCTTTTCTTTTCTTTTCTTTTCTTTTCTTTTCTTTTTCCTCTTTCCTCTTTTCTTTACTTTTCTTTTCTTTTCTTTTCTTTTTCCTCTTTCCTCTCCTCTCCTCTCCTCTCCTCTCCGTTTTCCAGCAGGATACAGCACTATGGCCTTTGTTGTGAAGCAGGTGAGAGACGTCATGAGATTTTAAAGTCTGTGCATTATTAAGAAGTTACCCCTACATGTTAGGATGGAATAGAGGATACGGCCCTACAAAGACAGTGCAGGTCACAGCCATGTATTCGAGTCCATTAAATGTCACTGCAGCATCTGCTCCTGAGCCTCTGGGACTGGTAGTTAATTTTAAACATGGACTGGATTTCTTCCCACATGGTGTCTGTGTTCTAGCAGGTAGAATAAGGTTGCTTATATGACTGAATTAAGCCTGGGCGCTGGTGAGGGAAGCAGGTGTTGGTGGGAAAAGCATGCACCAGGAATGTGTTTAGATATCCCGGATAGCACTTTCCAGTGCAAAACAGATACAGATCCCCATCTAGCCTCACACTCTTACCTGTTTACTTTAGTGCTGCTGGAAGCTAAACACACTCCTGCTTCTCTCCAGTTGCCATGTAACAGTCCTGTCTGTTGTCACAACCCAACTCTTGCACTTGACCAAGACATCTTGGCTTTTTTTGGACCGCTCTTGGCTGTTTTTCTCCTTCCTCAATCAAATGTTAGTTTCAAGAGACTAAGTAGGCTCTTTCTGGAAAAAGTAGACTTGCTTAAATAGAATAATTTCTCCGAGTGTTTTTACCTCTAAGTTGCAAATGTCATCGAACCCAAAGTAACTGTTTCGTGTTTGCATAGTAGATCTCATGCACACCAGGGAGCATTTCAGACCCAGTGTGTTTCACTGCTAATAGGGTTTGCAGCTATGTTTGCAAATTCCAGATACCCCATTTACTTCACTGAGCTTCAAGTTTATACATTATAAAGAACTAGAATGAAATATTAAATGGCTAAACGGCGAGTTGGTACAGTATCCTGCACTACATTTTTCCCCATATTCCATTGGAAAAAGGACAAAGGCACAATAAGACTAAAAGAAATCTATTATGTGTGGGCTTTAGAAAACATTATCTTTACTTCCAAAATACACTGACTTGCATATAATTTACGTGGAGCATGCAGAGAAGACCTTAAAATGACCCATTAATCCAAATTCAACTGGAAAGTGGAATAGCTGTAACTGATCTGTTGTCACAACAACAGTACACAGAAGTCATAGGAACAGACTGAGAAGATAACGCTGCTAAATTGTAGATGTTTTCCCACAGGATCTTCAGCCAGCTACAAACACTTTCATAGTTTTCAAAGAGATACAGCAAAGATAAAAATTATATTTCAAGTGTTTTCCTTGCCTACTTTATGTGAATCACACTATTGCTTACATTGTTTTGTCAGTTCAATGATCGTTTCACCTTATATTTCCCCTTTCTTTGTATTCCCCTTGGAGTATTTATATTCCTAGCCCATCCCCTCATTCCCACATACCAGGACATTGCCTACATGTTCGGATTTACAGCATAGGATTAATTTAAACCAGAAAAGGACTGAAACCTAATTGGACCAGTTCTAAAGCAGAAAACAGGGATAAAGCTCTCATTAACTTGAAGTTTTAGGCCTTGACATAAGTTAATAAAGAAATATTTGGTTTTATACCAGGGTTGTTTTCTTAATCCCCTAAATATTTGTTCATACCAGACATCAGTTCCAGAAGCATCTGCAGCAGGGGACTGCTGGAGCTGCTTGGTCTGCAGCTGCCAGGCTGGGTACAAAACTGGAGGAGGGAAGCTGGGAAACTCTCCCTCAAGGTGGCCATGACATATACGGAGTCAACTCTTTGTCCCTTCCTGAAGGACACGCACAGCCTGTGTACCATATTTTGTGGGCACACATGCCGTAGTGGCAAGAAGCACGCTTAGTAGTGACCGAAAGGAGCACCTCTTTGTGCAGCCCCTCTCCAGCTGACTGATGAGGGGGTAGTCAGTCCAACTGACAGTCTTGAAACGATGGCAAGCCACAAATTATCTGGATGTGCCAACAGGGAAAAGCGGGTCTGTCTTACGGCATGGGAAACACTGTGCCCACACAAGTGCCAGAGATCCTGTTGCTGATTCTCTTCCAGAATACATTTGTCCTTAGCCCCGGGTCTCCATCTTTATTGCCCCCCTCCAACAGGGAAATACGCCTGTGGTGCCCTGAATGCCCTATTACCCTTCATGGATACCTGCTCTTCTGTGTAGGTGGCTCCAATGCTTCACCCATGCTGAAGGCCTCACTTTGTCATACATTACTTGACACCTTCCTTGTCACACATTGCTTGTATGACCTTCCTAATGCGGGTGGGGGTTTCTCTGCTGCCTAAGAAAGCCCACCATGAAAAGTGTAAGGAAGCAAACAAACCATTGGTGTGATAAGCACGTGAAGCTTGTGGTCATCACCAAGGTTTTTAGTTGTCATTTGCAATGTAAGCAGATCCACTTCCCACCACATGATTTGCTTGGATACAAAAGGCTAGTCTTGTCTGGGCTGGTCACATGGATGCTTCTGTATTTGCCGCATTTTTCTTGTTATTCATAATTTATTTAGAACCAGCCCCGTTCAAAGTCAAAACAAAGACAGTATGTTCAGTCACTCAAATTATAGGCCGTTCCCCAGGGCAATAACCCAAGAGTACAAAAATTCATACAATGCCTTCAAAAAAGAAGGAAAAACAGCAGCTTCATTATTTGGCAAGCAAGAGCTATGATTTTGTTGAGACTTGCTTAAAAGAAACATTATCAGATTTTGTTTTGTCCTCTCACCAAGGAATCTGTGCATAAGCATAAATTATTTAAGCATTCAGGATTTAGGATACGCCAGAGTAAAAATGTCCATCACTGTACCCTTTCTTTGCCCTGCATTCCTCAAAACAATCCTCCTGTGCTGAGCTGCCTAATGATCCACAAAACACTGGCCTGCCGATTGCATGAAGTAGCTTTCTATCCCATGAAAATCTGGTTCATGTAAGGGTTACGAACCGCAGAAGTGCAGGCTAAGAAAACTGTTCAGAAAGCTCTCGGTTGAGATGAGAGACCTCTGGATGTTTACAGCTGTTGAAAGACAGCAACAAGCTTCAAAAAAGAGGCCACAGGACAGTGGCTACTCTACTAAAAATAAAGATGTTTTTCCTGGAGATGTACTTGCTGACTTGAAAGTGGCCTCTCTGCAGGCACAGGGGGATGATGCTCACTGTTCACTCTCTGGCAAGCGCTCAGGTATGGCCTCTGGTTGTTGAAATGAGCTATAGGATGAGGGGGAGGTAGGGGAAATGTGCCTATGGAAACGTTATAAATGCCTAACCCCAACCAGGCTTCCTCAAACGGACTATTCTTTTTTTTTTGCTTCTCATTTTTTCTAGTCAGAAGTACACAGAGTTGAAGATCAAAACAGTATTTCCTGCTAAATTGTCATTCTTGCTGCTACTCCTACAGCTCAGCACATCTAAACTTAGCTAACTGTAGCTTCTTACTTTCCTTTTTTTTTTAATTTATTGCTTAGACATACCATACTTTTCTTTCTTAAGACCAATGTGATAGTCATTTTTGGATACTGGGAGTATACCATGGGGGAGGATTCCTGTTCTTGTACTCATCTCTACATACCTCTTTTCAGATGCTTTTGGAGGCAGGTTACCAAGATGGTTGCACTTTTGGTCATATGTCATTATAGCTTCTTCCCTGCAAAAGAAAGCTGTTTTCTAAATAACAACAAACAGGGACAGACCCTGATTGTGAGTAGTTTTGTAATACTCTTCTGTAAAGCAGCTGTAGTTTTGGCCATTTACACCAGTAGTACAGAAGCCTTATTCCCTGGGTACTTTTCCCAGGCGGATAACCCGAACTAGTGTTGTGGGTGGATCAAACTCTTTGTATTTCACAGCAGCTAATGAGCGGTCATGGTATGGCAGCAATTTTTATGACCTCCACGTAGCTTAATCCGTAATCAGATACCATTTCTTAAATGAACGTGCTGACTAAAATGCAGTCCTACAGATCATTTGAAAACCTTAAATGTGTTGTTCGCTGGTCACTTTACTTCTAGACTGTATGTTGACTTTTGTGTGTACTCCCTCTGATTTGTTAGTGAAGATATAAAAATGAGCATCAGAAATAGTTAAGCAGAAAGCTTACACTTTTTATCCCTCATCAAAAGCCTTAAGGCATTGCCATGTAATTAGCTGAGGTGGTGCAGACAACTGACTGTTATGCAAACTGTGTGGAAGAAACAAGGAGGAAAAGATAAATCAGTAGAACTGTAAGAAACAAAAAGGCTCAGTTACCATGCTTTGTAACCTGAAAGAAAACCCAGTAAAAGCAGAAGAAAACAAATCATATGATACAGTAGTTCAGTAAAACCATCTTTATACAGAATGAGGTTTTTTGCCAATGTACTAATTTAAATCACTTCTGCAGATGAAGGAAAAAAACCTATATATTCTCCCTTATGAATTTAAAGAGGAAAGACCAAGAGCAGTTTCCTCATTCTCTCCCATGACACAGCAAAGTTCTGCACAATGATCAAAGTTTTACCATAAATCACAGTCTATGTGACCTTTTAATTTATTTATTTCTAGTAGCTATCAAAGGCCCAGAAGAGGCCTTTACACTATTATCTGAAAGGCCAATGAGTAAGGGTTAAGCCCTTCTTTTTCTGAAGTCAAACAGCTTGGGAACTAGTGTCTTCTACACTGGTAGAAGAGAACTGACTTTCAGGGTAGGTGTGCCTTTCGCCCTGGCCACGGTCAGGGAAGAGATTTGGGGTCTGTTGACGGCTGCTGAGTTTTTGACCAACACTGTCCATGCTGCTGCCTAACCCATCTGCCTCTGCTCTGGGAACTGTTGACTCCTCTTTACTCAAAGACCAGAGACAACCATATAAGATTGTGTATCTTTCTCTTTGCTCTCTCCTCAACACTTGAATGAGATATAGGATTCCTGTCTGGACTGGCCTTAACATTTGCCAGTGAAGGCCATTAATCCCAGAGACAGGCAAATCTCCCATCTCATTTTCTCTTCTGCCTGAAGACTCACGTCCTTTTTCCCCTCACGTCTCTCCCCAACACTGTCAGAGAGATCACAGCTTCTCCTGTAGGGCAGCTGGGACTGGCTGGGGCATCCACCGGGGAGACACCCCCAGCCAATTTAGCAGGTCAGCCGCGGCACAGGTATGAACTTGGCAGAGGCATGATCTGATCTATCCACCCTGCCTTTTCTCCCCCAGATATCAGTGCACTTGTTTTGCCTGCAGCATCTGAGTGGCAAAACTGGCAAGGCTGTGGAAACAGAACAGAAAATTACTGAGCAGATGAGGGCTCAGAAAATCCAAGGATGAGATGGAGAAGCAGGCAAGAAGAGCTAAAGCTGAGCAGCCAGCAGTGAATTGGAAATAAAAGCCCATAGCTCTCCTTGGGTTTGTACGAATTTTCTACTTTTATATCCATGAAAGTGACTCATGACTCCCTCGGAACTGAATTTCAGGATGACGAGGCAAAACCTGGCAGACAGCCTTCCCGGGCTGCTCCTGTTCTTGCTCAGCACTATTTCTGCCCTCCCACATGGCACTTTCTTAAAAAAACTAGAGCTGGTTCTGGGGAAAGTTTTGAAATGCCAACACAAAGGCAGAAATTGGAACTTACCTTCCAAATGCTTTTCGTATTTAAATTGAGAGAGAGGAGCCTGACAGGTAAGGTTTTCAGGCTGCTGGACTCTGCAAAACTCTGAAAAACTTATAAGGGAGAGCAGCTTGTCAGGTACATGGCTGCAGGTGCCTTTCTGTCCAGATATACTCTGTGCATGTATCACCCAAAAACCATTGAAGCCCCTTGATAATTTCCATGTATATTGTTAGAAGGGAAGTGCTCTCAAATATAATTTTTTTTTTTTTCTACAAGAGTCAAGAAAATATGCAGCTAGCTAGAGAAACAAAACCCTGGGAGCATGTAGGCTTGATATGGTCTCTTCATTAGATGTCAGAGAATCCACTCCGAATGCCCCAAACAAAAGAGAAGTTTGGGGTTGAGCTTATGCATTATTTGATAATGCTGAATATAACACAAAGTTGCAAACAGCTACTTTTCAATTTTGTATTCTTACACAGCAGTAGGACCTTGCTCTTGTTTTGAATTGCTAAAAAATCCCTGTTTCTACTTGTATCTGGTCTATATGTTGTACAAACACTGGCATTTTTTCAGATTTATTATCTTATAGATAAGAAACCTCAACACATCCCTATTTTAATTTGTCTGTATCTTAAATTCTTATCATAGTCTGAAAGGTACTAAGGGTTTTGTCAAGCAAATGTAAGGATTTGCTGTTTGTCAGCTAAAAATCTGTTACCTCAGCTTCACGAAAGAAATGTTGTTCTGGTTTGTATGAGTTTCTGGTCTCTGTCAGGGCTCCTAGGCACTATGGCAATACAGACAAATAATAACTGCATCTAGTGCCAAATGGCACAGGTGCCAAAATAGTTTGTACCAGCTGAGTAGAAAATGGATGCTTCCCCCTCGCTTTGCAAGAAAATTTGATTTTCTGAAAAAAGAACAGAAAGCTCTAGGTTGTCTTTTTTCATTAAAAAACAAAAAAAACCAAAACCAAAACACCAAGAACAAATGTATTTTAGAAATGCCTCTGCAGTGACTGTTGAGAGCTGTCACTCTCTCAAGGCAGAAAACAAGCAGAAGGAGTAGAAGCAGTGAACCACAGCCTTCATAAGGTTGTAGGGTGAAGGTTTCAAGTAATTTAAATTGTTTTCTCAATAAATTAAGCATTCATTTCAAAAAGCAAATCTTTAATTGGGGAAAAAAATTTTACATTTGTTTTCACTAAAAATAATTTTGAAGGAAAATTTTGTACTAACTTAATCAATAAGTAGAGTATATCAGTCCTGTAGGGATGGTCTGTGATTCCTAGTATCCAGCCAAAGGAAGCAAGAATCTGCACAACCACAAAATCTAAACCTGAGACATTTACTGCTGCAAGACTGCACGCTTCTCCTAGTTCTTAGTTGTGGTAAAGGATTACTGTATGGTGTTTTCTTCAGAAACCCTGATGTCTTTAAGAGAAGGTGGCCAGCACATATTGCCCTTGGATGGTGATGCCCATTTTTCATTTTCATTCAATGGTTAAATAGTATTTGATCTTTTTGTTCAAGCCTCAGATCCTGAAGACACGAGTCTGAGTAAGAATCTCAGATTTCATTTTTTAAAACTACACCTTCAGGCCTTGTGATAAAGAAAGCCTGTAAAGGTAACATCTAATCCTTCCCTTCCCACGTGTATCCAACCTTTCCTTACACCATAAGCTCAAGTATCAGGAGGCCATTAACACAAGCCAGAGACACTGTTTTTAATCTCCAGTTTGTTGAAATCTGCCTCATTGTTTGTCTTTTTCGTAACACTTGGCATGGGCAATGATTAATGTTGCCAACATTTTCCTTGCCAGGAAAGATATTTCTTTCCTCTCTGGAGTGCAAGAGAAGCCTGGAGACACCTCCTGCTCTGGGGCTGCCTTTCCTTCCTCACCTATGGGGAGCCGAGCTATGGAGAAGGATGGAAATCTTGTGCAGAAATCAGGAGCAGAGGGGTATTTCCAAGCAGGAAGGAAGGAAAAGAAGCAGTTTACAATTTTTCTGTGGGTCAAGAGCAATGGGAAAAGAGTAAAGGAACTCCAAACAGCTTTTCCCTTTCTTTTCCACTCCTGCTGAAATGGTGCTGATAACCTCTCTTCTCCCCTCCTCAGACACAGCACTATACCTTCGCAAATTGCCCCATGAAATGCTGCTTGGCAGAAACCTACAATCAGAGTAATTTGATTGACCTACAGCCTGCTCTAGGTTGATCCAGAAAATGAGGGCTACTGGGATGAGGCCGGTGCAGTTATAGTCCATACCCAGGCTGTGGGTTAAGACACCTCACTTATGCTGGCGCAGTGACCTGGGTTAAGTTTAGCCCTATGTGGGGCAGATCTCCACCTGCATCTTCTCAATTTTTGCTCTCCCTGTGAGGTGGGGTGACCGGGAGAGGCATTTTTGGCTGGCCATTTGCAGCTGGATGCTTGCCAGCTCCTTTTCACCTCCTGAACACCGCAGAAGCGCCAGATCAGATTTGAGGATCTGGCCTATTATTTTTTGATTATTGTCCCAAGGATAGACGAGTACCCTCTTCACTTGTCAGCAACTAATAGGTCACAAGTTGGCCAGTTTACCAAACATGAAAACAATTTGCCAACAGCAGGGACTTACACCCTAAAAGGAGAGAACACGCTTTTAGCTGGCAGCCTCCTCGCCACCCTGAACAAAGGAGAGATATAGGGTATCGGTCTCTGCAGATATAGGGTATCGGTATCTGCTTTTAAGTTGTCCCAAGTGCTAACTTGTTTCTGATTTTTAGGCTGTCTGTCTTTTGAGTCTTGCTTGTCTATTGCTAACAACTGCTCAGTGAGCTAATACTTCTGAAGAGCTGCTATCAGTCACCCACACTGCCCGGTCTGGAAAACAGATGTGAAGTTTTTGGTAGCTCAATCCTTATCCCACTGCATTGGTGGGATCCTGCCACCGATGACCAAGGGCGGAGGATAAAAGCCAAGTTATTCTGCTGCCTATTGTCAGGCTTCAGCAGTCTTTAATGTGCTGAAAGGGCCTAGATTTATTTCATTTCAAGTGATTGTTGTGCCAGCTGCATCCTATGTGAATATAGAGACAAAAATTCCTATTTAGCCCTAATGGTATCTCAGTATATTCTAATTGCACATTCTTCCTTCCCTTGTATACAGCAGCTACACAACTCGGAAAGAAATGCCAGCAGTAAATGAAGGCGGTTTGAAAGTTACACAGGGGTGTGGAGGAGGAGAGAGAAGGCTTAGGATGGATGGGAGGGAATTGCAGCCCCTTCCTCCTGCTGCTCCCTGCCAACATTCCCCAGCCTCACGTCTCTGCAGCCCTTCCCTTGGATCCCCCGCCGCTTTGCAACACTCTTCCACTAAAGAGATGCTTAAGATGGGAAGGGAACTTACTTGCATGGTGACGAAATGTTGCCCTCAGCTGTGATTCATGGTGGGAACAGTCCTTGGCCCTTGCATTCGGCCCTATAGTGTGTTTTGGCAGAGGAGCAGGGGTTGGGCTTGGCCACCTGAAGTTCATGGAGTTATAAGAGGAACATTGTTTATTCTTATTAAGGCAATGAGCTGAGTGTGGTTATTTAGGGTATTTGCGGGAAGATTCACCAGCCCTGATATGATGACCCGTAAGTTAGGGAGTTCATTCAGCTGCCCACACAGAGATGGCTCGTGCACTGTGAGGTGCCCTGGGGCACCCCAGACAGCCACAACAGCACAGGTCACCTCCAGCTCCTGCCTCCTCTCTCCTGTCCTGTACAGATGTCTCAGAGACCCCTCGGTATATCCAGTGGCACTAGACAGCTGCCTGTGGGCAGCTGCCTGGACCCCTCAAGGGCTGAGACTAATATAGTCTCTTTTTCTAGGAATGAATAGGCTGCTCCAGAGGACAATTAAGCATCTAAGGGAGGTCAGATGAATTGCCCTCTGGAGGTTCATGTTTCACTTCTTTGGTCATGCCTACAGATTATGGATTTACAAGTATCTTGTATAAAGTGAGAAAAATCCCGCTTATGCTGCAGCAAAACGTGGTGTGAGCAAAGTAGGTTGAAGTCATTCTTTAGAACTTTCTTTCAAGTCACTGATCAAAACTATTTACAATCCTCTGTTTAAACTCTTTCTCCCTTCACACTTTACCTTTCTATTTTTGTGCTTATCTCTCAAGTCCCCTTTTTAACGACCGCCAAAAGGACAGCTACCGATATCACGCACTGCCACGGCTGCTTCCTGGGCGCACCACATTTAGTCCCCAGGTGTGATTTCCAGGAGGTGAAGAGAGAGCAAGTGTTGGCATACGTGTGAGCGGGCGAGCATACGCTTTATAAGAACACCGAGATGCTGAAAAGTATCTCGTGAAAAGTATAACAACGCCGAGTAGCAGCAATGCTGATCATATCACGGCAGCGTTAGCAGGAGACACCTCACAGCATGGCAGACGCGTGCTGTTTCAGTCTTTTCGCCCTCTGGAAGGTAGTGGGTGTAACGTTCTGCATCTCTCTCTCACTCAGACATGAAGGACGAGCAGCCTAACAAGGTCACGTTTGTTAGAGGCATGCATATTTCCATCTGCTCAGGCGGATGGCAAACAAAGTGCCTGGCACAAAGCAAGACACTCTAAAAAGGAATTGTTTAAGAGGGAGTGTCTAGGCAAAGCTAGGAAGACAAATGGTGGTTAGATACCGTACATTGAGACAAGCACAGATACATTGAATTGAAGCATTGTGTATTTATCAAGCAAAACAGCAAAAGCTACTTTTGATTTTCAAAGTCCTTCCAGCCGTATTGCTTTCCAGGGCACTATTGGCAAAGTGGCAGAGGAGACGTGTGAGCCTTAGCAGTGATGCAGCCCCAAAGCTGAAAGTTCAGAACCCGTGCTGCAAGATGGTTCATGGCTACTGTTGAGCCTTTGCTAGACTTGAGCGAGCACTGTTTCACCTGGTGAGTCTGACAGGAGATCCACAAAGACATAAAGCTAGTTTAGATTGCAGCTTGAATTTCATTCATAGCAGAAGAAGACAGAAAAGACCTCTCTGTCTTTGAGGTGAGAAGGCACAGCCTAAGAAAACTCAAATCTGAACATTATTTATGCTAAATCACTTTGAGATGAAAGCCATAACTCCACCTGTTTCATATCCTGAACTCAAGGATTTTCAGAGCACAGAAGTTTCAAAACCAGTATCTTACAAAATCTGGTATCTTGAATCTACCGTGATAATAGAAATGAAGGTGTCCATTAGGTGCAATGTTATAAACATTTTCTTTGCTTAAATATTATTTTGGCTAAACATATTAAACAACTGAATGTTTGTACATGCTTAGATAAGGCATAAGGATTGCAAAGGAATGGAAAAGAGTGGTATGTCTAAAGGCTAAAATTACTCTTTAGTATTTTTCTTTTCAGACTTCCAGGAACATTTAGTAATTAGTACAGAAAGATGACATTTTCCTTTGAGCTGTCACTAGGATGTGTTTTGTGATGATATGCAGTTAAAGGGAGATCTTACTGTATCCTTTTTCTGTTGTACCCAGGTTTAAGGCAACGGCATTGTCCTCTGCTGGCTCCAGAGAAATGCGGCTCTTATTTGAATATGCACCATCATTTTGAATCAGCAGTGATTTCCTTTCCATAGAATACTTTCTGCAAATTTTGCAGATTTGGAATTTTCCAAGAAGGCCTATGTCAAAAATAAACACTAAACTCAACTAACACTTGCTGAGACTGCTGTCTGAGTGGCAGACAATGGTAGATGTTCCTACTTCTGGGGCCAAGGTCCCTCTCTCCCTGATTCCCTTTGATGTTGGTGCCTCAGTGAAGAAGAACAGCACAGCCCGAAAAGAGATGCTTGGCTTTTAGACATTGGAGTAGTGGTCAGTGGTACCAGAAGGGACCCCACTGACACAGCAGCAGAAAGCCAGGGCCTCACCTCGGGACTGACTAGGATACTTCTCCGTGGCTGGACACAAGCAGATGGATCATGTAGTGATGGCTGACCTGCAAAAATGACTCAGCCACCCTCTGACTCCTGGGGTGGATGGGCAGAGGCATCAGCACATTAGCAGAGGTCTGAGTGAGACCCAGGCTGACAAGCAAGTCCACACAGTGCTAGAACTGCCACCCCCGTGTCCTGACTCAGACTGTGCTGCCACGGGCACCTCTGCACTCGGGGACTAGAGATAACAGGTGAGGATCAGAGTAACAGGCAGCTGGGCAGGAAGGTGCTCATGTGGGTACGTGCATGTGTCCTGCCTGTTCCCAAAGGGTTCCTGCAGCCTAAGGACTGCTGGGAGACATCACAGGCACTGCAGGAAGGGTGAGGAGCAGCAGCTGTTGGGGAAGCCTCATGCCAGCCAAAATACGCATTTGACTTTGGAGCCAGCACCAACTCAAATAATGCACTGTATCATGCTACCAAGGGTTTTCCTGGAAATCCTTTTCAGACTCCCAGATGACTCCTAGACAGCTTTAGTTGCCCTCATTGGTCGAGACTGACAGTAGGCAGGTTACTAAAAATTGGACATGGCATAAAATTTCAGCCATGCCAGAAGCAAAAAGATGTTCTCTAAAATTAAATACTGTCAAATAAAATGCTGTTTGACACGTATAGCCAGAGAAATTAAGAGCTACTTAACTTGCTTCCTGCAGATGCTAGGGTATGGATATACATTAAGAGTAAACTCTTAAGGCCTGGGGATGGCTCCTAAAGCCAATGTTTATCTTTTACTTAGATTAATTAATAGCTAATGACAGACACATGATGGTGGATAACCACAGCGCACCTTAGTCAATGTCAAAGCCTTGCACAGCTCCTCCTGGTTTGTTTGGCTCGCTTGAAGAGGACTATCAGCAGCAACTCATCACCTCTGAAGAGGAGCTGATAGGCAGCAGAGAGCGTTCTCAGAAACTCAGCTCCTGGGGAGGGACAGCAAAGTTTGGCTCTGCACGAGCAGCTCCGAGGTCAGCAGCAGGAGTCAGGAAGGCCTTTCAGGGGCCAAAGGCCCCTGCTGTCATGCTGAGGGAGCCACTGTAAGGTATGGGGGAATAGTACAGCAGAGCCTGTCTCCAAGTCGAATTCAGTGAAAAGGGACCGTTTTACTCTCCTGCTCTTTCAATGGGACTGTGGGCATTTCAGGAAGAGATTCACCATCCTGGACTTCATGTTCATCAACCAGAGGTCTTGACTTCTTGACCTTTGGGAGGACTCCAAGACTCAACCATGAGAATAAGTAATAGCCAGTTGTTCAAGAGACCATGATGGTAACCAGAATAGGCTGGGCCCAAAGTGGTGCTCTTCCCTGGACTGAACTGGTCAGGCCATGAAAGGGGATAGCAATCACCTGATGCCAGAGGTCCTAAATGGCAGTCCCTGCTCTGCACAAAGCCATTTTCACAGCTTAATGGTAGCCCCCTACATTTGCCGATGTACAAAAGCATGAAGTATTGAAGGTGTAAATAAGCAGTGTTAGCATCCTTTAGCAGGCTAACTGGGAAATTTTTAAGCAAGGACTCATTTTCATTAGTAAGTCTCTTCTTTCAAATTAATTATGCTTCAGCATAAAAAAAAATTATTTCAGGAGCTTTTCCACTGTCCATGAGACTGTGCTGAAATAAGCTATGCTAACTGGAATCCTCTTAAAAGCAAAAGCCACAATTATTTAAAAAAAAAAAAAAAATATTACAGCAGCACTCAGGAGCTGGCCAGGTCAGTAGCTGGGTACTGTGCTGTGCAAAAACAAAGCAAAAAGGAGCGCTCAAAATCCCACCACACAGTGAAATGCCAGCCTGCTCCACGTTTTAAGCTGGGGATAACCACCCCTCTGCAGTAATCCTGTGGTTTGCATTCATTTAAATAAATGTCTCCTGTTATGTGCCTTAGTTAAAATTGCGAGGGAAAGACTTCAGAGGAAAGACTGCTGTATTCATTTCTGGAGTTTCCTTCCTCCTCCTGTGTACACCTCCCGATTCTCTTCTGAAGAACAAATAAGAGCTTCATCTGAAAGCTTGTCCACCGACTGCCTTATCTGTTAGCTGAACAAGCACTCTCCCACATTGTGCTCAAAATAGCATTGCTCCCCATGCACGGATTATTCCCAATACTTTGTTCCCCTTAACCACGAGACTGAACCCCTTTTGTTACTTGAGTCTCTCAGGCCGATTGCATGCCTTCTTATCAAGAGAAAAAAGGTAAAGTCAGGATCATGTTACAACCCAAATGTAGCAGGAGGCTTCTGTTGAGCTCTCCTGTTTATTTTAGTCATTTGGCCGCCTTCCCACACCAGATACTGCTGATCTGAGGTGCAAGCTGTGGGCTCTGTGTTAGAGATATGCTAGACAAGAAACTCTTTTTGGGGAAAAGCCCACAGATATGAGTCATGCTCAAAATTTTCTAGCCACCTCCATTAACGTGTTTTTCCTTCTGATCTCTTGGGAGTGGATGGTTGCAAACCCAGAGGCTCAGCCTGAAATCTTCTGACCATGGCAGCTTCCCATGGTGCAGGCAGCTTTCTGTGATACCACAGATCTTCTTTCTGGGCCACTCCAGCTAGAAGGTCCTCTGCCAACTTCCCCACCTTCACCAATAGTTTTCCAATGCCATATTCCCACTTTACTTGCACTGCAAGGTTTGCTTGTGGGGAGCACGTGCTGAACCAAGCACAGGAACTGGTTGGTTTGTGGGGTTTTTTTAAAGAGTACTTTTTGGTGGCTCAGTTTTCTCAAAACAGACTCAGGCAGAGCCGGCTGTGCTCTGTGTTGTGGTAGCAGGAGTGAGAGTTTTGTGGACTCGGGCAGGATGAGAAGCAGGGTGGGTTTTGCTGACAGGGTCATGGCCATGGGGAGAATTATCTGTGGAAACATGCACCAGACTGAAGAGATCACCTGGATTTACCACGTGTGAATGTTGTTTTGTGAAGGGAAATGAACCTGCGAATGGATTTAGGAGACCGGAAAAATGCAATTTAATTACCTCAGGAGAGCCTCCTCCAAACTTTCCTTTTTGGGAAGTTGAGATATACCAAATTGGAGTTTCTAGGCTTGCACAAATAAGATATACAAGCCTTTGAGATAGTGAGCCCTAGCAGTATGTCCCCAGCAAGGGGAAGGTGTGATGCTTACATGAGCCTGCATATCTGTACTTGCTTAACCCAGCCAGCTTCTTACACAGAGTCAGGGGAGACTGTGATGTAGAATACAGCTTCATCTAGGGCACATCCCTGGATAAATTAAGCATTGGCAGTCCATCTAACCTTCAGGCTACCTTGTACCTACACTGCTTATGTGAGACAGGCTGAGCTGATAAATGCCACAATCACACTTTCACTGCATTTTTAAACAACCATTTAACCCATCCCTTCTTCTTTATTTGATAGTCATGGAAAGTACTCGATCCCTCAGGCACGTGGTTGCTGGGAGTGCTCAAGGCTGTTTCTGGATGCAGGAGGTGGGCAACTGAGGCAGCTAGAGAGTATGGCAGATTACTGTAGACAGACTACGTTACAGCTGCCACCTTAAAAGGTGGTACTTGTTGGCCCCAAATAAGACAGATGTAGCCTGACAGTTCAGAGCAGGGTCACACGTAGCTCCCGCAACATCTTTCGTTTGTTTGTGGGAGTGAAGTTGCTCTATCATAATTTACAAATGCCATATGTGACCTGCTATACATCTCAAGTCTCCTCACACTTTTGCTCCTCGTCATGTGCCTGTAGCTATAAATTCAGTTTTAAAGTGCTGAAGAGCTGTAACAGGCATTTCTGTGACACATACATGTGTCTGGAAGCCTGGGCCCCAAAGTTGTTTATTTATAGGCTACTAGACATGCTCGGCTCCTGTTTCTGAAACAGGCACTTCCCCATCACATTTGTGACCATCGTGACCCGTGCTCAGCTCACGCAGCTTAGGTTTTCTTCTCTTTTGTGCCACCCCTTATTAGAAAACCTAAGATGGGTTTGAATGACCAAAATGAGCTTCTCCAGCAGAGAAGAACCTCGAGCAGAGGGTTAGCTCTCGTACAGGGACTCAGCCATCAACAGCAGGCAGCTGACCCTAACACCCAGATTTAAGCTTTGGGAAAGGAGGGACCTTTGCAGGAAGGAGCAGAGCTATACGGAGTACAGCAAATTAATAGATCAAGGAGAGGTATGTAAGGCAGTCCCCTTGGGGTTTGAGGATATTTTGGATCACTGTTTTGGACTGATGGTATGGACACCCTGTGTCCAGATCAAAAAGGACCAAAGAAAACAGCTCCAAACCTCTCTCAGGTACTCCTCAGGAACTTCTGTGAAATGAAGAAAAAGGCAAAAGTAAAATACAGAGAGCTGAAACAGAGAGTCCACTTAATTCTCCAAATATGGGCTACTTCACAGCTGAAACTCCCCAAGCCAACTCACATTTCACTAGCAAACAAACAAGTGGGGGACACTGGCCTTTTTGCACGTGTGTGGATGGAAATCCTGCTGCTTTGTCTCTCTCGACCAAGCAGCCCAGGCAGTGTGATCATCTGTGTGAACACTGGACTCACTTCACCCAGACCTGGCAGGGATGGTCCCAGCTGTGATGCTGGGACATGTTCCTTGCCTGCATGCTGCCGTGCCTTAATGGGGTGCAGGCAGCTCCCTCTGCAAGAGCCAGGCTTGCCACCTTGCTTATAAAATAGTCTCACAGCTCCAGGGAGCTGGTCATTGCAGGGCTCATGGCTGGTGAAAAATGCAGGCTTTTTTCCCCAGAATATGAAATCTTGTACGGGATTAACTGACCATTCAGGTAATGTAAAAACACATTTTTAAAATCACCTAAGCATGCAGGTGGAAGGGGTTTAATTTCTTCCAAAATAAAATGTACTGATTTCCCAGTAAAAGGCTAAAACCCCAGGCAGAAAGAGGCCTGAAGGCTGTTAAATCACCTTTAACCACAACGCGTGTCCATGGGTAAGCGGGAGACACGCTGTGACTGAGACGGCAGGATCATGCCCTCCCAAGCCAGGCTGAAGGGTTTCTGCCAGGAGACTCACCTTGCTGCGAAGAGACAACTCCTTCTGCTTTGAAAGGAAAAGGGCTCCAGCCAAGCATGAAGATCTCAGTGGTTCCCCTCAGTTGCATCTTTCATACCTCCTCAAACTTGTACCTGAGAGTCCTCATCGGGCTGAGTATTGATAACTCAGGGAGAGCAGATGTCAAAGTTGTTTTGGGAAGCGGCTTCTAGATTACGAACGCCATTTCCCTGGAAGTGATCCCTAAACGCTGAACATGTACTTAAGACCCCTGGGTCAGGAAAAGATGTAAATGCGTGTGATAGTCCATCCTCCCTGAGATATGCCATGAGCATGTACAGTTCCTGGAGCTGGGCACAGGTTTAGGTGTCTTCCTGGAGCTGTGGGGTCACGGCCTCAAAAGCTGGGGTTGGGAGCTGGTCCCAGAGGGGCAGTGGGGCGGGCATGGATCCAGGTACCGAGAATATAGTATATCCCTTGTCCTGGCAAACTGTTGGTGTTTCCTCCCACTGCCTCACCCCTCCAGGCTGACCCCTAGCACCTCTTGCCCACTGCGACAGGGGGGAAGACGCAGGTTTAACCTTGGAGAGGGTGGTGGAGAAGGAAGACGCATGACAGCAATGACCTCCATGGGGCAACACCTGTCCCAATTGCAGTCTGCCCATCTGATAGCAACATTGTGCTTTACCAAAGCCCCATTGCACGTGGCTGTGTGACACAAAATCCAACTCCAGCTTGAAGGAGACGAGCTGAAGAAGAGGACGGCACCCAGAGCAGCCTCACCAAGACTCCCTCAGGCGATGTCCCTGGCTTCCATCCGGACCTGGCTTCAAGGGCTGCCCTAACCAAAGGCAGGGCCTTCTCCTGCCCCAGAGATCAGGCTCGGCCACCCTTACAGGAGAAACCACGGGAGAGCCACTGCCATGCCCCTGGACAGGCTTGGGTGAGCCCGATGTGGGAAGGAGGCCACTGCGGTCTGCAGGGACAGCGGTGACGCAGGCGGAGAAGGAGGGCGTCCTTGCAGGGAGCCGTGCCTGCCAGTCTGGTAAGCTTGTGGCAGTGTTTTCCTGTTAAATCCCGATTAACTCAGCCTTAAAAGCTCAGCCCGGGCACGCGTGTGATATAGAAGCACTCCTCGAGGCAGCTCAGGTAAACTATATGCTTTATAACTTCTGCCGTTAGTGTCTTATTTTAAGAGTCCATTAACTTAGCATACAAGCCACAACTTTTAATATAAGAAAGCGAGATAGGTTTGAAGTAGAAAATGCCTGGAAATTTGGGTTTTGATTACTACTCTTCCTCTGTACTTCAAATTAAGAGTGGCAATGGCAACACAGAAGTTCCTGAGTAATGCAGTTTAAGCTGGGTGCTTTAAACTACTTAAACATAAAGGACCAGATTCTTCTTTATACAACAGCCTTAAAGTGACAGAAAATAATATTTAAATCCTCTTTCAGACCTAAACATTTTCATTAACAGTAATTTTTATGGTGTGTGTCTAATCCAATCTAATCTCGCAAAAGATGGTTTAGAGCATTTAGTATGAAGTATTTACATGATAACAGATAAAGTGAATACATCATTCTGCCAGCTATTAAAAAATACTTAATAATTCCAGTTGGAGCACTCAGCTGTAAGAGCTGCTTTCCATTTCAGTGAACTTTCTGCTAGGGAGAGAGGAAAGAAACGATTCCTCCACATGGCTGAGCATCAGGTTTCTTTGAGCATGAAAGCAGGCTTGTAAACAGTTGGTGTTTATGGTTGCTTGTCTCCATCAGGAGTGGTTTCTGACACACAAATAACCTGCCATACGCTAACAGACTTTAAGCAGCTCCACTTTAAAAACCTTCTTCTCTAAACCTGGGTCAGCCCAGCCCAGAGTGTGCATGGGTTATTTTTTTTTTAGGAGTCAGTGTAGTAGTTTCTTTGGTGCTGGGCTGCTGCAGCTGTTACAGCTGTGTGAAACTCATGGAGCAGCAAAGGGAAAAACTCAGAGAACGTACTTGTAGAACACAGGAGGGCTCTCTTGCCCTTCACCCTCTCTGAATTCAGGTCTGAAGACAATCTTTCGTAACTCAGAAGGACACCAGGGGTTGATTTCCGACTGGAGGTTGACTAGGAGCAATTCTTTTTCTGAACTGGTCTGTACAGTTAATAGCTGGGGTTTTGTCTTGTTTTGTTTTAGCAGTGCTCACTGTTTAAACAAGTGAGGATGTTTAAACAAGTGAGGATGTTTAAACAAGTGTGGATGTCCTCATACTTCGGGTAAGCTGAATCATGCTGTGGCCTCCACAGGTTATCCACGGTGCCTGACATGGCTCACTCAGATGTAGATATTTAAGCTGTAGCATCTACATGCCCTCTGCTGGTACCCTCCCTTCTGTATATCTGTGCATTTGACTTTACATCGCAGGAAATAAACCGACTGTGTTGCCCAACTAAACTTACACCATGAAAAATCCACTTTTGTGCCTGGCAACTCAGAAATGACCTCAAGCGGAATCCCGAGACTCCCTCTGTATTTGACACACTTAGGAACGACGCTGCTTTTACACTCAATCAGCAGAGAGGGGTGGGCGAAGCGCTCCCTTTATCCCGTCACATTGCTGAGCAGGGCAATCCCTCCCACGTGTGGCAGCCCTGCCACAGGACCCGGCTTATAAAGTCACCATCTATCCCTGTTCCCACAGCTCTGCTGCTGCTGTCATGCCCGATCTAGCAACCAATCTGGGTGAAAACAAAACCCAAAAACCAGACAGATTTTTGAAAAAAAGTCACTTTATTTCAGCCTAGCGGGGCAGGTAATTTGTGGGTAAGAATGAGCAACCAAGACCAGGGCAAAGCAATAGTTGTCTAAGCCATCTGATAATAGTAAGCTAAAAGGTCACTGGCAGATGACACATTTAAACTGGCCAGACTGTAATCTGGAGTGAAGGGAGAGGGAGGAAAGGCCAAAAGAAAAAGGGCAGGAAGGAGAGGAGTTGTACCCATTTGGAGTTTTGCCTTGAGTGGAGCACGATGGCCGAGACCCTCTTTCTTGGGCAGCCATGTGCATCCCTGCTCCGTGGGGGCTCTGCAGTAAAACACAACTTACCTGGGGCACACAGGGAGCAACCCCCAGGTGCCCTGCACTCCAGTCACACCTGCAGTACTTCTGCCATGGCACTATTCATCTACGCAAAAATAACCAAGGGGATGTTCTTGGGGGCAGCTAATGTTACAGTACCTTTCTGAAAGGCAATCTACCCGTGACAGCCTTGCATAGTTGAACATCAGGCTCCCATAAATAATTAGTATTGCAAATCTTCGCCTTGCCTTTCATCTTTGTCACAGTGATTGGAATGCACCCCACTACCATACGTGATTATAATTCATGTGTCACTAAAACCACAAGGTATGCTCTTTACATGCCTAATGTCCACCCCTCCACCCACCAGCACTGCCCATAAATCTCCTTTTTTTTCCAAAGATGTTAGGATCCACTGGCAAAATCTGAAGACTTGCCAAGTCTTGAAATATTTGCTTAAAATATTAATATATTGTTAAAAACAGGAGCTCTTCACCAAAGACATATCTGACATTGCCAAGGAGTGTCTGGTGAGCTGGAGTATCTGGAAAGTGCCTGTTGTGAGCACGGTGGAAGAAGTCATTCAGAATAATCTTTTGCAGCAGAAGCAGTTTCAGCAAGGACCAAGCTTCACTAAAAAGGGAGATGCTGACAGAAGCTAACCTAAAGCAGCTGCTATATTTATTGCCATTGTTAAAAGTATTGACAATAATAGCAATAACAATAGCAATAATAATAACAACAATTAATCAGGGCAGGATGGGTTGGTTGCCCGCAGCAGTCTTGCTGCCCCACAGCCTTACCTGCTTGTTTACGGTGCTGTACAGCATGTGATCCCTAAAAGTGACTGGATATTTATGAAAAAAAACCCCAAAACCAACCAAAAACCAGCTCTGCATATTTTTAAGATCCACTGCAAAGTCTATGTAGGCTATGAAAACATGTACAGTCTAAGTAGTGAAATCATAATTGAAAAAAATAAACCCCCTCAGACAATCTAAACAAAGAGCCTTTCCCTGAGTACACAAAAGTGATCCTAAACAAAGCCAGGGACACTGCTTAGGGCAGAGGCATTTTGTGCCAAGAGAGTATGAAGAAACAGACTGTTCCCCAAGGGATCGACACCATTTCCAGAGGTATCTCATTTGTCTGGGTACACTTACAGGCTGACAAAATGTTTTTATTCTCAAGATTGTTTAGGCACTCAAAATTATTTGACATTATTTATATTATTTTATGTTTATATTATTTATATTATTATAATGTTTATATTATATATTTAGCTCAGTGTGGTCCTGTATGATGCTGCCAGCTTGTTGGGAAATCATGGTACCCCGGCAAGGAGGCGGCAAAATCATTGCCTAGGAAATTTTTGGGGTTTTTTTTCACCTCTTCCACAATGGTACAGATATAGTTAACCCATCCACACAGAAATCATGATTACTTAGTCTGAAATGGCCAGCATTAATGCTTGTAGCAAGAAAAGGACAATGATTCTTCTGTCATACGAGAACCCACCCAGACACTTGTACCACTACCTGAGCCACCTCTGGTCAGCACACCCCAGGGCCTCCACTGACCACAGCAGGACTCAGGAGTTTTTACTGATGGGTTGAGCTAAAGGTTTGAGTCAGGCATGAGTGAAAAAGGCTGAAGCACTTCAGGAAGGCTGGTGAATATTGCACATGTGCTATAGGTGTTTAAGAAAAAGCTCACGTTTTGTTAGGATGTCAGTCAGAAATGGTATGTCTGCAGGTGATTATGCCCAGGCAGAGGATTCAGCCCTGCTTTTTTGTGGCTCTGTGGTATTCAGTGAGTCCCACGGTGAGGAGAAAGGAAGTTGGAAGAAGCCACAGAGACCCCAAATTTCTCAGGAAGCTCTAACAGCTTAGAAGAAAAAGTTAAGGAAAAAACAGCTTCGGGGAAATGCAAACAGTATCAGAAATTTAACTTTTGAAACTTGCCTGAGGCATCACTTCTGGAAAAATCAAGCTACTATAACAAGCAGTGGCTTGATGTGGCATTTTTCTCACAGCTGTCTGGTGTTCATTTTCATTAGAAAATGGTGCTAAGTGAGGAGGGGAGTGTGTGGGTTTTGCTACGAGATTCAGAACCTTTGTGAAAGAGCCTGGTGAGAGGCTTTGGCTAATAATGTCCTGAGCTGGGTGCACAAACTGTACCAAACAGAGCTTTTAAAGTCACTGGTAAGTCTTTAGCCTTCGCCTCAGCTATTTGCAAAGCAAGGTCTGGGAAGTAGAGCTGGTCTAACTCACACTAGTTCGCATGAATCAGAGGGTTTAAAACAGTTCTCGTCATCTCAGCCTCTACCACTCTGTCTGTCTG
The DNA here is from genome assembly GCA_013398295.1 of Chionis minor. Lineage (NCBI taxonomy): Eukaryota > Metazoa > Chordata > Aves > Charadriiformes > Chionidae > Chionis > Chionis minor. The sequence continues at coordinate 171,856 of VZSF01002708.1, read as the reverse complement.
CACGTGGGACTATTTTTATAGCAAAATTCTCTTCTGGGCTCTTTAATAGCTTTGGTTCAAGAGCTCACATCAGTAGGCACTCAAGTCTAGAAGTTTACCTGTCTGTGGCATCAGCCAATGACTCTGAAATTTTGCTAAGGTTGTTTTCATATCAGAGAAAATAATTTAAAGGCTGACAATCTAAAACACAAATGGCCTGGGCCAGGTGGATGGTTTGGTGACTATTCACAGAAGTCACGTAGAGTTCTTCAGCCCGACCCGAAGCAGATGATGCGTTATCCAGGGACCTACAGTTTTACCAGGTAGAGAGTCATACGGTTACAGAGTCATCGCCACAGGGCTCTGTGTGATGCAGTCAAGGACCAGGAGAAGGACCACTCCTGTAGCATGCAACTCCATTGCTAATGGCAACTTCAGTGCTAGAAGGGAGCCAGGCCCATCCTTTCTAAGAAGAGGTTCAACTACCATATCACCAGAGAGACCTGTTTGTGTGCTGAAGAAACAGGGAAAGGGGGGTGACCACTTACAGAACACTAACATGAAACGCTTGTAAGACGTGTATGTTTTCACCCTGAGTGTCAGGCAGGATGCTCACACTTTTTACCGCCTTGCACTGGGGCCTGATTCAGAGACCTTGAAAACTTTCCATTGGCTTCAGTGGAGTTTGGATCGTGCCTTCAAGCTACCCAGCAGGCTGGAAGGGGGAAAAGATAAACAGACTTTTTCCCCTGGAAAGGTCCAGGAAAATAGCTCAGGCAGAGAGAAGTAAGATATTGTGGGGGTTTTGGTTTTANTCTGACATTGCCAAGGAGTGTCTGGTGAGCTGGAGTATCTGGAAAGTGCCTGTTGTGAGCACGGTGGAAGAAGTCATTCAGAATAATCTTTTGCAGCAGAAGCAGTTTCAGCAAGGACCAAGCTTCACTAAAAAGGGAGATGCTGACAGAAGCTAACCTAAAGCAGCTGCTATATTTATTGCCATTGTTAAAAGTATTGACAATAATAGCAATAACAATAGCAATAATAATAACAACAATTAATCAGGGCAGGATGGGTTGGTTGCCCGCAGCAGTCTTGCTGCCCCACAGCCTTACCTGCTTGTTTACGGTGCTGTACAGCATGTGATCCCTAAAAGTGACTGGATATTTATGAAAAAAAACCCCAAAACCAACCAAAAACCAGCTCTGCATATTTTTAAGATCCACTGCAAAGTCTATGTAGGCTATGAAAACATGTACAGTCTAAGTAGTGAAATCATAATTGAAAAAAATAAACCCCCTCAGACAATCTAAACAAAGAGCCTTTCCCTGAGTACACAAAAGTGATCCTAAACAAAGCCAGGGACACTGCTTAGGGCAGAGGCATTTTGTGCCAAGAGAGTATGAAGAAACAGACTGTTCCCCAAGGGATCGACACCATTTCCAGAGGTATCTCATTTGTCTGGGTACACTTACAGGCTGACAAAATGTTTTTATTCTCAAGATTGTTTAGGCACTCAAAATTATTTGACATTATTTATATTATTTTATGTTTATATTATTTATATTATTATAATGTTTATATTATATATTTAGCTCAGTGTGGTCCTGTATGATGCTGCCAGCTTGTTGGGAAATCATGGTACCCCGGCAAGGAGGCGGCAAAATCATTGCCTAGGAAATTTTTGGGGTTTTTTTTCACCTCTTCCACAATGGTACAGATATAGTTAACCCATCCACACAGAAATCATGATTACTTAGTCTGAAATGGCCAGCATTAATGCTTGTAGCAAGAAAAGGACAATGATTCTTCTGTCATACGAGAACCCACCCAGACACTTGTACCACTACCTGAGCCACCTCTGGTCAGCACACCCCAGGGCCTCCACTGACCACAGCAGGACTCAGGAGTTTTTACTGATGGGTTGAGCTAAAGGTTTGAGTCAGGCATGAGTGAAAAAGGCTGAAGCACTTCAGGAAGGCTGGTGAATATTGCACATGTGCTATAGGTGTTTAAGAAAAAGCTCACGTTTTGTTAGGATGTCAGTCAGAAATGGTATGTCTGCAGGTGATTATGCCCAGGCAGAGGATTCAGCCCTGCTTTTTTGTGGCTCTGTGGTATTCAGTGAGTCCCACGGTGAGGAGAAAGGAAGTTGGAAGAAGCCACAGAGACCCCAAATTTCTCAGGAAGCTCTAACAGCTTAGAAGAAAAAGTTAAGGAAAAAACAGCTTCGGGGAAATGCAAACAGTATCAGAAATTTAACTTTTGAAACTTGCCTGAGGCATCACTTCTGGAAAAATCAAGCTACTATAACAAGCAGTGGCTTGATGTGGCATTTTTCTCACAGCTGTCTGGTGTTCATTTTCATTAGAAAATGGTGCTAAGTGAGGAGGGGAGTGTGTGGGTTTTGCTACGAGATTCAGAACCTTTGTGAAAGAGCCTGGTGAGAGGCTTTGGCTAATAATGTCCTGAGCTGGGTGCACAAACTGTACCAAACAGAGCTTTTAAAGTCACTGGTAAGTCTTTAGCCTTCGCCTCAGCTATTTGCAAAGCAAGGTCTGGGAAGTAGAGCTGGTCTAACTCACACTAGTTCGCATGAATCAGAGGGTTTAAAACAGTTCTCGTCATCTCAGCCTCTACCACTCTGTCTGTCTGCACGTGGGACTATTTTTATAGCAAAATTCTCTTCTGGGCTCTTTAATAGCTTTGGTTCAAGAGCTCACATCAGTAGGCACTCAAGTCTAGAAGTTTACCTGTCTGTGGCATCAGCCAATGACTCTGAAATTTTGCTAAGGTTGTTTTCATATCAGAGAAAATAATTTAAAGGCTGACAATCTAAAACACAAATGGCCTGGGCCAGGTGGATGGTTTGGTGACTATTCACAGAAGTCACGTAGAGTTCTTCAGCCCGACCCGAAGCAGATGATGCGTTATCCAGGGACCTACAGTTTTACCAGGTAGAGAGTCATACGGTTACAGAGTCATCGCCACAGGGCTCTGTGTGATGCAGTCAAGGACCAGGAGAAGGACCACTCCTGTAGCATGCAACTCCATTGCTAATGGCAACTTCAGTGCTAGAAGGGAGCCAGGCCCATCCTTTCTAAGAAGAGGTTCAACTACCATATCACCAGAGAGACCTGTTTGTGTGCTGAAGAAACAGGGAAAGGGGGGTGACCACTTACAGAACACTAACATGAAACGCTTGTAAGACGTGTATGTTTTCACCCTGAGTGTCAGGCAGGATGCTCACACTTTTTACCGCCTTGCACTGGGGCCTGATTCAGAGACCTTGAAAACTTTCCATTGGCTTCAGTGGAGTTTGGATCGTGCCTTCAAGCTACCCAGCAGGCTGGAAGGGGGAAAAGATAAACAGACTTTTTCCCCTGGAAAGGTCCAGGAAAATAGCTCAGGCAGAGAGAAGTAAGATATTGTGGGGGTTTTGGTTTTATTGGGGTTTTTTTTGTTGTTTGGTTGGGTTTTTCTTCCCCACAGCAGCTCATAATCTAATTCCTGGATTATTTTTAGTGTTACATTCTTCTTCTTGTTGTGGTTTCTAAGGAGAACAGCCCACAGGCCCTTTGGCCACAGGGCCAGGCAGGCAGCTGAGATGGAGCAGCAGGAGCTCCTACAGAGAAACATGGTCCACGACCCAGCTGGCAGCTGGGACTCCCGAAGGGCAAGGGAAAGGAGGGACACTGGGACAGAACGAGGTTGCAGAGCCATGCTTGGATGTCCTCTCCCCAGAGCCGTGCTGGGCAGATGCTGCTGTGGGGGGCAGAAGGTGACCAGCAGCCGGTGCAGCAGCACCAGATAGCAGGGTGACCCCTGAGCCCATGGATTCGACAGCAGAGTTTACAAACCCATCACAGTCCTTGTGACTATCCCAGGGGTGGGAGAACAAGCGCCAGGAAAGACAGAGGTTAGATTTGGGCTAACGTTAGCCATGCTCGTGTTTATGCTGGGCCTGGTCCAAAGTCAGTTCTTCAGTGCTCTGGTTTGTGTTCTGGCTGAACAAGCTTTGCTTTTCCATTTTTGAGAGAGCCCAGAGAGCAGGCTCCCGGTGTGAAAGCCCTATCAGCCAGGCTGCTCATGTGAAACAGAAGTCTCACATTTGTTTCCTTTCACGTCCTTTTGGTTTAGGAGCACATAGATACATCTAACAGGAACACACATTCTAAAAATAACATCTTCAGAACAGTCGGAAAATGACGATTTTTTTACTTTTTAGTGATTACCTTAAGCAGCCCTGCTTTACGATCTGGCTTTGGAACTGACATCGCACAAATGATGAGCCTGACAAACAGAAAGAGTTTTCACACCTTTCTACTTTTAAGATAAAATGCCTTTTAATGGCTTTTCTACTAATTAGCTGCCATAACTTCCCAATCGCTTGGCAGAGGCTCCTTTTAATGTATGTCAATAAAATCACCATGTATTACGGTCTTTTATCCAAAGTATATCGATCAGGGATAAGCAAGCATAACAGTGCTGCTTTCTCCCCACTGATGGGCACCTCCAGCTGCGTCGCTCCAAACATCAGCCCTGCTGCGTCACCCACCTGCCTGGGCAGGAGTTGCCAGGAGGGGCAGAGGATGGGGACACCCCTCAGTAGGGCTGAAGCAGCCAGGAGGATGGAGCAGAAGGACATTGCTACAGCCTTTGTCACAGGTTTCTCTGATGCTAAAGCAAAGTGCAAAGCCCAGAGGAAACCATACAGCATAGCCTCCAACCGAGGATACAGGGGATTGATAAACCCGGGGTTTTTTTCAGAGGCGGAGAGCATTGTGCAGCTGCCGTGGTGCTCCCTAACGGCTCTCCTCTTTCTCACAGGAGAGCTCTTCTGTCTGAGTGATGTGCCAGTAAACACAATGTCAGTAAAGAAAAAGGCCACCTGAGTATAAATAAAAGGGGCCAAAGCCTCCTTAGCTGTGGTTAGTCCCTGAGCATCTGCGTGATGTAGACGTTGCCAGCAGTAAGTCCAGCTTTTGCGCTCTCTCTCTTGCAAATGGCTTTGCTCAAGCAGTATCAAGCGCTGGCTGGGCTAATATCAGTAGCGGATATTAAGGGAATACACACAATCACCTTAAGGAGTAACAAATAATCTGGAACACACCCTTGGATGCCCATTTTAAAATAAACATTTTCAGGCTCAGTTCTTCAGCAGTCCACAACAGGACCAGCCTAATGCCATAATCTCAGGATTTGTCAGTTTGGATCGCACTGAACATTGGCCTTTCTAGTCTTACACTGCAAGCTGTTTCGTTATTCCTAGCTAACATAATTATCTGTGCTCGTATTTTCCACACAGTCTCAATACAACATTCAGACATTCCAAACCTATAGTTTAATTAAATTATGGCAATGGGGTTATTTCAGTTCCAGGAGTATATGAGGTAGAGATGCTGGATAAACATGACACTTGTGCTTTCAGGGAAGGGGATGGACTCTGTTCTGTGTGAAGATGAAACTTTCAGGGGACTGAATTTCATTAGCATCTGAATCCTCTAAAAATCATGCTCCTTTCACGCATTTCAAGTTAGAGGCTCCAAGATGGAAGCCATCAAAATCACTTGTGGAAACTTTGTCTTACGCACGCAAGGAGACTTGCAGATCCAGCTATTCCTCTGTCCCAAAGAAGCATTTTTAAGTGATTTGGACATCCTCTGTGCAGCCAGGCTTGCCAAGACAACATGGGGAGCTCTGCTTGGTCTCTACTTTTGCTAGCCACTCAACAAGCAACATTAGGTTTCTATGTACAAAGGTGTGTGACTAAAGGGCACCCAGAGCAAGCATTAAGACCAGTAAGGATCAATGACAGATGGAGGCAGCCTAGTGACCTGAGCAGTGAAAATAGTGTCTGCTGAATCAGCAACTCCCTATGACCATCAAAGCAGAAGGATTAGACTATTACTGCTGTGAAACCCCCCATGATGGGACAGTCAAATGGGTCAGACAGACGCGCACAGGAAAGGAAGATACTGCCTAACAGGATGCAGGACTTCGCATGGTATGCACAGGAAGGAGAATCTGAGGATTGTACAAAATTTCTTACAGGAGGTTTTCAGGGGACTGTGGGAACTTATGGGAAGGGCCAGAGGTGGAAAAATGCAGGCATCAAGGTGATCGGGAGGATAACAAACATGAGGCAATAGAGGGAAAAAGGAGATAAAAGGGCCCAGCTGAGTGTACACTTTCCTGACTGAGTCCTGCGCTTCATCGCCACCATCTATCCTATATTCTCACTAAATCCTTTTTCTAACTGGCTTCTGTGAGGGTGCACTCTCTTTCCTGAGTCATTTCGCGTGAGTGCTACCAACCTTCAGAGCTGACTAGTAGGATCAAAGAGTACTGGCACCCAGAGGGGGACCACGAACCTCTGGGGCTCATAGGTCCAAGCACCAGCAGCTGGAGGAGATGAGGAGGTAGGTGCCAACTAGAGGACAGAGTGTCTATGACCAGCTCCTGGAGTGACCCATACATCGTGTGTATATCCCAGTAATGGACTTGATTCCTGATCCCCCAGAGAGAGGGAACAGGATTGGGTCGTCTGTGCTGTTCACGTTTGTGTGAGCGCTGGCTGTGCTGATAAAGGCACCGATTCCTCTTTGTGTTGATCCGTGTGTCTGGCAATGTGCATATTGTGTGTGTGTTCGTGCATGTGTGTTTGCCTATGCGGAATACATGCACAGCCTCGCTACAGGCTGGACCCATGAACGTGGAGCTCACCTACATCCCAAAGCTCACCAGCTTCAGCCACCCCTTGCACCAGGAATGTGCTGGAGACTCCCTGTTAAGGCACTCTCCTAGCTTTCCAGAGACAGACTCTATCCCAAAAAGACTTCCTTTCCAAGCCTCATTATCAACTTTCAAAATGTCCTGTGCGACTCAGGGAGAAATATCTGGCTACTTCTGGCTTTGTATCTTTTCTAGGAGAACAGTCCAACACCCCCCTTTACTGAATCGTCGCTTCTTTGGGAATGGAATGATGGTGGTTTGCCAGTTATCCTTAAATCACTCCTACCACCAGACAAGCTTGAAGATAAAGTAAGGAATGAATTTATTCAGGAATCCAAAGATCAGCAGTACAATCTCCTTATTTAGAGGCAGCTGTGCAGAAATAAAAGAAAACTTACAGCTGCAGACAGATTATTCTAAGTCTGTTCTCCATTTTATCCAGCTAAAACACTCTCAGCATGCTTACATACCTTTCAGCTGGAAACTTGTCTTTAAGCAAGACCTGGTCCAGAGCAGGCATTTTATTGAAGGCATGTTGATTCAGGGATGTGTATGTCCTTCCACATCTCTTTTCTCCCCTGGGATGTTTCAGGTCCCCCTCACACCTCTCCCATTCTGCCTCTCCTCACCAGACCTGAGAAGTATTGGTACCTGCTGGATAGGTGGGATCTTCTGCCTTGACAGGGGTAAAAATATCACCCTGCTCATGCTTACCTTAATGCATGCTGACTGTGAAAGAAAGCTTCTCTTCAACGGCAGAGCAGGATTCAGGCCTCCTTGCATTAATTCTTTATACACTCAAACACCAGCTCATATATATGCATAAGCTAACAATCATAGTAGATATAAACACATAAACAGTGACAATGCATGTAGTTAATTAGATCTTGGCTGCATCAAGACAAAAATTAATGGTAGCCAAATTATTTCAGGATGACAATGACATGAACACGCGTGGCATGAACAATGCCCCTGCAATACCCTGTGAGGGCATTTTCGTCCTTTGAAGGTATGGATGTACTGGATGAGAGATTTTTGCAAAACATTAAAAACTAAAGTCATTTATCATATTCCATATTCTATTAACACCATTTTCTTTTCCATCTCTTCTCCAAACCCAGGACCCATGTTAGCCAACGCTTTGCATCAAACAGTCCCTGTGTTTAGATCTCATATGTGACGTTACTGCCCATCCTCACTTGCAAAGTTTCAAAACTGGCCACTGATGGCAAAAGTTTTTGCTTCTTTTGTAAGGGCTGTAGACATCCCTGCCACTGTATCATTAACACTAGGAGGAATGGTCTTGGATTGTTTGGCATTAACTTGGTCTCACCTCTGTAAAGAACGATTTTGACCTACATATTTTGCTTTGCACAAGCACTGCTGGCTGGCCAGTGCTATGCAGGAGGGTTGTCTTTGATAAAATTCTGGCATTCAGAGCTACCAAGAAAAAGCAGAGCAATCTGAGCTGCTAGCGTGATAACATGTTTGAAAAGGAACAAAAATGCTGTGTTACTCACAGTCACATTGAGAGACGATGCAAATCATTTTCTGTCACAGCAGCAACAGGTCACACATTTGAAAGGCTCCACTCTTCAGTCCTTTAACACAACTGTGTCAGAAAGAGGACTTTGGGAGCGGGATCCCAAAGTTTCTGGGATCCCCCAGGCCTCCCCTACCACACCTTCCTCCTCCCTTGAGCCATGGTGCCCTGCGGTGTAATGGAGGTGGTATAATTCTCTTCTATAGACAGGGAAGCGACTTTACATCACATTTGGTGGCACCTGGCTATAAATGCAGAGTAGTTCCTCCTGGGTGTGAAGCTGCAGCAGAGGCTGGGGCAGTGGGAGGCCCCATGGAAAGGGCTTTTAGGGGGGTCACTTGCAGAGCTTAGCTTTCGGTCATTGATCTTTTCAGGTCAGGTCTGAATGACGTAAATCAGGGGAATGAAAAGAGCAGCTGAGCTGGTTAAGTGAGCTCCTACCAGTGCTCTTCCATCGCTTTGCGAAAGCCATCCTGGAAAGGTCCTGCAGCTCTGCAGAGGAGCAGGAACCCTCTGTGCCATTTTGGTACCCAGCTGCAGAGTAAATGGAGATTCACCCCTGTTTTACAGCACTCAGGTTTTTTCTCTTTTTTTAAGACATAACCTCCCCCAACCTATTACATTCTGTTAAACAAGCTATTGTGTTTCCATACAATTCAATGTTTGCTTTTCTAAGAATCTGATCTCTGGAAAGCAAAGTTGTCTCTAGAGCTCTTTCTGTACACAAGGATAGATCAGGACCAAAGCAGAATCAGATCCAGAGAGCCCACAGGTCCGAGATGTGATGTCATTTTAGGATTTGTTGTGATGATGCACAGAGTTGAATGCCCTAAAAGCATTTCAACGTGCAAGGCAGAGATAACAACTTCTCTTTCATCTCCTTTTGTTCTAGACTCTTCAATGCCAAGTAGCCTTTCTTTTTATACTCCTTCAGGTTTGGCAGCTATCAAGTCTCTTCAGGCCCAAGCTCAATTGCAAACCATGGGTGATGCCTGCAGCTCATGCAGGGACTCAGAAAAAAACCTTCTTCTTGATACGCTCTTACAAAGGAGCACATTCTTCCTAAAAGACAGAAAGAGGCACTGCTGTCTGCTAAGCAGGAGCCAAGTTTAGTGCAATCACAGATCAAAGAGAGGTGTGAACCTCTCGTTTCCATCTTGGCAACGCGCTTTCCAGAATATTTAGCGCTCATGCCCAGAAAATTAAATGGCAGATTTGTTTACAGAAGTGTTTTCCAAGAGATGCTTGGGCTACGCTCGGCAGCTGCCCTTATCGCTGGCGCTGGGCATACCTTGCGCGTCTGGGTGATTTATCGATTTGAACTGCTTTCTGTGAGAGCCCTGCCTGCGAGGCAGGGGCGAGCTCCGGCATCCCCAAGGAGCCGTAAAACAACAGCTGCAACAGATGGCTTCAGCTCTCGTCTTGGTTTGGCATGCCCTGCCAAAACGGTGCCAGACGCGCGCGCTTGTGTGGGGCCTGATGAATGCGGCGTAATGCAAGAGCGTTTGTCAACTGCAAACGAAGAGGACTCATGTGCCCTAGGGAGCTAAAGTTAAACAGGGTGACGTGGGCAATGAGGTGAAGGGGAAAAACTGCAGGTGCTCTGAGGAAACACCTCAAGGACCCCTTGGAGGGAAAGAAGCGGTGGCAAGGATGCTAAGGAGGCGGAGGTTGAGAGGATTAGCTGGCAGCCTTCATAGCTGGAGCTGAGAGGGGAGGTTGACAGACCATGTTGCTGACACCGCAGGTGCCCAGGGCAGAAAGGAAGCAGGGGAGGGATGTGGCGCGCCAACCCTGACAGCCAACAGGAGAAGAGATGATGGAACATGGGAAAAAAATGCAAAGAAAATTACAGCAATGCTAAGGTGGTCTAGTATTACATTGGATGATGGTTTTATGAGATATACGGGTGGCACTTAGAAAAAGATCAGCAAACTCATAGGATATGTGCAAAAACAGAATGCAGCTTTTGCGTGATAAAGACTCAAATCTCCCTATCCTTCAGTTATATTGTATCTAAGTGTATCTTTTTAAAGCATGAAAAAGATGCTGTGTTTTTTTGCCAACAACCTGAAAATCAGAGAACTTTTTGTGTATTTCAATCAGTGTGTAACTAACAATTTAGCTAGTCTCAGCTGACGAGACACATATAGCAAAGACCTGTCGCTTCCTTGTTCAGCATGCTTTGGTTTTGCTTTCTGTGCTCCGACAATTTAATGGCTAAATGTGTCTGTCAAGACTTTTAAATTAATGCATGGCCATAGAACTGACTATTCATCTTTGAACTGTTTTTGAAAAATCTTGGTAACTGTGATGATGATAGGAATAGTTCTGCTGTTTAACTGAGGTACCATAAACATCCGTCCTCCTGATAAACATCATGTTCTCTGTTGAACTTGGCCATAAAATTAGGGTGCAAGTTTTAATGCCCATAGCTTTTTTCAGCCACCAGCAAAATCGCTGTGAGCTCTCACAAAAGGCACCACTGAAACAGATAAACTATGAATATAACCAGCTGAAGACTTTTTATGTTATGTATGAGAATAGAGGCAAACCAGTGACTCAATGAAGAGAGGCAACAAGCATTTGAGGATCATTATAGTCACGCACAGGATCTGGGTGAGGGGAACTGGTAGGCGTCAGGTTTGACATTAATTTTGGCCCTTGCATCCAGGCTAATCTAGGCTCCCCAGTGAAATTTTTTGCATTGTGATAAATAGCCTAAAAGGTACACGGTAGCCCTGGGCTGCACTTCTACCAGCAACGCAACAAACCACTAGCGAAGATCGAGTTACCAGTTATGCAGTTGATTATGTCTCCAGGGGAAGGATACACACTGTAATGCCAACAGCTGCTCTTTATAAACATAACTTTTTAATATTGCTGCATTTGTTTCAAATTGCACATGATGGCCTTCAGCAGGCTAACCTGAGCCACCAGGCTTACACCAAAGCAATGCCAAACCAGGGGCCACTGCTCTATTCCACAGTGTGCAGGGACGTTACAAGGCTTGAAGGTTTTGTGGAAGATTTTAGATTTCTCACCACTGCCAGCTGCAGTATCTTACTTTCTATTCCTGCAGTGTTCTGGGAAGTGCCTTTGAAGGTAGTATAATGTCATACTAGTTTCACAACTGAAGTCCTATTTAAGATGTCCTACTGGTTGCGATGTAGTGCATGCAGACAGGATGATTTTGGGGTGTGAGAGAACCTCCGTTTGAGACTATGTGCCCCCCACTCAGCATGAACCCTGATACAAAAGATGTAAGGAAATGGCTATCACAGCCAGTCTTGGGGCTTTTTGCTGGAAAATGTGTTTCTGACAGAAAGATCCTTCTAATGGCTGTGGAGGTCTGAGAAATTCTTAGTCCTGTAAGGGTTGGGAGGTTTTTGTGATCTCAGTCTATTTTTCAGGTCTCATTCTCAGCAATGATCTCTCTCACAGTTTCCCCTATAAGTGGGAAACCTGAGCACCAGGGAGCTCATTTTGATTTTTTTTAAAGTGCCTGGCACTTGCAGCTCCTCTGTCCTTCAGTGGGACTTGCATGTACTTGCCAGGTTTGATAACGTGGATGTGAGTGTCACGTCCAAGGTCACACAATAAATTAATGCCAGAGCTAGGATTATTATTATTATTACTTATTATGGGTGGGCTAGTGATTACACCTACGCTTAAGGCAATCTACAGCTTCTGTTACAAAAGTCTGCTTTATCCTCTTACACATGCCAAAATAAAGTTGCTTAGGCTGAAATTCCTTATCCATCCAAGCAGCCTCATACTTGGGGGTAGGCAAAGCAGACTGGGCTCTTGCTTGCTTAATTTTGCTAGTGGCGATTCCTGACTCTCGCTGCTGGATTCACAGCACTGTGTTTCTCTCAGATAACAGTTATCTCACAAAAAAACATCTTTCTTCTAAAAGGAGTCCTGAAAGTTTCTTTTGCACGTACACTCATACTCACTGGCAGAGTTAGGCACAGTGTGGTGAGGACATTAATTCAAACAGGCAGGCAAGTGTGCAAATGGGGTACCAAAATTCAGTGTTACTGGGATTGCTTCTCCCATCTGCTTCTAACTCAGGCAATCACCTGGACCCCATTGTCATTGCAACCCACAGATAGTTATATCTCAGCTTGTTGTGAAGTGAAGCCTGCTTAGCTTTATCGGGACTTAGTTTGGTGGATTATGAGGGTAGATTTAGTTTTGTACTGAAGAAGTCTTAGCGTGATCCAAAAACAGCAGCTACAGTGGAGTGAACAAGTATTTCAGCCAAAATGGGAAAGGGCAGAGGTGGGGCCACGAAACAGTTGCTAAGAGCAGTGGCCTTTTGTGAGCTGTAACATTTGCTGGGCAGATAAATAGAGGAGTGAAGAAGAAATAATTCCCACTTTTCCAACCTTGTTTGCACTCTGAATATATATCCTCTGGCTAAAGAGGCACCACCCGCTCCTCTCTTTACTCGGGGCGTTTGTCAGTGCTGTGTCACTAGATTTGCAAAGTGAACCCTCAGATATAGGGTCTCCCTCAATGTGAGTGGGGCAGGGGATGGAGAGGGGGTGAAAGCGGAAAGCTCCCCAGGTTTTCCATGAGAAGTTTGGGTTTAGAGGTGTTGGAGAGCTGGGTGTCTGAATTTTCAAACTAAGGCTCATCTGCACCATTTTCCCAAATGCGGTATTGTTTGTGCTGGAGGGAGAGCTGCTGCCTCTGCTCTGAGCCTCTGCCAGCCCCCAGGCCTGGGGGGGGGCAGGGGGAGGGCAAACGGCAGAGACTGGGCATGGTGGGGACCAAACACCCTGGAAACAGCCAGAGAAATTCACGGAAAGGCAAGAAATAAAATCCATCAAGGTTATCAAATATAGTTTGCTTCTCTCTCAGAGAGTCCCCAAACCAAGACCTGTGGGAGTTCAGGAAATTGTTCCGGGGAATATATATTCCCAAGCATGAACTACTGGCTGTCTCTGGAGGCAAGAAAATGGGGCTAGGGTAACCTACATCTGGCCCAAGACAGGCATTTTTGTGGCACGCTACACACAGCAAGGGCATCTCAGCTGAGTGAGGCACATTTCACATAACTTCAGTCACCAGGAGTTAGTTGTCTGGTGTGAGTCATCTCCTCTCCCCCTGTAGTCAGCAGCGGGAGATAGGCACCTCCACTCACTAAAGAAAGCACACAGATAACCAGCTTACACTAGATGCCAACTTTTGATGGCAAAAAGTAGGTGAGGTGAACTGCTGATGACAGCCCCCATGGAAAACACAGAGGTCGCAGGGCTCCGAGTATTTCAGCCTGCCCTCAAGCCCGCGTGTAGCTTTGCAGCGATGACATCTTCTTGGAGCCTGGGCTCAAAACACAGGGCAGGAGGGGAAGATGGGCAGAGACCAGGCCCTTGGAAATCACACGCACTTTGCTGCTTCATATGAAGGCACCTCCACCTTGTTTGTGGGCATGGTGGTGGCAGTAAGGACAGTTGCCCACCGGGAGGGAACCGGGGTTGGGGTCCTCCAGGTGCACCTCCATCCCCAGGGGCTTGAAGGTCACTGGCGTCCCTGAGGCCATCGCAGCCAGAGCCCAAACACTGCCTGCTGCAAGCATTTTCACAGGCATGTGAAGGCCTGAAGATGTGCAATGCTCCTGACGTCCTGTGTGCCTACTGGCAAAAGGCTGTATGCCCGTGGGCTTGCATGGGGGTCAGCGTTTGCGCATGCTCTTCCTCCAGGTGCAGGGTGGCTGCGTTTGGGGTTTTATGTGCAGATGTCTCATTTGGGAGGTACTGGTGTGACCTGTGGTGACGAAGGGCAAGAAGAAGCAGGCATGCTGATGGCTGGCTAGCACAGCCAAATCCCCAGTCCATAGAGGCAAAGGCTAATCCCATCCTCCTCACCACGAGGGCCTGAGTGTAAAGTGTTTGCAAAATATTGACTACCAGCAAATTCTCCACAGGTTCCTTTTTCCCCTCTGGCTCTGCTGCTAAGTCTCTGGCAGTCAATATCGTATGTACAGAACCTACCTCTAAATCCCTCAAATTAGATTAAAGGCTCAACAACATCATAACGTGGTTTTAATCCCTGCGCTACTTACCATGAATGCAAATGTCAGGACAGCAAGGTCAGATTCCCATGAATATCTGTCAGTAGAAGTCTTCCTTTAGATAAGGCAGTACTGGTGCAAACTGGTAAGATTTTGTTTGTTAAAGCTATCCTGAAGATTTAGGTCCTTCTTGGATGCCCACACTCTGGCACCTTCTGTGACTTGCAGAGAATGGCGGGGCAAATACTGATTGTGAGGTATCAGTGGTAAAACTTCTAACCCCAGTGTAACAAATGGGTAACAGGACTTCAGTATGGCTTCCAGAGAGGGCTCTGCTTTAAAGCTTGCAGCATTTCCTTCATGTTTCAAAATGCACAGTTGGACTCAATGATCTTAACGGTCTTTTCCAAGCTAAATGATTACATGAGTCTAAAGCTGGTCTTCTAGCACACGCACCTCCCATCGCCTTGGAGTAGAGAATTGGCTGGAATTCTTGCCTTGCTTCCTCCCTGTGTCTTAGCTGTGGGAGCAGCAGGGCTGGGTCCGGTGCCACAGACCCATGGAGATGGCAAACCATCCACCGCTGCTTTGGGCCACAAAGCTTCAGCCCTTGACCCTCATTTTAAAGGGCTACATTCCAATGCCGTTATAAAGCTGAGAAGCCCAGATGACATCCACAAGAGTACCTCTGCTCCATCGTTAGCCTGCCACCCTTCCGTATCTCAGCAGTGCTGGCGCCCTGAGCCTGGGGACATTTCTTTGCCTGTCTCAGGGGAGCAGCTCAGCTCTCTGATCCTCCTCCCTGCTGCAGGGAGGACAGGATCAGGCCCAGCAGCCTGACCTGTCACTGATGCTTTAGCCTTCTGACAGGAGGAGTTGTCCTTTCCCCAGGGAGCCTTGTCAAAGAGTAAAGCAATACCCAAAATGAAAGTGGGACAGTTTAATTAAAGGGACAGTGTGGGACATCCAGCCTTAGAGGACATTTGCTTTTTTCAGCACTAATGTTTGTGTAAAGCACTAACGTTTGTGCTAACTGATCTGTAATCCAACTTCTCAAGTAGTTAGATGAAGTGCGTAGGGAGGCCACGTTTACCTCAAGCTGGTTCCCAGTTGCTCGATGTTTACACTAGATCCAAACGTGCTCTGTAATCTGTCTGACACCTGGGGATTAAACATGTCAACAGGCTCCGTCCAGCCTGGACTAGGGCTGGGGACAAGCATCTTTTATCCAGGTTGTTTCTACAACGTCACCTGGACCTTTGAATTATGCAAACAAAAAAATTGGCTAACATGAAAAGGTTGAGGCTTTCCAGAGCTGTCCAAGCATATGTCCTAACTACCACATTTTTGCTCCTTATACAGCTTTTCATAACTGTTTATTGTTCTGGGAAATGAGAAAGGGCTGTTTACATGGTCAAGGAAGATGTGGCAAAAGGCCGCTAACTCTAGGATGAACGATAGTCTCATCAGGAATCTGTGGGATTGCATCTCTCTTATCCCCTAACCTAAGTCTCTAGGCCATGCTCCTCGTCCCTTGCACTTGGAAACTGGGCATTTCTGCATGGACAAAAGCAGATGTGTGAAAGTCATTTGTTCTAAGAGACTTGACTCAGGCTGTGAACTCATGTTGCTTGGCAGGGACCAAGGACATGCTGTTATGAGCTTTTTTATGTTAGGATGAACCCTTCAGATGCTAACTTCTCATTGGATTGGAGTTTGAACCATAAAACCTGACTGGGCTCCATGTCAAACCATAAATCAGTTTGTCGTGTCAGAAAGCCTGGCACATGGTTTGTGTTAGCATCCAGTCTCCACAGCTTGACCCATGCTTGCCATCCAAGTGAAGTATTTGGAGACAAGCTGGGTGGTGACACTATCTCCTACAGGCTATTGCTCAACCAGCACTCCAAAGAGAAGAGAGAGAAGAGGGAGATGAAGGGAATGGGGGTTTTTTCATGACTGTGGAAGTAATAAATCCAGCAAAGAAATCCCTCAGCAGATACTCCTGCTTCAGCCAGGAGGAGGAACAAAAAGCAGTCTCAGTTCAACAGCACGGTACTTCTTTGGAGAAGTAGGCTGCTGTGTAAAGGAGAATAATTTGCCTGCACATGGAAGCTGCCCCATGCTATTTCTTTACCTCCCTGTCTTAAAGAGAGGTTCTCCTTTTCCTCTCCTGAAAAATGCCACACTTTAATATAGTTCAGCTTCATATCAAGGGCCGTGTCTCTGCTGCAACTTTCTCTGCAGAAGTACATTGCAGTGCAGAGCTGGCCCCAGCATTGGCAAGGAGGTAGGCAGTGAACCTTGCTCAGACAAGGCTGCACACCTGGGATGGACAGACAGACAGACAGACAGACAGACAAAGGGGAGTTGGAGCTTGTTACATCCACGGAGCAGTCAGCATTTCCTAAGGTGTTTCTGTCAATCCCAGAGACCTGGCAGATAATCTGATAGAGAAACTAGAATTGCTTCTAGCTCAGCCAAAATGTCACACCCTGAAATAACGCCGACTCCTTGGGGTCCCTCACAGGACCTCCCTACAGCAAGTGAGGGTATTTTAAGACCAGGCACCCCCAAGCGGAGCAGAGCGAAGGGCCAGGGCGGCTCAGGAGCGCAGCACCTCTTTCTTCCGTGCCACTCTAGCTGTGATGCCTTAAAAGGCTGGTAGCACAGAGGTGCTGCAGTCCTTATCTCCTGCTGATGGCTGGTGCTTTGGAGATATTATATTTATAGCTCATCCGAAGCACGAATGCCTAGCTGTCTAATTACTAAACATATAGTTTGGGCAATCCAATAAAGCAGCGAGTCCGTCTGCGTCCTCTCTCGTTCTCAGACTCACAAGCAGAGGCAGCACCGAGCTGCAGCAAGGTAAGACAGTGACTTCTTTTAGTTTTCACTGTCCTTTGGGCCCTTTTCTCCTTTTCACCTCCCCTTTGCAAAGAGGGATGGCAATTTCTCGGGGCTCTGTGTAGCCATCCTGAGGGGAGCGCTGGTTTCTCAGGGGAAGAGTGGATTTTAAGGTTTGTTCCTTTCTTGCTGCCAGGGCGCATACAGAGCGTCTCTGTTTGTGTTTCCAGTCTGCTGGGAACCAGGTGCTAACTAACAGCTGCTCTTTAGTTTCTGCACTAATAATACACTGTCATGTTTTCATGTTCTCAAGGAACACAACCATGTCTAACTATAGACACTTTTCTGGTTTGAATAGCAAACTGAATGACTTCAGGCAGAAAGCTTTTGATTAGTTGGGGTTTTTTTCCCCCTCTATCAGCATTTTCTTCTTTATGATGAATATTTGGAAAATGAATAGGTAGTGAAAAAAAAAAAAAAAAGAGGACAGAAGGAACATTTTATTTTTTTCCCCCCGCTTTCACACCATTTCCTAATGGCCATGAAAGAAAGAAAGGCAAATTACAGGCGATGCTTGCTGATTTAATGTTTAAACAATTACTTGTTATGGATTACAGCAGCTGTGGGGAAAGGGAAAAGAAAGCGAAGCACTGAAACGTAACTGGGTGTCAAAGCAGGAATTCGTCAGAACCATCCTGTAAAATAGCATTAGCAATAACTGCCAAATGCCAATTATCAGACTATTGTTACATTAAATTACTTTTAACCTCATCTCATGAGAGCATTAATTTTCAAATGAAGCCAATAAAAGAAGACCTCTTTGGAAAAATAAGATTGTTTGTGCATATGTGTACATTTGTTTGGAGGCATTTACACATGCATTTTTAATATAAACATCCTCACAACGAAAGGCTTTCTAATCCAAGGATCACAAAGTATGACACAAAGGTAAGGAATATTAATTTGCTTTAAGCCCAAGAACTAAAGCTGTCACGTTTTGCACCAGAGTTTGTTTACTATTCCATTATTTATGAAATTAAATGAAGGAAGGCTTTTCTTCAAAATGCTGAGCAACCATTGCTCCATGGGCTTTGGCAGGATCCTGGGTCCCTGGCACCCCTGGGGAGCAGGACTCCTTAGATCTGACCCAAACCCAAGGCTTGTAGGAACGGTCAGCCCACTTCCAAGTGTTTGGGATTGGGCTTGATCCCTAAGCAAGGATTTCAGAGGAAATAGGGTAGGTCCTTTGTTGGTCCAAAGCTGTTGTAGATCACTGACTTTAGCTGGGAGGTGAATGTTTACATCAGGTGCTGAGCGGGCTGGTGGATGTGGAGAAGTTGGATCTGGTCCCAAGGCTGTATCTTCAGCTCTGTCATGGCGATATGTGCAATATGCCCAGCATGCTTCTGCGGGAGATGTGGCCCTGGGACCGTGCCTGGGCCATTAAACACTCCTGGCCTCTGAAACCAAATAGCCACATCCAAAACAGGGTCTATGCCTAGGTGGGAGAGACCTGCTCAGCATCTATACAACCGACCGGCATGGTTGACTGAGTCTCATTGCCTGGAAGCATCCTGTGGTCCTGTTCCGTTTATGAGCACAGACGCAGCCTCTGAGGCTGCCCCACATGTTCAACCTCCCCTGGGACAGTGACCCATTCCTGTGGTGGATGTCCACAATTTACATGTCTCGTCCAGCTGTTCTCTCCAGGCTTCAGCTGGCAGGGGCCCATGACTGTAAGTATAGACAGCTTCGAGACAGCATGCTTAGGAACAAGCTTGCTCCACCTTTTATGTGAAGAACAGCACATAACTTAAGTGGAAGAAAAAAGGAATGTAAAATACCAAATCTGTACACATGCATATCTTATCTCAAGGCTTACTATCCCCACATAGATGCCTTGGAAGGCTTAACTGCAGCTGGTGCCTCTGCACATCCCTCTCTTCTCCAGCAGTAATGGTCTCGCCATGAGACCGTGGTCTGCTCTGTCCAGATCTACACAGAGCTCTGATGTTCTGCTCCCCAGCACTGGTAAGATCAGTTTTGTAAGTTGGCTGGAGCCCAAAGTAGCATGTCCCACCAGAGAGCGCAATGTTGACTCTTAACGGGCCACCAGCAGGAGCTGGCAGCTGCCTTAGCTGGACCCGTTGCTCCACTTGGTCTGGTTTTTCCAAGATCTTGCTATTAATCTAAACTGATGTGCCTCCGCAGTAAGTTGTGCAATAAAGAAATCACATACAAAACTATTATTTTTTTATAGACTAGTCTCACTTCTCCCATACTAGAAATTTTCTCATGTGCTCAAATTCTTTGTCTATCATCCAAGCCTCAAGATAAAACAATAAAAATAACAAAATCATTCTGGTTGGGCACTTAGTGTTAAAGTATCGCCACTGTTGTACTGACAGTATTTCCTCTTAAAAACAAGAAGCAGAAGCAGCATTCCAACCATGTGCAGCAAAACATTAGGGTTTGTTGTTTTCTTTAAAAAAGTTGGCCAAAGATCTTGAAAAAATGCAGGAACATACATGCTAATGCAGTGATTTTTTGCTGGATTTGAATTTAAAAGTGAAATAAAACAAAAAGATCCAAAGCCTGTTCCCAAAGTGAGCCCATTCTAAAGGCAATCTTTCCAACAATAATACTTTGTTCTTACCTAGCATTTGAAAATATGGTTAATGGATGAATAACTTTACTTTTTCCCTTCCAAACAGCAAGCCATCAGAACAAGGCAGACCTTTGATTGCAGCTGGCAAAAGGCTGGGAGGGGGCAGACTCATTCAAACACTTCTTTAATACAGAAAATGTAAAAGACCATTTTACAAGGAAGAAAACCGGAGAAGGAAGGGAATGTGGAGACTGACTTGGGGGTGAAATCCTGGCCCCTCTGAAATCAATGGGAGTTTTCTCAGAAACATCTACTGATTTTAGCCAAGCTCAGACCTCCTCCTTTTCTTTCTCATTTTAATGTGCCAAACTTGTATAGATTTGTACCACCAAAGTGCATTTTCACATTTTTCCTTACCAGTTTTCCTTTTTTGCAGCTGTGTATTGTCTAACCAGAGCACAGGCACTCTGACACAGTTGTTTTTCAGTGAGATGAATTATTACTGGCTGCAATATTTTATCTTTGGCTTTATATCACAGTGAGTACAGTTTCATGCTGATAAATCTGGAGCTGTTTCAACAATGTTCATCATCTAACGCTGATTAGCTTTGAGAAGCGTAGGTCATATTACACAGAGTCCTAGTTTTTCTGAAAGCAGTCGGAGCAATTCTGCCTGGTTTTGCTCAGCTCGCTCTGACACAAACATGGAAGGAGCACTACCATACACGTTTTAAAGGGATCCATCAACTTCATAAAACCCCAAATGTTTCTGCTGCACGCTGATTTACTGGCTACCGTTATACTTGCCACCAAGAAATAATGAAACTGAAAGAGCTAGAAGAAAAAATATTTTCCCCCAATTTCGCTTTATATTTTCAGTAACATTTTGTGTGAAACTATTTATACAGGTTCTCTTTTATAACACTTTTTTCCTGCTGTGTCTGTGAAACTTCTGCATCACAGTGAACGAGGGGAAAACTTTCCTTAAGAAAAGGAAATCAAGTACACTTTCAAACCATGTTGTCTTGGGAGTAGAATGGGCACAGATGTGAGGACAGGAATTGTTTCACACGCTTCATATACAAAGCCAGTGGGCTTTCAGATCAGCATATTCCCTGTCAAGCTTAACAGATTTCCATCAAAGTCGCACTAGACATTTGCATGCGTTCTGTTGGAGGGAAGTAGGTAACATTGACTAGTGCTCCTTTTTAATAGCCTGCAGCTAGGGGAGCAAAGCCCTGCATGCCTGGAGATTATCATATGAAAACAGGAATACCTGCAACCCACAGATGCCTCCACACAGAAGCCCATTATTCTATTATTTATCCCATTTTTTAAATGCTGAGAATCCTAATTTCCTATGCACAAAGTCCATTGACAGCAACAGGCCCCACAGCCTCCAGTGTTGGGTGCAAAAGGCAGCAGGACACTCACAGGGTTAGGACACCACTTATAATGCAAGAAAGACGTGCTAACGCAATATAGCATGGCACTCCTGATACAGAACAATAAAACTGAGGAAGCTGTCAGAATAAATGCTGTTTGTTGTAGTTCTCAACTTCTGGGTGTAAGCCCCAGCTCAGGAATTCACATGAGCACAGGTTAAACACATCGTGTGTTACATACTCATACGCCCACGTTTCATATTGTTGAGTATTTCTTCTCTCAACATCCTTTTAGGGGAGAAAAGTAGCACTTTTTCCTAATTCAGAAAGGAGAAGTAAGGGCCAGATCTAAGCGTAGACGGAAGTGCTGAAGTGCAGCCAGGACTGGCAGATTATGAGACCCAGCTCAGAGCTGCAGTCACCCAAGGGCTCCAAGAAATAAGTCTTGGAGAGAGATTCTTCCCTCTCTTCCCTTCATCTGCCTTAAAAATCCTCCATCCAACATGAGGGACATTGTGTCCAGCTCTGCTCAGTTAAGCAGGGGGCAATATAGCAGCTGAATTCAGGTGTGTGTATCCTGCCTGGACACATCTGCCCTGCTTTAAGCTACTCAAGGTCAGGTGTCTGTCTGGATTCCCTCTAGATTCAATGTGGAAAGCAAAGGACATCTATAGGGAAGCTGATTTCATCCTCAATAGGTGTCTAGCGAATTACCCTTCGCAAGTGCCTCTCTTTCTCCACTCACTATAGTGGGATCGTGGGTGGTTTTTTTGGACCACCTATATTTGGTCAGTTACAATGAGGTTAGATGGATGCCACTCTAGGTTATTTGCCCAGATTACACAAAGCATTTTGTTGGTCTAAGAACAGACTGTTACCCCAAGTCCCTGACTACTACCTGCAAACTCTCCCCTCCTTTCTGCTTTTATGAATGAAGGTGCTTCAGTAATGTAGAGTCTCTGTAATAAGGACTGGATTGGGCTTACTTCTCATCTTTCTCCTTGCTCATTTTTACTTCTTACATTGGTTTTCCCGTATATTGATGCGTTCTGCGGCATTCTCTGGAGATTCATGAGGTGAGTGAGGGCTACCCTGGTGTCGTAGAAACTCTTGAAAGTCTGCTTCCAGGTGCAAAGTGGGTCCCAGAGCACAGGAGCACATCAGATGAACGGGAGGTGCTTCTGGTGGAAACAAGAACCTGTGTAGAAAGTGGAAATATTTTGTTAGGAATTTTTTCTCACTTGGTAGGGCTGTAACAGAGATCAATAACCTGCAGAAATGGCTTTGTCTCTCAAAACAAAAGCGTGTGAAAGAGTTTACTCAGGAATAAAGGGTTATGAAAGAGCATAGAAACTTAGGAGGAGACACTGAACGGTGATGGTTTTCTAGACCATCCATTCTCACCTGCAGGGAGAAAATGACACAAATCTATTTGAAAATTTGTAACGGCAATAGCCTTTTCAGCCAATGTAACCTGAAAAAGTTTCAATCCAATGCACCTTTTTGTGCAACGTTGAAGGTCTCTGAAAAGTTAGAGATTGCAATGGAAACATTAACAGTCCTTTGTAGAAATCTTGAATGGAAAGAAGAGGATTTGCATGAGATTGGTACTTTCCTGATCTAATACTTTTGAAAAATATCAGTGTGACTGTGGTAACAATGACAATCAGCCAGCTAGAACATGGATGTCTCTGATTTTTGGACTGACCATTTAAAACAAGAAAGAAAGCAGAACTTTTGCTAATAGTGGAAGGTGGTTATGTAAGTTTGTTTGTTAGGCAATCAAGAGGAAAATACTCAATCATTATAAATAATCTGTTATAAAAGAAATTTGGAACTTCTTATCAGGACTGATATCAAGGTCATTCATTTGTAAACTGTTTCACCCTCCATCTCATCAAATTCAGTAAGAGTTTTACTTTGAGGTCTCCAAGATTGGCTGCAGAAACTTTTCTGAGCTTCATGGTAATCATACATATCTTTGTAGACTACCACCTTAAATAAAGCCATGGTGTTATTTGTACTGTCATCTTACTTCAGTTTCACAGTTCAATAACTTGCATATTTATAACCTAAGGAGAATATAGATTTATTAGTGCAATTAGTGTCTTAGGATACAATTATTTGTCACTGTGGAATACTGGTGACTAAGCAGAGAGTATAAACATACGGACTTGATTGCATGCACAGAATATATGATGTGCGCAGTAAAAAGACATATTGTTCTGCTTAAGAAGATCTTTATGCAGACAGAAGTGAGGAAGACAGTGGCTGCAGATGTTGGCACCTCAGCACAGACTTGAAAAAACACCAGTAAAAATGTCTGTTTCAAGGATCTTACATCCACCCTCCATCAGGTCTGAAAACCAAGGGACCACAGAACTATAAGCAGCAAAGGATTCAAGAAAGACAGTCTAGAGCGGGACAAAAAGGCTTTCTCCTGACCCTGAGGAAGAAATGGTGCATGAGACAGAGGAACAGACTACATTAACCAAAACATAGAAATCTCAGGAACAGGTTTTCTAAGGACTTCCTTGCGGAAAATTGGTAGACTTGATTTACTGTCATGTTTCTCTGTTAGCTAGTTTTGTCTCAGTTAGAAATAGTTTGGTTTATAACAAAATCTTGGCTCTTAGGCCAACTAGCATGGCACAGCTGGTACCCATGCAGCTATCTTACAAGGCACAATGAGATGGACACATCCACCCTCCTGTTTGAGCAGGCCAGCCCTTGGGCCATGCTGGAGACCCCTTGGGAGAGTGATGGGGGGTTTGGGCTTAGCCAGGCCAGGAGCTGCACTCAGAGGTGACCAGTGTGGACCATCCTCTGCTGTGTTTGGGCCAACACAAGCTACTGGTATAGATGCAGACAGGAGCCAGAGGAAGGGGCGGTGCGGTCACCCTGAGAAGATCTCCCTGTCATTGGCACAAGAAGGTTGCAAGGAGGTTTGCAGTATGTGAGGGGAGTTTATTCATCCATCCTTTTCTTCTCAGCAGCCCTCGCTTTGATTCCACTGGTAAAATCCACACACAGGAGTGCCGTGGCCAGGTCACCCTCTCCCACCATCACAAGCAGGAGCACCCAGCTTGCATGCTAGGGATCATTAGGGTCCATGCATGGTCTTCGCTTTGTCGTAACCGTTCCTCCCCCTGTTATCATCCCTTCCTATGGGAGTCTGCCACTCTCCTGGCTGACTGCTTTTGGTAATGGTTTCCTCATATGTTGAATGAGAGCAGCTGGATTAGCAGAGACCTAGCACGTGAAGGGCACGGGCACGTCCAGCTCACCATACCCGGCACGGGTTAGGGTTCGGTTACGCAGGCGGTTGTGCTGGCTGCTGGGAGAGGATTTGTGACCAGACTCTCAGCCTGGATTCCTGCCCAAGTATATACAGCCATGCCTCCTTTCTGTCTTTCACCCCGGTGCTTACAAGTGCAAATGCAGGGTGGATATGCAGCTTACTAAAGGAAATGGCAAACAGCTCTGGGTCTGCAGCATGCTCACATAGAAAACCCACAGGAGAAGCAGCGTGGGTACAGCTGTAGAAGAGCTGTGGGGACCCAAGCAGAACAGCTTGCCTCCCAACCGTATCTTCCTCTGCCCTCTCCTGCAAGTGAATTCTCTGCTGTGTCTGCTCCCAGACAAGCCAGCCCCTTTCCCGCCTTTTTTTCTGGACATCCAAATGTTAGGAACTCTTCCTTGCAAATGAGGAGTCTGGATTCCTGGAAATCCTTCTGGATATAAGGAAGAGTCACCATCAGTGTGGACTGGCTCTTCAGGGAGCAGCCAGCCAGGTGACCAGTGCTCAGGCATGTAAGACAGCAAGTCCCAGCAAGGACTCACTAGACTTTATAGTTGGCCATTAGGGATAAACAAAAGGACTAGCGCTGCTTCGTAATGTGATTTCTGACTCCTCTCTAATGACTCAAAAAATGACTTATCTTCCAGCACGAGACACATTATCTTCAAGACAAGCCATTGTTACAGGTCTTTATTTTGTTTTACTCGCAACATATTTGAATTTAATTCACATTAAGACAGCAACTCCACTAAGCAGCCATGTGAATATAAAATTGGCAGAGACAAACACAATCCATATGTCTATCAGGCTGACAATGGCTGGTATATTTTTTCAGCTCTATGTGAAGTGTTAGACATAAAATTCACATCAGCAACTAAATGATTACTTTAATCCCATTATTTAAAGGGCCTGAGCACTTACAGAATTCAAAGTAAGCACAGGCCTAAGAGGATCAACAGTGAGGACTCTACTTCAAAGTGCACAATCTAAGCTCGTATTTTCAATCATAATATACGTCTGAGCCTATGTCTCAGACCCTCTCAGTTTATCTGTAGTATACACAAACAGTAGTTGAGCAGAAAAATAACTGTTGCCATACAGAAGGATCTTTCTGCAAAACAGGATGTCCCCAATCATATTCAGATCAGAGAGGTCGACTGTTTCTAGTTACATCAAAATATCAGGAGTCTGAAGTAATCTGAGAAGTGATTTGCAACTGTATGCTTCTTTTGAATACCAGCCAAGTTGAACGGTTTGGGGAATGATAGGGCCAACAGATAACTAGGGTACAAAAAGAATCCTCAGGGAAGAGATGGCTGTAGCAGAAAAAGCTAAATGATTTTTTTTTTTTTGCTCCTGTGTTCACTGTGAGGAACTTGGAGAGCTTCCCACAGCAGAACACTTCCTTATGGGGATCATCAGAGGATCTATTTCAAGCTGAAGTGTCTGTAGAAGAGGTATGGAACAAATAAACAAAATTAATAGGAAGAAAATGTTAGAACCAGATGGTGTTCACCCAAGAGATCTAACGGGACTCAAGGAAGAATTAGCTGAAATAATAATAGTGCATGGCTTCTTATTTAAAACAGGCTTAGAACTGAGCACCTGAAAGCAGCTAATACAGCACCAGCCTTTTTAAATGGTTCCAAGAGAAACTGGTGGAATTAGAGACTGGTAACTTTGATAAATTTAGTAGAAATTACTAAGCAGAGTAGAGAAGATGGATAAATATGATACATTGGGAGAAATTCAATACTGCTTTGTAAAGAGAAACCATGCTCTAGAAATCCATTGTGTTCCTGCAAGATGATAAGATGTATGCAGGTACGGGAGATCTTTGGTTGGCACTATCTGCTTATTTGTACTTTTCCATGTGTTCAACAAGGACTCTCACCAAACACCTTTAAAAACACATAAGCAGCCACAAGGTAAGAGGAAAGATCTTTGCATGTATTGCATAAAATCAGTTGAAAGATAAACAGGTGGTTCTTACAGTAAAGGGAGATTAATAGGAGATTATTAGCGGAAAATCTACTAAGACTGTGAAACAGAAGGATCTTAGGCAACAGGATGAGTGGGCACTGGAACAGCATCTTAAACTGGAAGTAGAGAAGCATATAGCAGAGCACATGGGGGAAAATTTAACTTTAGCTGTAAAGCAATGGTTCTGAGCTGACCACCTGAGCTGAGGTGTGAAATTTGGTGGTTATACAGGTTTACCAAAAAAACCTGTTCAGTGTCAAAAACAGCCAAAAACCAAACTGAGTATTAAAGTTCTAGCCACTTCATCTGAAAAAGTAAATTGTCATATTGGGAAAAGTTTGGGGAAGGATAAAATGTGGGAGTAGCTTTCATACAGAGTGACTAGTTAAGCTGGGACTCTCCAGACTAGGAGAGAGATCATAGAATCATAGAATGGTTAGAGTTGGAAGGGACCTTAAAGATCATCTAGTTCCAAGCCCCCTACCGTGGGCAAGGACACCTCCCACTAGACCTGATTGCTCAAACCCCATCCAGCCTGGCCTTGAACACTTCCAGGGATGGGGCATCCACAACTTCCCTGGGCAACTTGTTCCAGTGTCTCACCACCCTGACACTAAAGAATTTCTTCCTAATATGTAATCTAAATCTACCCTTTTCCAGTTTAAAACTGTTACCCCTCATCCTATCACTACACTCCCTGATAAAGAGTCTTTCCCGTCTTTCCTGTAGGCCCCCTTTAGGTACCGGAAGGCTGCTACAAGGTCTCCCCCCAGAGCCTTCTCTTCTCCAGGCTGAACAACTCTCTCAGCCTGTTCTCTTAGGAGAGGTGCTTCAGCCCTATTTTTGTGTCCCTCCTCTGGACTTGCTCCAACAGGTCCATGTCCTTCTTATGCTGGGGGCTCCAGAGCTGAACACAGTACTCCAGGTGGAGTCTCAGTGGGGGCAGAATCCCCTCACTCAACCTGCTGGCAATGGTTCTTTTGATGCAGCCCAGGATGCGGTTGGCTTTCTGGGCTACAAGTGCACATTGCTGGCCCATGTTGAGCTTCACATCAAACAACATCCCCAAGTCCCTCTCCTCAGGGCTGCTCTCAATCCATTCTCCACCCGGCCTGTGTTTGTGCTTGGGATTGCCCTGACCTAGGTGCAGGACCTTGCACTTGGCCTTGTTGAACTTCATAAGGTTTGCATAGGTCCACCTCTCAAGCCTGTCCAGGTCCCTTTGGATGGCATTCCTTCCCTCCAGCGTGTCAACCACTCCACACAGCTGATGAGGAGAGGGGAGATACGAGGGCTGAGTGGAGATATGATAAAGATTGACAAAGACATGAATAGCCTGCAGCGTATGAATAAAGATCAGTTGCTCATTATCTCTCCAAATCTAAGACCTAGGAGGCATCAGATGAAGCTAGTGGGTAATATGTTCAAAATTAACACAAGGAGATGGTTCTTCAACAACATAGAGGAGGGCTACCTGTTACAGGAAACCATGACTTTCCTTCCAGGGGATCAGGAGGGAACTGTGCAAGTTCATGGGAGTGATATTCAGTATGGACACTGCCTCCAGGTCGAGAAATCCCTGAGCCAAAAGTGGTTGGAGGCTGGGAGAGTATTACAAGGAGATATCATTACAGACTATTCTCACTTTCTTCCCAAGACACTTCTTAGTCCCCAAGAACAGGATAACAAGTTGGAGGAACCCTTCTGTTCAGCGATTCTCATGTTACTATGGCTTGTTCCTAATACCTGCAAATTACAGATTCTGCCTGACGCTCGTCATCCTTTACAGACATGAATGTTAGACTGAAAACTCTAGTCTGAATGTCTTTTTCTTTCTTTCTGCCTTTTTACACCTGTGTTGGGCTGACAAAACTTATGCCCATTTTTCTTTGGAGGCTGTGGAGTCCTAACGTTAATTCTTAATGTCAAAGTAGACAAAGATCTGCCAGGAATGAGTTAGACGCTGTCACTCCTGCCTTGGGAATGAGTTAGGTAAGTTCCTGAGGTGTCTGCCAACTGCTCAATTTTACAAACCTCTCTTTGGTCAGAAGCTCCCGGGGCCTCTGGCTGGCTGATAAGGGGAAATGGCAGCTACAAATGTTGCTGTTGGCTATTTCTAGAGGGTCATAAAAGATGTCCGGGATGCAGGCAGACAAAGTGTTAAGGGGAGCAGAAGGAAATTATTCACAGAGAAGTAACATTTTGGAGAAGAAGCCATGAACAGTAGGGCAGTGGCAACGGGAGGATTCTGGAGAGGGGACTTTGCCTAAAAATACGGGAGCATGCTGGGAGCACTGTAGGGAATACTAGGTACGTGAGCTATTTTGTACAGAACTGCCTATCTCTGGTGCTATCAGAAGCACAGACCGATTAGTTTTTTGGAACAACCTCAGTGTGCTTGTTTCGCGTGTCTGAAACAGGGAACGATAAATTATGATTATACTAAAATGAATAAATCCTAAATTAAGGGGTAGCGTTTGCCAGTTCAGAAGACCAGCAATTACTGCAAACTCTGTAGTAATTTGACATCCCAGGTTCCACCCGCAGGGGTACGAAGCCCAACAGGCTCTTCCCATGTCATACACGGGGCCCCACACAGCAATCAAGCTGAATCCAGAGGAAAGGAAAGAAGCAACAGCTCCTCCACAGAGGTCTCCACACTATCATCA
This sequence comes from Chionis minor, assembly GCA_013398295.1. Taxonomy (NCBI): domain Eukaryota; kingdom Metazoa; phylum Chordata; class Aves; order Charadriiformes; family Chionidae; genus Chionis; species Chionis minor. The sequence goes on along the minus strand of VZSF01002708.1, from coordinate 142,784 downwards.
TTTAAAGCCAGCGTTTCTAAAGACCACTCACCTATTGCCAGAGGTTGTCTCTGGATGCCAAAGCACTTCCAAAGACGTGCCACCAGGCTCTCTATCTGTGTTTATAGATGAACAAACTAGGGAGCCAGGGGGTTTAGGGAATGCTTGGAGTTCAAAGAGGTGTGAGGATAGCAAAGATCAAAATGTTTCACTCTGGTTTCCTTAGAAGTAGCGGCACCTTCTGTTCCCTAGTAAGGGCAATGAAGGAGAAAGAAAGAATGGCAGGGAAAGTAAAGAAGGAGAAGACTGCATTCAACAAGAGCTGTTACTTTCTACTCACTTCATTACAACTCTTTGCTATTTCTTCTTCCCTTGGTTAGCATCCTGGTAAGGGCTCTCAAGGGTGCCTGGCCCACATGGCACAGACACCCGCTGCTTGGGGAATTGTTTGACGAGCTGCCTTTATCCTGCAATGGCTTTTATAGCTTCTTTTAATCCATGAGGACATGGGATGGCTCTTCTGACGATGCTGCTTGTGCAGTGAAAGACCTGCCAGTCCTGTAACATGGTGCTACAGCTTTCCACACTGTTGAAATCTCAGCTGTCACTAAAAGGGATTTTCCTTAGCAGACACCAGTTCCTTTTTTAAGGAAAGGTTAAGCTTGCTCCTTGAAGCTTCCTCTCATGTGCTGTCTGCTCCTTTCTCAAGCACCACAATCCTTCCCCTCTGTGATCCCTTCAATTCACGCTTCACTGCTCCTCAGTGTCAAGAGCTGTTCGTCTGCTCAGCTGAGATAGATAGAGGAAAGCAGCAGCAGCAGGGACATAGCTGTCTTTCTGCTTGGGCCATCCGTTGCAAACCATCTCTACATCTCAATTGTCCATGGAGAAAGAGGCATAGGAGCAATTACACAGTGGCAGACCACAGCTGACTACATTCAATTTGAGACTTTTTTTTTTTCAGGGGACAGCTCTCTGAATGAAACTGGGGCTAACTGGATAGAAAAGGAAGTCCTGACTAATTTTAAAGAATGAATGAAATCTTTGTCCAAATTGACTGTAATGGTCTAAACTGCTTTCAGCTCCATCCCAGGCCGTGCTATCACAGAAACACCTTTGAATTTGAGTCAGTATCATCTATCTTATCTCACAGCAATATGTTATCCTCCTGAAGATAACTTTTCCTATACAAAACCAGAAATTCTTCAGTGCTACTGAGCTATGGCACTTTTCTCTAAATTCACTGAAGAAAATTGCTTAAGACTGCATGTGAAAACTACTCAAACACATTAAGTAAGCAGACAAGGAAACTTTTTTTTTCCAGATTACACTGGAGTTTCTAAAACACTAATCAATTCACATTGATTTAGGCTAAACGCCCTCCCAAAAATAAAAGAAATCTTGCATCAACCCGAAGCAGACAGACTTTCACTTCATGTTATGTTCCCTGTCTGCCTTGGCTGAGGTGGTTTTAATGGATTGTGCAAAGGTATCTGTGAAAGTCTGGTATTTCTTATTTGCTGAGTATTTCCACTTGAAGATCAAGTCACCTAGGGTGAAAAAGGAAGATCAGAATACTGCAAAAAGCCTTGTGACAGGGAGACTGAATGGGGAGAGAAAATACACACTGAAAAAAAAACTATTTACCCTTTGCATATTCCTCATATGCTTGAGGAAAACTACATATCTGAGAAGATCTTATCAGAATGAAATTTCAGGAAGATTTAATATTGCCTGGCAGTTATTTTAGGTTTAATGAACTAAAATGCAATGTCTGCATGAGGCTATAGTACTTCCTAAGCAGTAGTGCCAAAAATAGCAGTTCTTGTAAATGCATCCTCTTGTATTCAATAGAAGCTTGTGTTACACAGGTTCCAGCATCCGAAAGGGATTCACTGAATTCTGATAAAGTAACTTAACAGTTTCCAGCATAAAACCGTGGCAGAAAGAATCAGTCAGTAGCTTAGCTATTTTCAAACCTAAAAGTGTAGTTTTCCACCTCCCCTGCCCTCTCAGAGACATTAAATTTCTCTGTAACTCAAGCTGGGGTAAATAGAAATATTCCACTTCCAGCTGTCTCTTTCCACTATTTTTCTTTGTTCATTCTTTTCAGTCAGAAAAGGAGGTAAGTGCTGAAATGGTAGATATTCCAATACCAACCCAGTAGCTGAAGTGAGATTTCTGAAGGATTAGTTGAGAAATCCTGCTATGAAAATGATACTTTTCCATCTTTTTTCCCATGTGTGATGTATGGCCTTCTCCACATAGAATTAAGCCTGTCAAAGCACACAGGCCACTGAAGGACAAGCAATATATGCTATGTAAATGCTACATATATGAGAATGTATAAACCATAGGGTAAGTTTCTGAAGCACAGGATGGCACTGAATAGTACTTGTATTTTGAGCCTTAAATTCAGACCCCCAATAGAAATATTGCCCCCTGTTTTCATTGTATTGCCTCCTCTGAAGCCTTGAAGATGGCTGATCCATGCTGGGCTAATCAGAGAACAAATGAAGCACATAAAAAAAAAAAGGAGAGAGGGTCACTAACATTAAATTTGCCAGTGAAAAAAGCCCCTGCATATTCCTCCCTATCTCCCTTTCTTTACTTAGCATTAAGGAAAATTGGGTTTCTTCCCCTTGGTGGATTTGCTGCTGGTGGGAAAGAGGGTCAGTAATTGGCATCAGTTTTTGCCAATTACTGATGGATATTTACTTGTCAGATAAAAAGCTGAAGCGAAGAGGGGTGGACCAACTGAAGAAGGATAAGAGGTCAGTGGATTCCTGGCCATGTCTTTTAGCATTTGATGGAGTCCATACACCACATCATGGCATACCTGGTAACACTCCCTCATCCCTTTTGCAGTTCCATGCAGTCTTGATGTGGCTGCTGAGCATCAAGTCCCATAGTGAACGCACAGATTGTTGGGTTTTAAATTGTCAGAGGCCCTTCTGCCAAGGAGTCAGAGATGTTAGATTAAATCAGACAAAAATGATCTTTTCTTCCTAAAGTCAGCCAATGACCTGCAACAGTTAAGCTAAACTATTTCAGCTGGAGCCAGTATATATTTCGATTTGTAATTGTGGAAAACACTTGTATTCCAGCAGGTCACATCAAAAAGTGCCTGGCAGAGTTGCTGCAGTGGCTGTCAATGGACAGAGAGGGAAATGAAAATATCATGGAAATTAAAAAAAAAAAAAAATTAAATAACATGTTCAGAATCTTTAACTTGTTTTAGGAAGGTTTGGAAATAAACTGACTCAAATAGCCCAAATCTAATCACCTTCAAGGCCCATTTTTCTTCTTTATGTGCACTTCTAAATCAGAGCTGAGGTAAGAACTGTAACTAAGATGGAAATTAACGATTATTGTTGTCACTGTGCAACAGTTTGAAAGAAAGCAACATCATCATTATTAATTACTATTACTATTCCACACTACCTAGTCCCTTGTAAATTTGCTAACGAGAGTTTGGTTGTCCTGAGCTCTATATTTACGGACATGAAACTAAAGAACAGAAAGATGCAATGTCTTGTCCACAGGCAACCAGCAAGCCAGTGATGGGGCTGGAAATCCAGCAAGCAGTTCTCCCAACACACAGGTGCAGCTCCATGGTAGCTCAAGGGCTCAATGAAAATTGCTCACTGACTGGTTTAACTCATCTTCCAGTGCCAGTGCAAATACAAGGGAGGAGCCAGGGACATGTGGTTGGGGAGTGCAGCAGCTTTGATTTAAATAAGCTTTAATTGCCATAGAATCAAACTCATTAATCCCATACATACATGGCTGGTCCTCCAGGGCACAATGCCTGTGTTTTGAAAATGCAACTGCAAAGGCTGCAGCACCAGTCAGAACGACCCACGGGCATTGCAGGTCATCTAAATAACTCACATCTGTAAAGGACATTTTGCTCTTTGTAGAAGAACTGGCAATGGCCCTTTCCTACCATTTTATTCTGTCCGTGCTTTTGTAGATTTTGAGTAGCGCCGAGACTGACTAGCAGATTTCATCCCCATTTTAAATCTGACTACCATTTGAGTGCACAGTACGTACAGGTCAGTGTTCTGGCATATATTTGTTTTGCAGCAGAAACTCTTAGCCAACCCTTATGTGCACCTGCACCACCACCCAAACATCACCACCCAGTGTCCAACGCAAAGGGACCTTGGACTACCTTGCATCATCTGGATGCCATGCTGTCTCAGACTAATGGGCTTTTCATTTTTATCCTACTGGTTCCTCTTAAGATTGAAAGCATTCAAATTAAAGCAGCTCCCTTTGGCAAGCAGCAGTCATTACTGAGGTACTACCCTGAATTGCCTTCCCACCCTGCCCCTCAAATGGCAGTGAGCAGACACCTCCCATGTGCTTCTGATCCAAATTCTTCCCCCCGGGGAGGTTTCCCAGGACCCTCACTGTTTTGATTAGCAGAATGTGTTTCTGCTAGAATGGTTGATAGATGAAATTGGATTTTGTAGCAGAAAAATTAGTTCCTGGTTAGAGAAGGATTAATGGTTCCTCCTCTCTTTAACATGTGCCCGTTGGCAGGGCTCTCCGCTGGGTCCTGAGCATGTGCTAAGACAATCTGTTCCTTTAGCTTTCTTTTACACAAGGGGTGGGGGGTTTTTTTGCTTCATTAATTTCCCCCTGCTTTTCTTCTTTTTTCCTCCTTACTATGGGGGGGACTTGGAAAGAAATAAGCGTGGAGAGAAACAAGAATGGGCTCTGAACACTTGTAAAGAAATGCCTGCACACTTGTTCCTCGGAAAAATGTGCACCTTTCCACGAAGGAGCAGAGAGACAGCTTGTTTCCCCCTTCTCTGGGCAAGGCACTAAGTCTCAGCAGGCAAAACAGCTGAAGCGAATAAAGCATCCTACTAATTTTAACCAAATATTTTATTCTCTCAGCCAGGTGAAGAGCCTTACAGACGTTTGGGTTTGAGGTGCTGTAAAACCTTTCCTTCTGTAAGGCGCAATCCCTCAGATATAGCAAAGCTCCATTATTAATAAGCATCAGGGGTTTAGAGAAACAAAGGCTGGAGAAGGGGGCGGGGGGGGGAGCCTTAATTTCAGGAAGGGGGCCAAGAAAGACAAGATGTTTAGGAGGAGGAAGTATCAACACCCTTGGAATAGAGAAAGTGTCAAATGCCAGCTGCAGAGCGCCGAAAAGAATGAGTGTCTCCGATGCTTTTGTCTCCTTATATGGTAAAATGATAGAGAGGGGTTTCACTAGGCTGGGGAAGGCAGCAGCCTCTTTCCACACAACACCGACTGCAGAGCTGGGATGGGAAGAGCCGCTGTTGGCAGGCAGTAGAAAGCCCCGGCTCGCTGTACAGCTCTCCGCTGCAAGCAGGCCAGTGCGATCTTTACACATCTGTTAATGGATGTGACCCCCTGCCCCTGGTCCAGGAGGTGACATTAACTGCCTGCTACTGCTCTGTAAGTAAATATCCCTTTTTTTACCCCCCCTCTCCCTCCCCACTACCCACGGAATATATATCGTTGAAGGTGTCGCTTTGAACAAAGGGTGCGGAGAGGAGGAGAGGGTGGTTTAACGCCCCAGCGGGTTGTTGGGTAAGGATGCAAGGTCCCCGTTTCTCCGGAGTGCACAGCAAGGGGCGTGAAGAGGAGAAAAAGACAAATTTCTTATCAGAGCAATTACTGCTGCCTGTCCGTCCGTAAAGTGACACATTAGCCAGCTGATGAGGCGCTGGGTCGTTTCATGTGTAACTATTTTTAATGACTGTATTGTGCTGCCTGTGTAATCCATTGGGGAGGTGATAAAAAGTAGAAGCTGAGGTCTTAGATTCCTTACGCCTCTGTGCACACTCCCACTGCCGAGCTCAACAAAGGAGAATTTTTGCACCGTAGCAAGAGCAGATGCACATGAAACAAAGGTAGCCTTTGCTCTTTGCAAGCAAACACTGTGCATGGATTGTGTATGGGAAAAACAGGGAGCTATCAGCATTGTATTTCTTCTTTTTACGTGGAGAGAATAAATGAGAACACAAATCCCAATTAGTAGCTCTGAATTCCTTCCTTCCCTGCTTCTGTCTGCATGCATGTGTGTGCAGCCACAGTAACCCAAGTCCTTAATGTATGCCATCTAACATGGATTTCTCTGTGTACATAATAAAGGAAATATAAACTTTCATTGTCTGCATTAATGGCTGTTCTAAACTTTCTACTTCCCTAAAGGGGTACAGCTTTTATTTAGTTCAGCAGATACCTGCATATTTTAGCTTTGCCTTGTAGAGGGACACACACACAGTCACAAGAAAGCAAATGCTATAAAATCTATATACCAGCAGCAGTCATTCTGTTATTGTTACTCCCCTGGCTCCTATCTAGAGGTATATTAACTAAGATTGCTGCTAGCTGATTGACACTGAGATTGCCGTGGTCACTAGCTGTAATATTTATTGTTGGCTATACGTATTTGAATGCTGTCTTTAATAGGAATTGTCCTAGAAGGGACCAACAGAAGGGGGTGTGATATCAGATACTCACATGCATCTGAACGTAAAGGAATGCCGTAACTAAGGTTGTCATTTGGTTTCTGTTATGAACCCTATTTTCATCAGTTCATACATTTATGGGACTCCCTGCTTTCTGGCTAAAATCTTCTGTGCTTTTTATCAGCCAGATGGTAAACTTGCCAGATGGCATTTGGATCTGGAAGGCAGAAAAATAGCCTGCTTTTTTTTTTTTTCTTTTTTTTTTTTAAATTTTATAAAAAATTCTGTTTGTTTTCTGCCCCTGTGCATACAAGTGGGAAAGGATGCGCTCTAAAGGCTGCTCTGTCAATAGAGCCTGTGTATATTCTTCACTACATTTGGAGAAAATTAAAAGAAAGGACATGAAGTATTATGTTCATTGAAAGCTCATTTCCAAATGCTGCCATAGTGGCACTACTGTACCCAAAATTTAAAACTATCTTTTACCCTAGCCATAACATAGATAATGACCTTTGGCTTCTGAGCCAACATGTAGTAGACATGAGCAGGGGAGCTGCAAGGACACAAATAATATTTGTGAAAGTTACCTGGGGTTCCCACCTGACATCTCCGTCTGACTAGCAGGCCCGAGGCTGGGGGATGGACCAGGTCTTGAGGCCTTTTGAGAAAGCTTAGGAGATCCCAAGATGCCAGAAGTCCTAGGGTAGAATATAGTTATTTTTGTTTCTCACCATTCTGCCAAATGTGCTCCCATGGGAATCAGCACGGCTACACATGCAAGCACCAAGTAGTCACTTACAGGTAGTTGGGATTTAAAGTAATATATTACTAATTTTTGTGAGATTGCTGTTATCACATAGCAACCGCTATACAGTGTGAGATATTGTTTGTATATGCAAGTTCCTGCCATGAAGAGCATGCAATGGTGATTCCCAGCTAAACTACTTAGGTAGAGATAAGGCCTTGTTTCCTACCTATGATTATACAGTTTCTTAAGAAAGTCTAGGGAAGCCCTTTCCCTGAAATTACACTTTTCCTGGCCGGATAGACATCAGTGCTCCCAGCTGGCACACTTTGCATTAGAAAAAAATAAGACAACTCCTCAATCACACAACACAGTCTTCCAGGATCCCATCATGCTTTAAATACTAGGAGCCAAAAAAACCCCAGAAGTTGGTGACAAAGTACAGCTCCTGCAATCGTAAGGGCTGGTGACAGTTTCTGCTGCATTGCACTGCAAATTCAAGCTTTCATCCCAAAAGGAATAGATAAGGAGGGCTGTAAAGACCTATATCCACATGAGTGACTCCTGGCTCAGTTCTCCAGGGCATTGAGCCCTGAGCCTGAGAGCCAAGTTGTACCTGCTGTTCTCCTCACCTCACAGGGGTCAGGACATTCAGAATTAAGGGAGGCTCAGGTAAATTTTTACACTATCAGCCAGAAGAAGTGGTTTCTTCTCCGTGAAAATCAGGCTGGAAACTGAAGTTGTGCCTGTTGCTGCTGGCCAGTATGCTGCCACTCTTTCAAGGTCCCCAGAGACTAGTTACATGCAGGTCTGAGGCTCCTTCGTGTTTCTCTGATGGATAAATCAGTCCTGAGCATCTTCAGAGAGGCTCTGGATGGTTTAGTGTTGTACGCAGTCACCCTCCCTCACTTGGGTACTGCTTCAGAAATCGGGGCTCTCATAATTTGCATTTTTAGACTGATTAATTCTAATTGTGTGATTTTAATGTTTCATTTACATATGCGCAGTTATTTGTGATGCAGATTCACCCCAAGTGAGGGTGTGAAATGGCAGGGTAATGACAGGTTTCATGGAAATAAATCTTGGGTACACTGACAGCCACTGCAACATTAACATTTCAACAATACTAATTAGCTATATATAGTGAGAGCGTTTGATTAAAAACCACTAGAGGCTTCTTTTAAGGCTGAACATCAAAATACTCATGCCAGGTGAAAAAGTTACAGTCCTAATTTTGTTCCTTTTCACATACCCTTCTATATTATATTATATTTGATAATATTAACTAGGATGTTAAATTGCTACTGTACATATAGTAATATGCTGTAAGAGGAATGCAGGTGAGCATAACACTGATGTAAGGGTATTCCTCTTCCTTTCACAGCAAATTTGCAACATTAAATTTGCAAATTTATCCACCACAGCAGAGGAAGGCTTAAGATTGCACTTTTGGTAGTGAGAGGTAGTTAGAGACCTTTGGCAAGCGCAGGCACAAGGGCTCAAAACCCACCAAACTTCACTTCATCGTGCATAATAAAAGTCATGAGTTCCATAAAGTCGTATCATACCTGTAAGTGTTTACCTAGCTCTATTTTGTCATTGCTCTGAAGGACTCTTGGGATTTAGACCAAAAGTACTTTCAGAGACCAAGATCCCACCTCCGATGAATTCCCCCTCCATACTATGCCGTGCATCTCTCCATGGTGGACCCAACACCTTCCTTCTTCAGTCAGAAAGGATCTTACCAGCAAAAAGATTGCCCATGTCCGCATCCCCATGGTCTCTGTGTCTTTCTGTGCTTGCTCCTGCATCTCTCATGCACCACAGGTACTTTGACTCAACATTAATAGCGGATCTCTTTGCTCTCTGTGCCCAGTCTCCAGCCCCAAACCCCAACAAACAAATTGGACCAAGCTGGTTTCACCCAGGTGTAATCGATCAATAGATTTGCTAAGGTGTGCCCAGCTGAATGGGTACCTCTAAGCTTTACGTAGCCTCCTTTGCCACGTTTTGGAAAGCCAACAGCACAGCAGCTGGGCAGAGAAGCATGGATGCCTCACAGCCTCGGGGCATTCACTACAACAGTAGTTTTATACGGGAGCTGAGACATGTACATCAACTGGTCCTCCAAATCACCCTGCATGCCAATTAGCTTAGACAGAAAGGGGCTTTGTGGTCTTGCCTCTGTAAACAGAACCCAACTGAGAGACCCAGAGCTGTTCTGCTAGAGGCCAGGACAAATAACAAAGTATTCATCCTTCATAGGGTCCTCCCAGTTTTGCTTCTATTCTTTCTAGAAAGAAGGAAACATAGAATATTTGGGACATTGTTCTCATTTTCTGCCCTGGATTGTATTATGCAGGGTTTCAAAAATACAGGAGAATTCAGACGTGTCACTGCATGGTAGCACGTGGCATTTTCTAGATATTTTTATCTTAGGATCTAATTTCTCTGGGATTAGCAGTGTTGCTGTCAATAAGAGATAGCAATTCTTTTCTGGAAAAACAAACCTCCGTTAGACTTCCGCATCTGGAGTCATTTAGCTTATAGGTTATTTCTGTAGGGTAGGGCCAGAGATAACAATCAGTTTTATTAAACTTATGCTATTTTCTCCTCTATCATTTTCAGTTGTCTGCTTAACTGCTTTTATTAGAAATACAGATTTCTGTGCTTAAGTAATATCAAGTATTTGGGGCTTTGAGTAAGCCCTTGCTTATTCTGCAAGAGAAAGAAGGAAACCAGCAGTTTCAAAAGGCTTTAAAATAGAAAATAAGAGCAAGCCTTTCCACTTAAACCGTGCTCTTCCTTGCCATGCCAGATTTACGAGTCACGCTCCGTGTTATTTCAACAGGCTCCTTTTGTAGTTGAAATGTATGCAGGAATGTTGGTGAGAGCATACATCCTCCAGTCATTTCAATATCAACCTCAGATAATGAGTGTAAATTGTTCAGGGTACACTTTCAAAGTGTCAGTGCTCAGTTCTTCTGCGGCCTCTGTAGTTACTCCCACTGGTGCTTGCTCTACCACTGCTGGAGTGGCTCTAAACTGGAGCAGATCCTCATTGACTGCCAAACACAACAAACCACACAGAAACCACAACTGGGGTGTTCCTTCTCCACTACTATAACCGGGATTACTTTAGCCAGGCGCGTGAGGAGCCTTACTGCATAAGAAACATTTTCTGTTTTCCTTAACATAATATTAATAATAACAGTCTTAAATAGCAGACTATCCACTTTCCAACTCATGATAGGCTGACTGTGCAATCCAGACATGAACCAGGTATGCTTTGGTTATCTGCATGTGTTAATGCAGTCCATCTGCTCAGAAAATTGCTCTAAAGTACTTAAAAAGAGACACAGGAATGTTATACCATAGGCAAAATAAGTCAGCCATGCACAAGGAAGCTGAGTTGCTAGAAGAACCTAACTGTGATTCTGAAGAAAGTTTTAAGGTAACTTTAAATAAAGTCCATTAAAAACTAAACACTTTTTTGAATAGCTTTTAATATTTAGCATGGACACAGAAAGGCCTGAGTAGAATATTTAGGAAGAGGTTTCTTTACTTGGTTTTTATTTTTATTGTTTTTTATTATAACTATCATGTTCAAATATCAAACCACACTTTCCTGGCTTTTGCTGGGGAGCTTCTAGGAGATCTATGAATATCTAGTCTGAGTTTAAAACCTTCAGAAGCAGTAATGAACACCTCTGTAATCAGACCCTTCTAATATCTTAACCTTAATGTGGGCACTGGTAAAGCAGTCTGGGCTTGTTAACGGGGCTATTCTGAGAGAGCAATAATGTATGGCGTTGTAAAGCCTTGATTTCTTGAAGACAGGGTGCCAAATTGTTTTGATGGGCTTACTACGGGATTGTTCTTCCATAGCAGCAGCAAGAGAAAAAGGCTTTCACTTTCTTCCCAACTTAAAAAAATTAAAGAGTGCAGTCACATGATCTAAGCATCCTTGTCTCATTTACAAGCTTAGCGTAAACCACAGATCATGCGATACAGGGATATCCAACAACTTGTTCCTTACAGTAATCATAACGCCCCTTTTTAAGGACCTACACAAAGATGACGGTATGAACAACAGTCACAGTAATAAGCTTGAGTGTCTCAATAACCTTGCAAAAGTATTTCCCTTTCCTTCTCTTTAATCAAGAAATGCACTTTCATGCAGCAGTAAGCCATTAGCCACTGGCAGGGACAGAGGGCCTATGGAAGGGAAAAGTGGCTGGCTGGGCTTGCTGCAGGATGTGCTGTGTACATCACTTGCCTCTCGGCACCTGGTTAGCTTTTGCATTGGCCATCTTTAGCATAAGGAAGCAAATATCCTTCTGTGGCCCGTGGAGGGAGACCTGGCTGTTCTGCATCCATCCCATGGCCAGGAGCCTGCTGCTGGAGGGTCAGGGATCCAAGCAACACCTGCCCTATGGCCAGCTAGACCTCCAAGTACTCAGTTTCCCTTTCCTCTCCCTCTGCTCCATCGTTGTATCTGCAGGTACTCATCCCATGAAGAAAAGCATAAATTATACCTGCCCAGACGAAGAAAGAGGGCTACTGCCTCTTCATGTGTTTTAGTCTCTCTAAACTATGTGTATGCTTTGGGTGTTTGTGGTATGCATCTACTCCAGCTAAATTCTGAAGTTGAGGTGGACTCTGACTATACGTTACTTCTTTTTTCTTCTTGTCAGTGCTACTGGCAAATGGTTGTTTCTTCTTTTCCTAAAGTAAATTTAAAAAAAAATAAAATTAGCTTTCCCCCCTCTCCCCTTGCATGGTATTATGGTCTGGTCTGGAAAAATTATTAGCCCTTAGAAGAGTGGCTTACTATTGCTGCAACAAGATGATAGATAATGAATGTGGCAATAGCTGCTAAGTTACAGGAAAATAATTGTCTCTTGCCAGAAAGACCAGCATCGTTTGAACTGCTTGTTCATAGTTGCAAAGGATATCATAAATCTTTGCATTTTAGCCTTTGGAACATTACCATAAATTGTTTCCAAATGCTGTAGACCTGCATGGCTTATGTCACTGGAGTTGCCAGACACAAATCTTCCTTTCTCAGGGGAAGGAAAATAAACAGATTGAAAAATCTACATGTGCACTGATCTTCTGGAAAAAAAGTCAGGTGGGAGAAATGCATGTATACCTTGGAGGAAGAAGATGGATGTCTCCAAAGACCTTTTATTTCCTGCACAGGAGGCCAACAGAACATCCTGCTCCAGGGACACAGGTAGAGCCCAGCCCTATTGACCTAATGGAGGTCAACAGCAAGTCCCCCTTTGGCATCTACAGGGGCTTAATTCTGTGTCTCCAGACACTGCTACCACAAGAGACCAGAGCTTCACTTCACTGAATAAACTATACCACTTCTACGCTTTTTAGACAGTTTCCCTTGGTTTCTGTCTCTCTTGTGCCAGCACGTCTGTACCTCTCAGTGTTCAATACCCCCTAAGAGGGGTCAAAAAAATTGCACAGAACATCTCTTATCAGGCTTGCAGATAACATTGAAAAAGCAGGCAAGGTCTGGGGCAGCTAGTCCTCTTTTCCAGTACTCAGTGTCATGTGATGGGGGAACACCAGATCATTTCTTAATGACATTATGAGCCCTAATTTTTATGAGGTAAAATGATAACTTTAAAAATTACTGCTAGTAAAACAAGACTGTTTGAGCAAACAGAGGAAGAAGTGGAAAGAAACATAGTTTTTAAGTCAGCCTACTTTCTTTTTGGTAATTTTTATGCCAATTCTTACTTCCTGGAAGACACAATGTGGGTAGTGCTAACATTTGGCATAAGCTTCTTTTCTGGGCGTGCAACAGAAAGCCCTTTCCTTTTGGAGATGTACTTGTTATGTCTAATGTTGTAGGAGGAAGACTGTATGGCAGAAAAATCAATTTTTCCTTCATGATAATAGTGAGAGAAATCTGAAAAAGCGTAAGTGTAAAATGACTACTGCAATAAAATCTAAAGACCTTGTACCGCAAAGAGGTATAATAAAGATGAGCTTCTGGCCCAGAAAGCTTTACAGTCAACAAGTATCAAACACAAGAGAAAGAAATAGATCAATGGCAAGGAGGTTGAATTACAATTTGTGTCCATCCACAGCTGTGATAGTCTTTTGGGTTTTTTTCTTAAAACCCAAAGCATTGTATAAAATCTGCATTAAGCTAAGCATGATTTTTGTATATGGCCGGAACCAACAGTCGGGCGATGTAGAGGACCATGTGCACTAAGTGACAGGCAAAAACATTGCTCAGTATAATCTCAGATTTCTTGTTTGTAAGACAACAATGAAATGATTTGTTTGACATTCCTGCTAATTCTTCTGTAGATAGGTCCCGTGATTACTTGACATGTAATTTCTCCTCCCTAGAGAAGAAAAAAACCTGTTAAAAACTGTCAAAATTTTACATGGTAGATCACGAGATCCAATCCAAGGCCCAGATCTAAACAGCCTGGAATTTGGGATGCTTTACCCTGAATTCCAGCTTTCTGAATGAAACCACATGAACCTGAATTCCTAATTTTAAAAGATATTGGATCTGAAATTTGTGCCAGATCCAATAAAAGATTCACACAACTAAAACTAAGACACAGATCTCGGAAACTGTGCTTTCTTGTCTTAATTTCTCAGATCTCCAGAGCTGTGCCTCAAACCCATCCAGAGCTGCCCCTTCGGTGTCTTCATAGAGCAGGGCTCACCCCTAAATATGTTTGGGACATAGAAATCAGGTCTGCTTTTCCCTACTCAGGGGAAAATACACTGTGATAATCTTTAAGCGCATTTAACAAAACCAGAACCCTTTCAGGATAGGGAGGAAAATGCCCAGGTATCTTCTCAAATAGTGGCAATGACTATTCTCTTGAAGAATGCTTCCTTCTGCTCCTGTGAAAAGCACCCAGAAAACAATACGGCACTCAAGAAGAAACCTCCTGTGACCAAGAGACTGGAACATGCACTTCTGAGTCCTTCTTCCAGTCACAAACCTCTTCTATATTTTACATTCAACAGCTTTGGATGAAGGACAGAAATGGTATAAACCTGTAAAGGAATCACACTTCTATGTTTTCTGCTTTTACACATCTTGACGGAAGAGAAATTTTTCACTCTTTGGTATTGCACATCTACTTCTAATTCAGGGCTAGAGAGAACTAATTCTGAAAGAAGGTGAAAAAATGCAAGTTCATATATGGTTCCTGCCCACGCTTTTACTTAGTAGTAATGCAAATTAACTGTGAAACCAAATCCTATCATTTGGAAAAAATATCTAATGAAGTCTGGTAAAAAGTACAGATTTCTGTCCTAAACACAGTCTATTTGGACAAAGCTATCACTCCTCTCAGACTCAGCCATACATACACACACTGGTTTATACTGGTCTGATTTGATTCATTTTGCTGAAATTACTCCTTGTAGGAAATTAAATCCTCTCTAGTTCTTTCATGGCAAGTACAAATGTACTATGTATGTTGGGGGTGTGAACAGGCCCAAAATGGAGGGGAAAAATCCACCATGACCTTTGAAATGTTGTGGGAAAGACTGTGCCTCTGTTTCAAGAGGAGACTGAATTGCTGGAAGCAGTTATTAAGGAAAAGTCACTCTGTACCAGCCCTGCTCTCTTCCCGTGCGCTTTCATTGCTCTTGGAAACAGGCTAGAGGGAAACTTTGAGTAGTCATTGCACTTCTCTCTTCAGCATAAGGCTTGTTACTTTCCTTCTTTTTGTTATCAGTCCCTAGGATCCTCTCTACTCCTTAAGGATCAAAAGCACCTAACACACTCCTAGCTCCCCTTTGGGATAAGAAAGTTGATTAGTTCCTAGAGCATCTGTAGGGTCAAAACAGCTGGACTGCTATTCCTTCTGGGTCGTCTGTAGCACAGATGACCAGCAGTCAGGATTTTTCTTCCAAGCATGTTTTGGGGTTCAGTAGTTTGTCTCTCTTTCTTTAGTAGCTACTTGGAGTTCAAAGACTTCCCAGCAGCTGAGCCATCACTTACTTACTTCTCACACATATAAAAGCACTCACCCCTTAGTCTGTGCTAGTCACCACACAGTCCAGCATTTGACCGGGCATTTAAAAAAAAAAAAAAAAGCTTTCTAGCCATCAAAACAAAATTTGCCCATTCAGACTGCCATAAAACCTTGATCAAACCCCAGATATGGGGAATAAAAGATAATAATAAAAACTGAAATCCTAGAGGAGAACTCGGGATTTCAGAATGCCCTAAGGTTGAATCCCACCGCCAGAAGGAGACGACAAACTCCAGAATCGAGCAACCTGTGCCAAGAACACTAAGCAAGTAACAACTTTTTGTTTAAAACTGAGAGTTGAAGTTGGCAAAAGGACTGCGGCTGCTGTAAATGTCACTTGTGCATGAAAGACAGAAGTAGCCACTTAAACCATTAGTACCCAAAACATTTAAGGATTTATAGGTCAAATGTGGCTTAAAGAGGAGATCAGGCCTGGCAGGCAGTGAAGATCGTGCAGTCCAGGTGGAATGTGCTTTCTGCCTGGGAAATTCCCTTTCCTAAGCAGACAGCTATGCCCTCTTCCAGCGGTAATCCACAAACAGATTTCAGGTGCAACACACACTGCAAGTCTCAGGTTAAGAAAGAAGCTGATGACTCCAATGAAACCCAAAATAAGTTGTCCCAGGCAATAATGGACATTCATGCAAGTAATCTGAGGCATTTGTGTCATCATTGCTTGTGTGCATATCCAAAAATTAATGAAGATGTAATAGGACCTGTGGAGAAAACAGCAGTTGTCCCCAATTCAGACAAGCTGATATATCATTTGCAGTTCCTTCCACTTGCTTCTCCCCATCTACAATCGTCGTTTGACCTTTGCCTGAACCAGGGTAGCTTGCTCTCGTTTGTGGCCCAGTATGCCACAGCTCTTGGATAACTCCGCTGCATCAGAGAAGAATCTCATACACAGTCCCCAGGCCCACACCTCCTGCTGTTAACAGTGCCCATAGTCCCACGGAAGAGCGGAGATGGTGAGTTGGTGCCTCACTGAAGAGCAATGATTGCCAGACATTGGCTCATTGAGGATGTAGAAGAGGAAGGAGCAGAAGCATGTAACAGTGGTGCTCAGTAGCCTGTGCATGGCTAAAGTCTACCAGCAATGCAAACCTTTGTCTTGTCTTACGGAGGAGATGTTACTCCTTCTGAAGATTATCTGGCTCGTCCTCTTAATGTACTTGGCTCCCTCCATCCCCTACAGAGACAGCTTCTTGCTGTGGACCTATTGATCAAATCCCATTCACAAATACTATATGAACTCCTCAAACTCAGGATTTACTCCTCTCTCTTGTCTCTAACACTAGCTCTAGTCAAAGATGGGTCAGTGGATGGCTAAAATAGATGGGTTAGTGCAATTACCCAGCACTGCAAAATTTATAGTCCAGTTTCTTCCTGTTGTGTTTATTTATCTGGCTGAAAGTTGAATTAGAATTGAGGTACAATGTGATAAACCAGAACTGATAAGCCTTTCCTGGGGGATGGGGTCAAGTGTAGCTCAGTCTGACGTGCACCTATTTCTGTCTTCGTGACAGGATAGCTGGACTCCAGACGCCAACATGACTGAACGCTTTGACTGCCATTACTGCAAAGAGTCCCTGTTTGGTAAGAAGTACATCCTGAGGGAGGACAGCCCCTACTGCGTGAAATGCTACGAAAACCTTTATTCCAACACCTGCGAAGAATGCAAAAAACCTATCGGTGCTGACTGCAAGGTATGCCAGATTTGTGTCTTGTTACAGAAATCTCGAAAGAGTAGCCTGGATACGTAGCACTAAGACATGGTGCTAACCTGGAAGGATCCATGAGTCCAGCTTGATGGCTACCTAAGGGTTTCTTTTGGCAGGAAAGCATGCTTTCTGGACCCCTGTATGTGGTCTTCACCACTTCATTTGGTAAACCCTTCTTTACCAAGCGTGCTAGTAGAAATGGGAGAACACCCTTCTATTCCCATGAGGCATAGGATGATTTGATGATCTGATCTAGAAAGAATCTCTAACTCATTAGGAGATCCCAACTGTCCTTGGGGCCAGCTGGGGTCTGGAAAGGTGGCAGAAGCTGATTTTGCCTGCCTTTGGGTCAGAGGGAAGTAAGCCACTGCTGGCTTTGCAGTGACCACAACTCAGTTGTCCTCAAGAGACAAGACATGCTCAGGAAAAATTGCCATCTCACGGACCACAAAACTCTGGCTAATGCTGGCCCAAGTAATAAGTCAGTCAGAAAACAGAATAATTAGCCTTTTAAATACAGAATGATGATAGTGGAGTCTAACTAAAGGTTGCAAAGGAAAGAGCAGAGGCCTTGCTTGCCTGAGCTACGCACTGTTGCACCACATGGAAACACCTACCTGATATAAATAAGGTGTGACCACCTGCATGTCTTTTAAGTTAACCAAAACAACTGGAGTTCAGGCCAGGTTTACTCTGACTGAATGAAGACAGATGATATTTGAGCCATCCAGTGAAGTGTCTGTTGGACTGCTACAGACAGACTTCATCCAATATACATCCTTCTTGCACAAAATTGCCCTGTTCAAAGTTGGCCAAAAGTTTCACTGACAGAGGGAGTTTGCCCTAGAACAGCAATTTGCTTTGCATGGCCACGGGATTCTTGACCGATTTGAGGAGGTCTCATGTTTGATTTCCTACTGATCCATACCTCTAGAAGAACCAATTAGTCCCCGTTACTGATACTACTGCTCTATCACTAGTTCAGAGATACAAAAATGTATGCTTACGCAGATCGGGAAAAATAAATGTCTCGTATTTTCCAAATTGATCTATCCCACTCTATTGGCAGATCAGTAGGAAAGCCCCTTTCAGAAGCCTTAAAAAGGTGAGAATGTTTCACCGTCATGACAGGGAATTGGCAATAATCTGTATGAGGGTATAAAACTGCCAGCTTTCCTACAGCTCATAAATATTCAGATCAGAGAAGAGATACAGCTGGCCTGACCTGAAAAAGCAAAATATTTCTGCCCCATTCCACAATGTGCTTTTGTTTTAATGTCTTTTTCTAATCCCCTGAGAAGGTATTTCCATGTGTTGATATTCAAGAATTTAAAAACTTGGACCGGCTTCAACAAATCTCGGACAAAGTACTCAGGAATTAATCAGGCTGAACTTTTCAACCCAGATTTATGGATTTAGGGAGTGTGGGTGTTATCCGATATACTGCTCTTCTGTACTTTTAAGCAAGACACACTCTAATAGCAGATAGAAAAAAAGAGCCCCTAATTGTCTGCAATATATTTTATACATAAAGAATGAGAACTATATGTGGAAAACACAACTATGAGATAGTAAATAAAGCTTTCTTAAAGAGCTATAAAGTGTACCAGCAACAAACGTGTACTTTTTTGGTTTTGCGACTGCTGGTTGCGCCTGTCCATGCTTTATGCTGCAGCTTTTGAACCTGTTGATCCATTTTAACCAAATCCTGACAGATGCATAAAAGTTGCAAACTTAAATTCCTACAAGTTTGCTGGAAAAAAAAAACCGAAAAACCAAAACCAAAAAACAACAACAACAAAAAAACCCCCCAACCATGTGGTTGTGTAGAAAATGAGATCCTATTCATGTTCCCACTGAGAGGAAAACTAGAGTGCTTTTTCAATGACAGTAATAGACATGCATTTCAATATAATTGAGAATACATTTGAGAAAGAGCCCACAGCAGGGGGATTGGAACTAGATGATCTTTAAGGTCCCCTCCAACCTAAACCATTCTGTGATTCTATTATAAGTGCCCCAGCCACAAGGTAAGTTTCAGTTGAAGCTTGTGTATGTTATGACTGAGCGTAATCAGCCACGAAACACAAAGTCACAAAAAAACCTGCTTCTGCTCCTCATTAAACTGCATATGTATATATAGGCACATAAACACATAAGAAATACACACATATACACAGAGGATATATATATATATCTATTTTTACACATTGCATTTGCTTTTTCCCCTGAGCAAAGAAGATAAAATGTATTGTGTTTGGGAATAAAACTATTATGTTTATTGGGTGTACAAAACAGACTCCATATTTGTTTGTATGTTCTGACACAGCCTTTGTACAGCTGTAAAATTTGGAACTAAAACCTAATGGAGTGAGAGCATTATCAGAAAGGGTCACATCCAGGCCCCTGCATCTGGCAGGGGCACCTACCCTCATATCAACATTACAACCTGTAAAGCTCCGTGTAGCTCTCACCTCAGATCCTCCTCGTCAAGTCCCTTCTTGGCCACTGCTGCTTCCCTGCATGGAGAAGGGCGGAACTGAGAACCCATCTGCAGCTGAGGTGGTCTTCATTTCCATCCTACCAGGAGAGACATTGAGGTGCTGGAGCGTGTCCAGAGAAGCACAACGAAGCTGGTGAGGGGTCTGGAGAACAGGTCTTATGAGGAGCGGCTGAGAGAGTTGGGATTGTTCAGCCTGGAGAAGAGAAGGTTGAGGGGAGACCTTATCACTCTCTACAACTACCTGAAAGGAGGTTGTAGCGAGGTGGGGGTCAATCTCTTCTCCCAGGTAACAAGTGACAGGACAAGAGGCAATGGCCTCAAGTTGTGCCAGGGGAGGGTTAGGTTGGATATTAGGAAAAACTTCTTTACCGAAATGGTTATCAGGCATTGGAACAGGCTGCCCAGGGAGGTGGTGGAATGGCCATCCCTGGAGGTATTTAAAAGACGGGTGGACGTGGTGCTGAGGGACATGGTTTAGAGGTGGTTTTGGCATAGGTTTATGGTTGGACTTGATGATCTTGAAGGTCTCTTCCAACCCAAGTGATTCTGTGATTCTATGAAAAGCAACCTCCCTGTAGCTGAAAGGGTTACACCAAAGCAATGCAGGTGATGACAAGAAGACAGCCAGCTCGTCATCTCTGACATCTCTGACACTACCATAGTGTATCAGCATGGGTGCAGAGCATCAACTCACCTGAGCTGAACTTAAGCCTGCTCAGACACTGGCAATACTCCAACTTTGACAGAGCTGGGCTCTGAGAGGATCAGACTGACGCCAGATTTTCACCTTGTGTTTTGGTTACGGCACAGAAAGCTCACAAGACAACTGTCCTAAAGACAGGATTCCTTTGGATTCAAGTCAGGGGAGAATCTGTTTTGCTATCTTTCTGTGGCAATTTATGGGTAACTGTGGATGTAGCTGAGTAATAACTAACTTGTTCTTTATTTTAAATGCTTTTTTTTTCCCCACCAAAAAAACCCAAACCTGAATCACAACATGTGTCTGAATGACACCTTTGGACCTAGGCCATTTTGTTAACTGTAAACAATTCTAGCTGATGTTTATGAAACTTTCGTAGACAGATTAAAAGCTTCATATACTGAGTGGTAGGAGGCACTGCCAGGCAGCAGAAAAACACGATGCCATTTCTCACAGCTATTACACCTTATCCATATGCCAACAGGTTCCAATCAAAATTTACTGTTTCTAAAAAGAATTGCCATTTTGTCGCCTATCTCCCTGGTGAACGCTCACCACACCTACAGTTTCACGCTTCTTGCTGGAAATCCATCCATTATGTTCTCATTTGCTTAACTGCTGAAGCGTGACTTGGGGTTGAATTTGGCTTGCTTTTGGCTCTTTTAATAGTTTCCTTGCAGGCCCTATGGCACAGAAATCATCACAAACACAGGAAATACCTACAGTAATCCGGTGTTTAATGCAGTCCACAAGTTAGCCTTGGCAAGCAGAAGGGGATGAAAACTCTCTCTGCAAGATGTGAGAATCAAATTAAAAGTGGATTGTGAGATAAAGCTATTGTGTCAGCACAAAGGCCAAAAATTAATCAAAAGGGTCAGTCTTACACTCAAACTAAACAAAAAAATAAAGCCTCTAGTAATGCGGATCAGGAAAGAAAGAAAATATTTGTTTTTCAAATTTTTCTTGTTTAAGCCTTGTCCTGAGTTGCAACAGTTTTTCAGTGCGTTACTGAACATCAGACTAGTTGTTGTGAAGTGGAATGGTAAAAGAAACAGATACCTTCATCTCTTCCCATATCACTAAGGTGCTGGCTTCAGCACAACATGACTTTTTTTTACCTTTTCTGAACATACGTTTGATAGGGAAGTAGCAGTCTAACATATTTAAATGTTTTGCTAGAGGATGTGCATGGCTTAAAGCCGTACAGCATTTCATTGTCACACCCCATTTCCTCTGCTCAGCCTTCTGAAAAGAGCATGGTGGCAAGGGTATACAGTTACTCTTCTGGTAATGGTCTCTCTAATTTCCTTCTTCCTTTTGGGTTCCTGTTAAAAGCCAGTTCAGGAGAAAAGGTAGTACAAGATGGCTTAAGTTCATTTAGACTTAGAAAGCCGGAGTAGAAGCTAATACAGTTTCAGGACATGAGGAGTCTGAGCTTAACCCAGTTACCCGGTAACTCTACTCTTGGGACTTCTCTAGTTTAAAAAACAAAAGAAGTCACCACCAGCCCCATCCTAGAGGCCCAGTAAACTGTGCTGGATCAAAACTACACAGAACTACGGAGAAACTGTCAAATGTGATTGTGCCAATGTTGAAAACAGTCATCTTGACAAAGTTTTCTTTGGGGATGGCATAATGAAAACAAGTGAAAATAAAACTGCTCGAAAAGCACGTAATGGCTTTTCAGAGCCATAAGTTTCAAATCCATTTTGCAAGTGATGACTAAAAAATTTTGGATACAAATAGGATCTGCATTAAGTTTTGCTCGCACCATATTCTTACAGTCAGTTGAGCACGTGCAAAGGACCTCCACTTGGCTCACTCTCTGACCTCTGTTTGAGAAACATCCCAGGATTCACTGTTCATTTGGTTGTCCCAAAGAATGCTGAGCAGAAATTTTAAGCTGAGGGTGATTCTCAGATCAGGCTTAGAAAAGCACCCATTCGCACTTAAGGAGCTTCAGGGACTGCTAATATGGTTATTTTTTTATCTTCAAATGAAACCAGGTAAGGGAAGGATTATTTTCCATGTTCAGAAGAAATGCAACCGTATTAAATATTAAATATTTCTCGAGTTAAATATTTCTCCCTGCAATTTTCGCTGCAAAATTTATCACAGCTGTGCTGCTGCTCACGTGTAGCACATCTGGGACAGGTCTGGAGGTCTCCACACTTCAGCTGCAGAACATGCGTACAGGACAGACCGTGTCCGGGAGCACCTGTGTGCATGCATCTCTGTGTATGTTAACACTGTTCCACTTCTCAAATGTCCGTCTATGGTAATTCTTCAGACTTTTGTCTGTGCTTTATTTAATAAGTCTCTTGTCTGTGCTTACGTGTGATTTATCTAACAAGAGCACAAGTGCCTGTCAGTTTTCATGCAGATCCACGGATCGGTTGCAAAAAGTCATTCTCCAGATTTCTCATAGAATTGTTTAGGTTAGAGGAGACCTTAAAGATCATCTAATTCCAACCCCCGTTAAATGCAGGAAACATTTAAAACTGCACTTAAAATATGTAGCACCAGAGACTCATTTCCCTCAGGCTGCATAAGGCGTCTGAGATGTCACGCTCATCAGTATTTTAGGGATACACTACAGTTCAGAGTCCACAACAGTAATTTTCGTTAGTAGTTCTTCCTGGAAATCTGTGCAATAAGCAGGAATTAGTTGTATATCACTTGTACCTTCTGCTGGAACAAATTTATTTGGGTTACAATCAGCTAGTGTAACCCAGAGCTCACACGTCTAGCATAAACCTCATGCTCTGCCAGCGTAACTGCGGAGCAGCCTCACAGACCAGCTTGAAGTCCATTTCGCACATGCGACTTCTCCAGTGTAGAATCTCCAGTTCCAGATCCACACAGCCACAGCTTATGGAACAGCCAGAGCTTACAGTTAGCTACACCACACACCGAAGCAGACCAAACCTGATTTCTGGTGACTTTATTACACTGACCTAAGAACAATCGTGATGCAGAAACTGTTTCATCAGTGCCTCAGACGTCCTGGCTTCGGATGTGACAGGCTCAGAGAGACAAAGCAATATCCATTTCATCGGTCTAATACTCTGCTGCAGGCATGTCAAAGCCAGACAGCTTAGACTCCCTCTACTTTCAGTGGCAATATCTGTTGTAAACATCCAAAGTAGCTAAAGATTATTCCAGTCAGTCTGTATTTTGGGTACTTTGGGTTGTAGTTGCGCTTCACCTCTTTGTCACGATGAAATAGCTGCTACTTTCACCTACCCAGCTAGTGTCTGTACAAGCTGCCATCGTAACTCACCCAAGGATTAAACCTTTCAGCATTGACACCTAATCCTTGTCTTTGTTACTCCTCTTCTAAAACGCATGCACATTCTCCAGGGTATAATTTTATTGATAAAACAAGGCAGAACAAAAGCAGCTATCAGCATATGAATTTTGGAGATAAAAAAAAACCCCTCACAGACTATTGCAAAAAAAGAGGAGAAAGGCATCAAGTGGGAAGGAGACAAGAGAAAGGAAAACAGATCTGTTATTCTATTTTCTAGCAGGCAAATTTCACATTTTGGAAAAATCTGTTGGCTGTATATTGCATTTTTCTGTTGAAGTTATTCCCCTCTGAGATCAGATTTAGGCTATTCACCTTCATTTAAAGAGGAAAAAAATACAAATAACTTCCAAAGAAGGTTTTTTCATGTTGCTATTAGAAAGGATTAAAAATTTACAGTCAGAAATTTGGGTTGTTTCAAAAGGAGTTAGCCGAAATGAATAGACAAGCTGAATAAACAACTGTCTGAAAGCTGTAAAGTAGGAGGCTTAGATACTCCATCGCAGACTGCCGCCTCCGAGATGAAAGACACTTTGGGTATCAATTGTTACAGTCATTTAGGAAATTTAGGTGAGTGGCGCAGATGTACAAACAAAAAGTCTTTATTGCATGGTCAAATTCCAATTGAAGTTACTATAGTTTAACAAGCTACCACACATCAGCTGAGATAAGCAAAGCTATTTCAGTGTTTCCTCTCAGCTATTTATGAGAACAAGGCTCCTGCAGACATCACATGTGGTTATTTTAGGTTAGCCTAAATACACAGAATCTTCTGTTTGCTCTGGGCTAAGATTGCACATTTGGAATTACCTGTGACTGCACTGACTGACACAGAGCAGCTCAGGCCAGACTCTCGTTTGAACACTTCATGGTGCTTCCATTTACACAATTAAAAAAATCAGACTTTCTACAGCTCATTTTTTTCCTTCAGTTAACCAGATCGATTCAGTGCTTGTAATTAATACATAGTAGATCTTGAGCTAGAACCTGAGAAGTTATTTCTGCCAAATTTTTATTCATTACAATATTACAATTCTGCTGAATTTTTATTCATTACAATACTAGCCCCTCACACTCCCTATATTTTGGGGTAGACACCCTTTCTTGTAATGATCTAAGCACCATTTTGTTTGAAGTCCACAGACAGTATTCAAGTATTACATGATGAGGTCACCTTAATTTAAATTTTAAAAGGCACAATCCATCCCTTTAGGTCACAATTTTTAGAAAGACCGTTTTTTTTAAATAATAAAAATATCGCTGCAGGGGGTATTTTAAATACTTAGGCACTCATGCTAATCCCTTGGCCAGAGTGTTCTGGATCACTGGCTGCAGGTACGATGTGACCTCTCATCTTTCAGTCTGATCCACTTTTGAAACATAGATAAAGCAAAACACAAGAGTCAGTAAAAACTAGTTGCAGAAAAAAAAGGAGCAGAGATCAGACCAATTCTACCCTTGGTGTAAATCTGTCTAACTGAATAAATACCAGAAAGTAATTGGGAAAAGGATTTCTGTCCAGGAGCAAATAGCTATGAAATCAGCAATAGCTAAGACAAATAGAGGAAGTCTATTATACCTGTAAGGTTAACAAGTTTTAGTCTGACTCAAAAACAGGGGTTTATTCTCAAAGGAAATACTTAAAACTAGTTGTTCCTATACCACATACAAAAAAAGAAGGTTACCTTGAACTGAAAAAGGGTCGATAGTTGTCATGAGCTGTTCGCGTTTATAGCAAAGTAAGTTCACCTGCATCATTTTGTTCTCCTGAGCTGTGCGAATTAGCCTCAGCTCCTGGCTGTGGTTCAGATTTAGATGTGTTTGCATTCCCTGAGCTTCCAGGTGTGCAAACTATTATTCTGCTTACTCTGGGGTTTTGGATTTCTACAGGATCTGTCTTACAAGGACCGCCACTGGCATGAAACCTGCTTCCACTGCTTCCAGTGCAAGAATTCATTGGTGGACAAACCTTTTGCTGCAAAAGAGGAACATCTACTTTGTACTGATTGCTACTCCAACGAATACTCTTCCAAATGTAACGAGTGCAAGAAGACTATTATGCCAGGTTAGGATGCTTGCTTTTTTGACTAAGAAAAGATTAGGCTAAATATCAATCCCCAACTCAGCAGCAAATACTTGTGACAAATGTTTTTCCTTCACTATCTTTGCTAAGTCATGGTGAAATTTGTGACTGTTGATTTCCATGACCAGAACACATAATTTTCATAATGGATCATGATAGAACTGTTATTCACGTGAAGTGGATTACTCCTGAAAATTAGTGTTTATTTAATTTAGCATTTTTATTAATGGGATTTATAATTTTCTACAGCAGTATTCATTAAAAGGCTTTTGATGGCTGGACAACCAAAACTGAATGTTTCTGTCCAATCCCAGCTTTGTACTCTGTCTTGATTTGCCTCCACCACTTGAAGATCAGAGAGAGCTTGCAAATTTAACAGCTTGCTTAATTCACATCTAGCTTTTCATGTAAGTATTCTAAATTTAGCTTGTCCCATAAAAATTAAAAGTTGGTCAAAGTGCCTCTAAGATCTTTCTTGAGCACAAAGATATGAAGAAACAATCCCTTCTCTTATAACCTGAAACAGAAGAAATTCATTCTTATGAAGCTTTTCAACCACCAGCTGGTCTTTAGCTGCTTATCTAAGATAGCCATGATGTCACTACATTCAGAGAGCAGTACAGCCAGCACGTATTTTCTACTTACACAGCACACCATGTTGGTACAGGACCTACACCACAGCACTACGATCACCAACTAAAGCATAATTCATTTTGAAAGAACCAGCAAGTGGTTGGATACCCTTTATGGAGGCTGTTAATGCTACACTTGCCCTTTGCTTTGCTCCACTAAATGTACAATTTAGATTTAATAAAGCATTATCATGACAAGCCCATTAAATACTAAAGTAATTACAAGCTTGATCTTCCAGTCCTTCTGCAAACTAAACTGCTGCTGACTTCAGTGTAGCAGCTGACAAACAGGGCTCCTCCTGCCTTGAGTTTCAGTGACAAAACAATCCCAAAGACAGAACAGCTGAAAACGTGAATACAAAATTCTAGACTATTAAAAAAAATGTGTCCATGTCTTCTTTTTCCAGAAAATCATTCCTTCAAGGACTGCTTTAGTTGCTCCTTGGTATGGTAGAGAAAGTTACCAGCACAGAAAGGGCATAATTCTTAAAAGGTGTCCATTAATATAATGGATCAGAAATACTCAAGCATGCAAGAATCAGGCAGAATGATAATTAACAGTTCGCTTTACACTGCTGCAAGTCAATTCTTCAAAAAACCAAACCTGCTGAAGTATGCCTCTGCGCAGAAGTTAATGAGACCAAAAAATAAGAAAAATATGCAACTAGTAAACGAGAGAAATTAATACTTGAGAAGGGGAAAATGGTAAAACTTCACCCTGCAGTAATGGGGGTGGGGAGAGTTGGCATCAAAGGAGTTGGTGTGGTTCTTCATCATTAGCCAACGTGTGATCAGCTTGTGAGCCTGCCAAGCACTTGACATCATGTTTGTTGCTACAGAATTCAAAAGTAATGCAGAACTGTAGGAGCATCATTTGTTTGTTTTCCCTTCTGGCCAGCATCAAATATTCTGACTGAAACTGGTCCGTAGGAAATTATACAGTGTGCAAAGAAATTTGCCCATATAATAGGGCACCTCCAATTTCCTGGAAGGGCTCCGAGTCCACTTGTCACACAGTGGGCTGAATCTGCAAAGTACAGTATCTGTACCCTAAAACTTCATTCTAGACAAGTACATTTAGCTCCTAACTACCGTACTGCTTTTCTGATTTTCAGTAAAGGATTGTTTCAAGATTTTTCTTCCTTTCACATAGCAACCATGCTTTAAATGCAATCGAAGACAGAGAGAAAGCTTCCCTCTCACTGAAAGTTTCAGGAGACAGAAAAACATTTAGGATGGGTGTTGCAGAGTTGGAAACCACTGCAAATTTTTAGCAGACTTCAGTGAGGACAGGAACAAGGCCACAGAGCAGATATGAAATCATCCTTTTTCTCAGACAGTAACTATACTCTATTGGGAAAGGGAGGCACGAAGCTTGCCAGGAATTAACCAGGTAGCTTGCAGCTGTCTAAAAGAGAAGGAAAAGGGACTTGGAAGGAACGAAGTCCAGCTTTAATGAGGAATGGTCTTACCTTCACTCGGCACTAGCAGCAGCTTATATTGCTGTCTCCCCAGTTGCCCAGAATCTTCCTGTGCATTAGAAATCATTATTAACTCTAACAATACCACAAAAAGGTGTCCTAAGCCTTCATTATTAGCAGTAAACATTTCTCTTCTTTATAGGAGGAGGACCACCACTCACTCTCCAAAAAACTAAAATGGTACCCAATACCATGCAAAGCTGGTGGGAACATGAAATAGCCCCTGTCTCACAGCAGCTTCTTGACCGACAGCCAGCTGTGGGGCAAACAAGACAGACGAATTGCATCAGCATCAGCCAGCAGAAGTTCAGTTGACGCTCTGGTCTCATTACAGGTACTCGGAAGATGGAATACAAGGGCAACAGCTGGCACGAGACCTGCTTTATCTGCTACCGCTGCCAACAGCCTATTGGGACAAAGAGTTTCATCCCTAAGGACAATCAAAACTTTTGCGTACCCTGCTATGAAAAGCAGTTTGCCATGCAGTGCGTCCAGTGCAAGAAGGTAGGACTCTTATTTTACTTACCTAAAACCTAAGGGATTCAAGTCCATCCCATTTTATGTCCAAGTAGGTAGAATATCTTACTTTTCTACAGGTGTTAAAAGATTCAGAATCAACTGATTTTAAGAGACGATGTAATTTCAGTTCCCATTCTGCACCGGGCACAGCATTTACTACAAGGAGAATTCTCTTACTCAGGGTTAAAGATCCCTTTGGACTAAAAGCACACAGAGAACACATTTTTTAACACACAAAAAACCCCCAAACAAAACAAAAACTCCGCAGTGGAATAACTTCATTCTAATATTAGCCATCATATATCATATACCTAAACATTTCAACTTGAAGGAAGATGAGCTAACACTGATAATTTTTTGATATTCTAAGGAAGCTCCGGACAGAGGGAGAAGCTTTACACAAAGCAAATGCTGTTCTTGAAATAAACACTAGTAAACTCACTATGCTCAGGAGTACTACTTTCTAGGCTAAGGACCTTTTATTTGTGAATTTCCAAAATGCTATACACAGACACTAGCAATAATTTTAGAATTCTTTCCTAAAAAAATTGTCTCATCACTTACAGAACAAACAAATCCCAGTTTCCTATGGGTATCTGCATAGGCAAAGACAATCAAAACGATGGCAAAATTCCTTTCCCACTGTTACTGTTTCCTCTTGGTCTCCCTTTACCCTCTGCGTGCTTCCAGCCACCACCTGTGTCCACACTTCTTAGACTTTCTTCCACATGTGCTACCTGCTCATTTGCCCTTCCAGTCCAGCAAAGCTGCATTCTGGTCAGACATACTAGCTGCCCAGAAATGACTGCACCTTTGCTGCTGCCGCTGCTGCACAGGCAAAACAAACCAGGTAAAGGCTAGATTTTTCTTTCAGCCTTTGACCTAAAGTATACCTAATTACCTTTACTAACTCCTACCCATCCATCAATTTTCTGAAAGTTTTCTAGGAGTTTGGCATCTTAAAAACTGTGCCTAGTGTCCAATTTTAGCCACATTTGAGAACAGGCTCAAAAATACTCGGGAAAGAGGCAAAGACACAGATGAATACCTGTATTAGGCAGCATGATCACATACAAGCCTAATTCCCAGGGAATCTCCCTTTAGCAAAGAAATGACGAAATATTAATTATCAATTTTACAGCCTTGTTAGGAACACTCAAAGGAGCAAGAAAGTTCAGTTAGTGTCTAACATCAGGGGAGCCGGTTTTGTAGGCAACGACTTGTTATAAGAGAAAAACCCCAGACAAAGTCCAGAGAAGAAGAAAGCAAAGACTTCAGCTAAAACTTGAAATAAAACAGTCTTTGCCAAGGAAAGTAACAGGGAAGTTGAAACACATAAGGTAGTTCCTTCCCCGTGAAGAATGCGACAGGTGAAGGATCCAAGAGGAGATGAATCCTAGCACACGCATATGAAAAGCGATACACAAAGACTAGCTTTAAAAACAAAGAGAACAATTTAGAATGAGATTGTACAATATGTGGAGAATAAAGGACTTTTATATGTAAAAATTAGGAAATTATAATAAATCACTTCCATGCTTTTCTCAAGGTCAACCCCAGCCAAAATGATGACTTTGCTGCTGTTAAGCCTTCTTTCCCTCCTCCCGCCCCCAAAAACCTCATCACCCTTCCTCTCTACCAGATCAAGATACAAACCTGCCACCCTCAAGAAAACACTGTCTGTCTTACTTTCCATAAAACAGGCTATCACTACAGGAGGCGTTACTTACCGGGAGCAGCCGTGGCATAAGGAGTGCTTCGTTTGTACCGGGTGCAAGAAGCAGTTGTCTGGCCAGCGCTTTACCTCCAGGGATGAGTTTGCATATTGCCTGAGCTGCTTCTGCAACCTCTACGCCAAGAAGTGTGCTGGCTGCACAAACCCAATCAGTGGTAGGTCTCTTTAGATTTTGGGGTTTTTTCAGTGAATTGCTTCTAATATTAAAAATAGTTCAATAATTCCTTCTGAGTAACTCCCTCTGAGTAACTTGAGAGACTCAAGACACTATACAACTCAAGATGTGTGAAGTTAAATACTTATGATGCCTTTCAAGTGCCTAACAAGAAGTGGAAGAGGTCCTTAAATTGCAATTTCCTCCTTTTCCCCTGATTTTCACGGAATATGGTAGACACGGTAACAGAGCTATCCATGTAGTGGGATATGCATATTCCGTACGTCATTCCACTTGCGTTCATTAGAGGGATCACTGACCTCAGCAAACAACAGTCCCTCCACCAGCAGAAAGTGTCTAGCTGGCTTATACCTCATGCTTTAGCACGGCGCATTTCTTCCCTGAATTTTTAAGGACCACAACTGAGAAATCCCAAAGCTTTTTGACACTGCATTCCAATACAAAAGTACTTAAAAGAGTAGCTGCTTAGAACTTTATGGAACACTTAGCATAAAAATATAACCTCCTCTATGAAGTAATCGGCATTTAACAGCATGATCCATACAGTCCAAGACTGCAAATCTGAACTCCCTCTGGACCATTTTCTCTCATTACTGCTCTGCTCTTGCACCTGTCCCTCACTAACATAAGCCTGATTGCACAGCTCCTAGAAAAGTCAGTGCATAACAACATAGGTACTGTTTTCTGTTCGCGTGAGAGAGGCATTTCTCTTTTCAATATTGCAATCCTTTCTATCGTATGGTGGGTGTTTTTTTCAAATGCTGCTACTAAAGGCAAAACAAAACAAAACCGCCTCTCATCAGGTAAGATATGCCCAATTAAATCTTCTCACTGACTGCCAGCTCGTCATTCCAATGCATCGTATTCAAATTGCTTGTCATTTCTGAGGTTAAGCAAAAGATAATTACTACTAAGAGACACTTGTTCCTTTTCTCTTTTTTCCTGTACAACTTCAGTATCTCTTATGATAACCTCCATAGCCTCAAACTCCTGAATGTTTTTTGCAGGTCGCTAACCTGCTTCTTGAGGCACTCTTCCTTCAAAGCTACGAATGAAGCCATGACACAACCCGTCAGACTTCTTTTTTAATGATCCAAATGCATTTTTACAAAACAAAGTTAACTCACTCAGATACCGTAAAACATTTTGGATAAAACTATCAGACTTCTGCTCAGAGGCCGTTGCTTTCCTTTTCTTCTGCTGTGTATCACGGTGCCATCCCTTGAAAGTTCTTTTCTGCCATTATCACCAGTAATAACGATCTAGTTCACTAGCTTAGCTGAAAGCAACAGCTATTTGTGGATGAAAACATTACTTCCTACAGAATAAGGGTGGCAAAATTAGCACAGCAACAAATAGAATTGTCACAATGGCATTTTTTCACTACTGTATGTCAGATATCCATAGCAATCCACGAGGGGAGTCCGAAATAGCATCATTTGATGGCTGAAGTGCTATTCTTTTCTTGTAACAGAATGCTTTTGGTTTTCAAACAGGACTTGGAGGAACCAAGTACATCTCCTTTGAAGAACGGCAGTGGCATAATGATTGCTTTAACTGTAAGAAGTGCTCTCTCTCATTAGTGGGTCGCGGCTTCCTCACAGAAAGGGATGACATCCTTTGCCCTGAATGTGGGAAGGATATTTAGAGCTCAAATTAAGAGGTGGGGAGAAGGGAGGAAAGCTGTGCTTGCAATATATAGTCTGAAATACACGGATGTTTGGAACTAGCTTTGCCACTCTGTGTTTTGCTGTACTATTAACATCACTTAACCTTTTTCTTCAAACCCTCCAAATCTGGAGGAAAAACAACTTCAAAATCTCTAGCAGCAGCGTTGGTGTTTAGGATTTCTACAGCTAACCAAAACTAATGCGAAACCTGAGATGTAAAACCATTTGGGTGTCATTCATAACATACTCTTTTTGTGGGTTTTTTTTTTTTCTTTCCACTAAGTATTCCAGTTACAAGCAAGTGATATAGCTCAAGGATTACAACAGCCATGCACAATACATTCATAGATGGGTATAGAACAAGAGGCAATGGGGACAAACTCAAATATAGAAGTTCCATCTGAACATGATGAACTTCTTTCCTTTGAGGGTGGCAGAGCACTGGAAGAGGCTGCCCAGAGAGGTGGTGGAGTCTCTGACCCCAGAGACACTCCAAACCCGCCTGGACGCCATCCTGTGCAACCTGCTGTAGGTGGACCTGCTCTGGCAGCGGGGTTGGACCAGATGATCTCTACAGGTCCCTTCCAACCCTTAACACTCTGTGATTCTGTGGTATTCGGGGTGAAACCCTCAGCTCTCTGAAATCAACGGCAAACACCAGTCAATTTCAGTAAGGCTGTGGTCTCGCCTCAGTGTTCTTGAGCTATGTGACTAGTGTGTGCTGTCAAATGTGTAGAAAAGACTGTGAATGTAGAGGGTGTTTCAATGTACAAGGATTTGTGCCATGCCATAAAGAGATAATGATAAAACAGTTGAAGTGGGAGTGCTTCGTAACAGGTACATATTTTATTGCATGACTAGCTGATCATTGTGTGAAGTACAAGTTCTGATTGACAGTGTCAGTATTACAGTTAGTAGACATTACACTGCACATTGTACTTTTCAAAATAAAATCATTTAAAACAAAATTGTGATTGTGCTTTAATTGCATTTACGTCTTAGATATTTACAAATAAAAAGCTTTCACAGTCTGAAGAAACACAATGTAAGAGCCATACAAACACAACCCTTTCTGCACCCCGTCATTATGAAACTGTGGAGTCCAGACAATCCTCATACAGGCCCTGCTGATACAAGTCTTCTGCTAACTGAAATGAGTGGGAAAATTATCAGCAAAACTGAACAACTATATGGAAACACCGAATCAACTGCAGCAGATAAAAATGTATTCATAGGCTCGAAACTTAAAAATGAAGTATCATTGTTCTCAGCAAGTAAGGAAGTCAAGACAAAAGACACTTAAACTTTGTGAAAGCCAGAAGTTTAACATCTATATTAGGCATGCTTTCATTTTGTTCTGTATTGCAATACATAATACCCTTTGCTCTAGCACCATTTCTGCCACACGTTTGCTGCAAAGGCAACTGTCAGCAACTGCATGCTGGCAGGACAATAAAATCAAGAGCAAACAATCCGAAGTGAGGTAACTTCCCAAAGCAAAATATGGCCATGTTATGCAATGTACGGTCCTGGTACAACTTCCAGATGGAATTCATTTGTATCCAGCAAAAGGAGGAAAGTAATACATCACACTTCCAACAGGAAACTTCAGATGTGGAAAGAAGAATTAGGAATCTACTTACTCTGTGTGTAACTGAGTAGAGGAGGTTTGCTCCTAGTTCCTGCCACCACTCTTGAATGTGTCTTTTTTTCCTACGAAGTGTAAAGTGCTCACAGGTCATTCCTCGCTCATTAATTCAACAAGATAAATAGATGCATCAGATCAGATTCGGTTTACTGTACACCACTTGAGGAACTTGGCTGCCTAGCATTTTTGAAGTGTACACCATGCTAATCTGATCTCACTGAACGCCTAAATTCCATCCTTCGGTGACTTCATTCTATGATGAAGGCTGTAGTAAAGAACAGCCATAAAAATCGCTCTTACATCCACGCCTCCCAAAGGAGGGCAAGCACCTCACTCACGCTCTCCTTTGGAGTCTGGCGATCCCCCAGCACGCTGCAGCTCTGCTCTAGGACTTTGCTGAGAGGAAGATTACTATTACCCAAGTCGTGGGGGTGACGGAAGGCAGTAATAGCATCATGGCTCGCACCCTGCCCCCCCAGCACTACAATAGATGGCAAAAATGGTCCCAGCTTCGGGGACAGGTAGGTGAAACATCACCAGGCTGGTAAGCACACTGGCCCGAAAACAAGACTGTTACCATGCAATAGCAGCATCGTGCTATTATTCCAGTACAGTTCTGTAGATTACTCCTTAACACAGACCAACACACACAAGCTCCTAGCAACTGAAACTACAACGACATATAGCCTAGGCTCTAAACCACTGCCAAGGAGCCAGCCACAAAACAGAACTCCTACCAGACTGTTACACTTGAAGTGGAAGGACCAGCACTTCATTCGATACTAACTGCTGCTGAAACTCCAAAGTAGCTACTGAGCCTTTTACCCTGTAAGCTTTTTCTTAAGTTCTAATCAAGTCCACTGAAATATAACTCTACGAAACGAACAAGCTTAATTTTATCACAAAAACAAGTCAGCACTACTTTGTTTGCTTTTAATTGAATTTATTTAAATAGGGTAAGGCTACTTAAAAGACAACTCTTTACATACAAAATGTACATTACGTTAAAGTTTGCTGTACTCAAGTACAAAAAACTGCACAAGTGTTTAGTAAAAGGGAAACAGCACACACTATTTCAAAACATACACATTCTTACCATTTTACAGCATTTGAGAAGTGCCTTTTATGTCACAACAGTGAATGGAGAACTTCTGTCAGTAATGAATTAAGCTACAGTTTTTGGTTTTCATATTAACCAATATTAAAAATGTAAACAAGCTTTCAGATCACTACTGACAGCTTCTTTTAGTGAGTTAACTAAGCGGATTCAGAAGCTGAATTTGGTTTTGTTTTCCTAAGTCTGGGAGTGTTACTATTATTTACCATCCATACGTAAAATGGATCTAGATTGGCTTCACCGTGAGCCACTGAGATTTAATAAAAATGTTTCCAGCAATTTAACTAGATTTCTGCCTTATAAGGCACTACCAATAATCCAGACGAAACACCAAGTTTCACAGAAAAACCAACATTCATGTTAAATTATCAAAGGAAGGGAAAACAGGCTGGGTTGTTCTGGTTTTTTTAAAGAATGTGACTACATACACTAATGCCCTCATGGTACTTCTTTGTCTTCCTATCCCTGCTGCTCTCCGACTGTTAATAAGTTCAGAAAGCACAGGCCTGCATTCCACAGGTTTCCGCCATACTTTATAAGCATGACTGTAACCAGGAAAACAAGCAAATTTGCTACATCAGCATATTTTTACACTATGTATGTACAAAATACGCCTATGTATTTAAGAAAACACGGCACTAATCCATTCACTACTTCCTCTCAAAGATTCATATCAAACAGGCTAATTACATACTTCCATCCGTGCATTTCTTACTTCATACGTCAATAAGAGAAACTTCAATTTGAAGTAATGCTGTTAAATAGTTCATCTCTTATTACCAGCCTAACTTGCACTGTAAATTCTACACTCCTGTTTTGTGCAATAAAAAGCAAAAAAATTCTGTCTCAGACTATCTTGTTAGCAGAATGGTCAGTTTTCTTATCTAAACGAATTATCTTTTTGAAGCCAAGAAGGCTCTTGGGATCACTCTGAATCTCAATAGCTATTTTAACTATTTAACCAGAAGTGGAACAAAACTGAATCTTACTGAAACAAAAAAAAAAAAATAAAAAAAAAAAGTGTGAATCGTAGGGACATGCAGGAGATGAACTACAATAATCTTGAAAACTAAAGTGAGGGTTTTAGTATATTCTAACATTACCACCTTTCAAAGAAGTAATGAACTCCTTGGTGTACAAGAGTAGACACTCTTAAGGTGACTGGTGATAATGACTCCAGCTTTACAACAGGGAACTCAAACTTGTTAAAACTTCACAGCAATCTGAATCCCTGTAAGGTTTAAAGAGAACTGTACTTAAACTGTTTAAATATGACTTATGTGTTTGAAAATACGGAAGTAACATTTACATTTCAAGCACCATTAGCTACTTCATGGCCACGTAACATGCTGGATTTTCTTCTTTGCTTCCGTAGGCTTTAGGTCATTCTGGAATACAAGAAAATATATAAGTATTCTTAGATACACTGCGCAAGTTAGTTAGTAATTAACCTACCATGTTCAAATCTAGTACTGACTAGTGCTGTACTCAGCTATATGCTACTACAACAGCTTTCTATTGCCATCTTGTGGAGAAAGTTAAATAACACATAACTTCATAAAAAATAAAGTCGATTAATTTAACTACCTGCAAATCATACACGTCTCTTGCTTTTTCTTAATCCTGCAATTAGTTATGCAAAAATATCTTTCAATGATGCAGCTTAGAAACAGGTACATACTGGAGTTTCAAAACATACTTCTAAAGTTATTTCAGATTGCCTTCTTAAAACACATGTTGAAATGAGATTAAGAAAAAAACCAAACATACAACTAGAAAATTGATTTACTTTTGTCAAATAGAAAAAATGTTACAGAAAGACCTGCTACACCACTTAGACATATGCAAGTCTATAGGGCTGGATGGGATCCACTCAAGGGTACTGAGGGAGCTGGTGGATGTGCTCACCAAGACACTTTTAATCATTTATCAGTGTCCTGGCTAACCCGGGAGGTCAGCAAATTTGACACCCATCCACAAGAAGGGCCGAAAGGAGGATCCAGGGAACTACAGGCCTATCAGTCTGACCTCATTGCCTGGGAAGATTATGGAGCAGATCATCCTGAGTGTCATGTGGCACATGCAGGACAACCAGGTGACCGGGCCCAGTCGGCATGGGTTCATGAAAGGCAGGTCCTGCTTGACTAACCTGATCTCCTTCTAGGACAAGGTGACCCACTTGGTGGATGAGGTAAAGGCTGTGCATGTTGTCTACCTGGACTTTACTAAAGCCTTCAACACAGTTTCCCACAGCATTCTCCTGGAGAAACTGGCTGCTCATGGCTTGGATGGGTGTACTCTACACTGGGTAAAGAACCAGCTGGATGGCTGGACCCAAAGAGTTGTGGTGAATGGAGTTAAATCCAGTTGGCGGCTGGTCATAAGTGGTTTTCCCAGGGCTCAGTATTGGGGCTGATTTTGTTTAATACTTTTATCAATGATCTAGATGAGGTGACCAAGTGCATGCTCAGTAAGTTTGTAGACAACACCAAGCCAGGCAGGAGTGTTGATCTGCTTAAAGGTTAGACGGCCCTACAGCGGGATCCAGACAGGCTGGATCGATGGGCTGAGGCCAATGGTGTGAGGTTCAACAAGGCCAAGTGCCAGGTCCTGCACTTGGGTCACAACAACCCCATGCAGTGCTACAGACTTGGGGAAGAGTGGCTGGAAAGCTGCCTGGCAGAAAAGGACCTGGGGGTGTTGGCTGACAGTCAGCTGAATACGGGCCAGCGGTGTGTCCAGGTGGCCAAGAAGCCCAGCAGCACCCTGGCCTGTATGAGGAACAGTGTGGCGAGGAGTAGGGAAGTGATTGTCACCCCGTACTCAGCACTGGTAAGACTCGCAGTCAAATACTGTGTTCGGTTTTGGACCCCTCACTACAAGAAAGACATTGAGGTACTGGAGCGTGTCCAGAGAAGGGCAACAAAGCTGGTGAGGGGTCTGGAGCACAAGTCTCACGAAGAGCAGCTGAGGGAACTGGGGTTGTTTAGCCTGGAGAAAAGGAAGCTCAGGGCAGACTTTATCGCTGTCTACAACTACGTGGAAGGAGGGGGTAGCAAGGTGGGGGTTGGTCTCTTCTCCCAAGTAACAAGTGATAGGACAAGAGGAAATGGCCTAAAGTTGCACCAGGGGAGGTTTAGATTGGATATTACGAAAAATTTCTTCACAGAAGGGGTTGTCAAGCATTGGAACAGGCTGCCCAGGGAAGTGGTTGAGTCACCATCCCTGGAGGTATTTAAAAGACAGGTAGACGTGGTGCCGAGGGACAGGGTTTAGTGGCGGGGTTTGGCAGCATAATGGTTGGACTCAATGATCTTAAAAGTCTCTTCCAACCTAGGCAATTCTATGATTCTAAGAGAAGGAAAAGTATATCTTCCTTTGTAACGATCCGTGTATAAAAAGTGAAACAATTGCCAAAGCCTCACATGAATTCATCCTTCGAGCCCTGCCCCAAGAAACCAGAAAAAAAAATCAAGGAAGCACAAAGTAAAACAATGGGAGATTGAAGTGGTGAAATAATTACCTTTCACCATCTAAAATAAGAAAAAAATTCTGAAAAATTAGAGCTTTAACAGTTTACACAAGCAGAGTAAAGACAGGTATATGAGTTTTCGAGAACATTCTGCAACACACTGGTTTGGGGAACACAATCTAGAGATCTCTCTTCTTACGAGTTTAAATGTTAGCTTATTTACAGCAATCCTGTGGATTGCAACCACTGAAAGGTTGAAGGGAGTTAGACCCAAAAATCAGAAGGATAGTTCTGTGCTATTCAGCACAGGAACTTCAGTTTTTCTTGGAAGTCAGAGTCACTTGCTTGAAATTGTCACTACTGTCATTATCCTAAAAATACATCAGGCTTTACATTCTACAGCTGTCTGCCAAGTGTACTAACTCTTCCTGGCTGCATCACTTACTCAATACCACGATCTTTAATTTCAGACAGTAAAGTAACATCCAAACAATACATCTGCCTAACTTCAAACGCGTCTGACCGACATTAACCAACGCATGACTGAACTTACTGGTATTAACTTGAACAACAGAAACTGTGGCTAAGATAGAAAGTCAAGTGTCAGAATTCATAGCTTCTGAGCGTCACTTACAGAGTGTCACTTAAAAGTGTTCACCATTGTGCCTATAAAACATTTAAATTAAATATAACAAAGCTGTGAGATGTATACTAAACAAGTTTCAAAAGCTCTGTAGTTTCAGATCTGACCAATACTTAGAAGAGTTCTAAATTCTAAAATAAATTACTGACACTGTTAGTAGGAAACACACCTCTCCAGCATGAATTTGATTCAGAGCCTCAGCCATGACTCTTGTAAAAGTTGCTAAAGCTGTCTTTTGGAACAGCCATGTGTATAGGTGCTCATGTCTAACACAAGTCCGACAGAACCCACCAACCCATGCAACAAGGCTATTACCTGCATTCTTTCATTAAAGGATTTTTTATTAAAAAAAAAAAAGAAGAAAAAGAGATTAATAGAAAGCATTTCAAGAGGCAATACTGAGAAAACAGAAGTTAGGTCTGCTGTCCTGGGAAAATTTTAATCTGCGTAATTGCACACTGCATATCTAAAGCTCCCCCTGCAGTTCAACTGAGAACAGGTATTTCTATTTCTCCCTTTGAAAAGCCCAGACTTACACCAGATATTCCCGTATTCCAGCAGACATTGGAAAATTCCTTCATTGGTACCATGAAGGGAAACAACACAAATTTAAGACTTACCTCTACTTCGTGGCATGTTTTAAAGAGGAGATGGTCCTTGCTCCTTGCTCTGACAAGCCCTTAAAGACTAATCACACCTTTGTTAAAATTAACTACTGTTCTATCTTTCTCCCTAACCAGCAGCTACATTCAACACCATTACCTGCATTTTCAAAGATATGCCCTCCTGAATTCATATATCCCGCCTTGTCTCTTCTCTCATCCCTTCAGTTCATCAGCCTCATTCTGCCCCCCTCTGTAGTGTAGTTCTCTACAGAAAGTTTGTTTGCAGCTGAATCTAACTTGCAGAAAGAAACTCTTTACCTTTATGGTTAACAGCTCGGTCACCAGTCTTCTACTTGAGAACAGCACCCTCTGCTCAAGATCTCAGCATGGCTTTCTCATCACCTTACAGAAGCCTGGGTACCTGATTAAGATGATCATGGCTCAAAATGAGCACTCGACCTTTGGACTCTCGCTTTAACTAGTATGGTTTGTTGTTACGGCTTCTCATTCAGACCCACAATCTAGGCAGCTCTCCAGATTTTCACATCCCGTTCCTTCCTCTAGCTTGCCAATTCCTACATGAGATTTAGAACAGATGGTGTTCTTCCTCTAAGGATATATTCTCAGCTCTCAGCATCTCACTTCAGTTCCCGTAACATCTCTTCCTTCTCTTTGACAAATGAAAGCTTGTCCTACTCAACCATTCAAGTGTGATTGTTACAAACATTATCATTCCATTTTTTTCTTCCCTACTACAGAAAACAGAACATTCATCCTCCCTTCAAGGCTGTTCATATTTTCTAATACCTGTTCTCTCTGTCAGACCTACCAGTAGGATTATTTTGTGTTTTATTTGACTGATACCAGCACTACCTTAACTATTACCTACTTACTCATTTTAAAATTACATGCATGTTTTCTACAAAGCTGCCTCTCTCACACATAAGTTTCCCATGAACAAGCACAAAGTACTTAATTTCTTTCTTTCTAATATTTCCCAAACCAGCTACTCTTTTGCCTGTTTCTAAATAAAGACTCTACTTTTCACTACTGGAAACTCTTACAAGGGTCTACCCTTTGGCTCCTGCAAGTTTCAATCAAAAAAAAAAAAAAAAAAGGCCGCAAAACAAAATATTGAATGTACATACCGGCAAATCGGATTCCTCTTTTGGAACAGCTCTCTTTAACTTGACGACAGTGGTTCCTGCTACTGGAGACAAAGGGTACACCTTCAGACTAGACAATACACCGCTGTTAGTCTTTGAAATATTGTTGTGCTTAGCCTCATTATTCCTCATTCCCAGCTTAGCGTCCTCTGATAAACTGGAGGCTGAAATGTATGTTGAGGCGTTTGAAGGAATTGATAATCTTCTAACAGTGTTGGTGGTGCTTCCAGCTGGAGGAGGTTTTAGGCGATCAGCAGCTCCGTTCTCTGTCTTCTTCACCTTTATGCTTGTACTTGTTGAATTGCCATCAAATACAATTAATGGCCGCTTCCTTAAACCTTCCACCATTGTAACACTGAAAATACAAATTGTAAAACTCTCAAAAACACAAGCTAAGGATGCAAAAATAGCATATCCAAGACATGAGTAGTGAAAATTAATTTAATCTTGCTTAAGTAAAAACATGTCCT
Organism: Chionis minor; assembly: GCA_013398295.1. Taxonomy (NCBI): domain Eukaryota; kingdom Metazoa; phylum Chordata; class Aves; order Charadriiformes; family Chionidae; genus Chionis; species Chionis minor. The sequence goes on along the minus strand of VZSF01002708.1, from coordinate 101,907 downwards.
AAAATACTAACCTTAAACTTTCAGCTGCTCCAAATTTAGTCAATAGAAATTGTTTCCAAAATATAATGGGGGGAGGGACAGGGGGTTGTGCGAGGAACAGTGTTCATCAGCAAAGATGAACTTTCTAGGCAGACAGTTACAGTTGTATGACCAAAGACTGTATGCTTATACCACTGCAACTATTCCAGAGTAACAAAATAGTTAATAGCTGTTAAGTATTTCAAAAGGTGAATACTCGAGAAAGTGCATGCCACCTTACCTACAAAACCAGCATCTAATAATTTCAATGTTTCTAAATCTCCCCGTTTCCACTCTTATTCATAATACTAAGATAGTCCAGAAGACTGTTAGACAAGAAATTAAAACGTTAAGCAAAAAAGCATACCTGTTTTTGAAATAAGCTTGTCCTTGAACAAGAACCCTAAGCTGATTTAATCACTTTTTTTTTTTTTTAAATAGTTTGTGCATTTAAGCCTATATGTAGTCAGAGCTGGCCAACTTAGTATCAATTGATTTATGAAAAAGGAATACTATCAAGCTAATATCAAAACAGTAGTATCAGAAAACATCCTGACTGTCAAAAAATAAAGCACAAAGTTATCACAGCTTGCTCTACACGAATTTAATGTTTTAAAAAAGCATTGCTCAAGAACAACAAAGAGAAAGTGTTTGGAAAGTGCAGATTTAATGAATAAAAAAAACAAAGCCACCATTACGCTATATAGTATTCCTGTTTAGAAACTTCAGTTTTCAGTACGTACTTGCTGTTCTATCATCTCATATTAAATAGAGCAATAAAAGTTCAACTACAGTGTTTACAACAATGAAATATATTCATTAATTTTTAAGATAGGAACTCAATGATATTGACGTTAGGTATCTCAACAGACTTTAAAGTAAGTCTCAAGCAGACACTCCATTCATTTGACTTGGAACAACAACAAGATTAGCAACTGTTGATAAACCTGACATATTAAGAAATTACACATCACTTACACGATTTCTGTCAAGATCAGGGCTTTCTTTAAAAAATAAAAATGAAAGGAGTCACAATTTAAGAGCCCACAGAGCAAGAGAAAGTTCAGCTCTTATTCAGATTTGCTTCTAGGTTACTATCTGTTCACAACATTGTATGTCACATAATCCTCCTCTTGTTCTATTCATTGGATTCCCGGATCTCATAGAGACAAAGAGAGAACTTCAATTCATTTGGGACTTGTTTGTCAAGAGACCAGACTCAACTCTTTGCGTTCTATCTACAGTAGATGCAGCTTCTAGAAAAGCTGATAATAGCTTCCAAGACCAGGGGTGTTCAGCCAGGTTATGTTGTCTCAGTTAAATACTACAGAAACAATAGTACTATTTAACAGATCCATTAATTAAGGAGTATAACTTCACCTGAAAAGCCTAAAAAGCTGACACACACTTCAAGAATAAAACACGATACTTTTTGCTCACTTTGGTTTTGTCCAAGCATTTATTCAATACTCCTGGCACAGAACACATTCCCCAGCAGCCTGTTTGGAAAGCCAGTTTACAAACTATGTGAAAGAAAAAAATCTATACCTTTTTTCAGTCACCTTCCTTAGAAGAAGTCTGCTTTTCCTATAGAGATTTTTTTTTTTTTTAATTCAGCTTGCTGAGGACTGATAAGTCAGGAAGTAACTGTATTTCTAGGAGATTTGTTATCTATTCTAAACTGAATTTTAGAATTGTAGCACTTGTACAAATGGCCACATGCTACAATACAGATAATATTTCCAGAGAAACATGTTGGGAAAGTTCCAAAAGAAATTTGGATGCTGTACCATCAACAACTGTCACATCTAATTTTTAGGTAACTGGCTCACAGAAGAACACAGAACCTTGGGTGTGACATTCACGTTCTTCATATAAAGTACAGGCAGCTTGAAAGCTTCAGAGCAGGATTTATGTTAGTCAGCACTCTTCTGAGGGAGGACACTGATGTTAACTAACAGCTGAAAAGAACCATTTGGGGATTACGCCCTCTCCTGCAGGACACTCTCTGTGAAACCTAGATTTCAATGAGCACCTCCTACATCCTAGAGAAATGTTCTAGCCACGCGCTGGGCTGGGCTGGACAGAGGGCGTGCTCTAAACCTGCTGTTTACTTAGTACCGCACGGTAAGGAATACAAGATTTCCTAGAGGAGGCAAAAGCTTGTCTACATAAGCAAGCTGGGTTTCCCCTGTTCCACATGATTACTCATGGAGTCAGGACGGCCTCTGAGCAACTCCTGACTACGAGGGCAATTTAATGAAAAATGCTCCTATTCCTGTCTAGCTTAGCCTGGTACTTAATGTAGCACCCTAAAACCAGAGAGAAGTGGAGGTTTTAGTTCCCACCCCCTGATTATCTGAAATATTCACCTGTTACTAAAGCAGGCAGGTGACCACCTCTCTGTGAATATCTGAAGCTGGTCAGTTCATTACACTGAACTCAATATTATCAGCATGTTAGTAGCTTTCAGAGGATGCCAAAGCTGCCTTTCAGGTGGCTAAGGAGAAATTATGAGCTCTACCGAGGTCACAGCTCTGAGCACATACAGCCACAGCGCTCCTGCAGACAGAGAATTGGCAGGTGAGAGTCTTCAGTCTCGATGGCACTTCAGAAACTACACATACATTTTGAGATTCATACCATCCTCTTTATTCCAGCAGGCAAGATGATCTACAAAATTAACTATCCCTGAAATGTTTGAAGTTGGATAGACTGCATTTGGTTTTATTTGGTATGATTGTCTGCAAGCTCAAATGTTCAGTAATGAGATGTACAAACCATCATCTGTGACCTCAGATATTTGATTGTTCTATTGAGGTATAACACGTTACGGCAGCTCAGCTGATAACTACAAGCCTTTTAGGACAGGCCTAAAACTAAACACAATATTCAACACTGACTTCTAAATTTCAATGCGTTTCTACCTCGTATCTGTAACTACCAGTGGCATGCAAACACACACTGAGCTGTGCGGACCAGGTCTCCCAGCCTCACATTAATTCCAGTGCACGCTGTAAAGCTGCGCTTTCCAAAAAGGAACTAATTAGAAAGCTCCTGTTGTTCATACAATCAATCAGTTTATCTGACTTCTAAGCCAAACTAACAGCATGCTTAGTTCCCATCTCTGACTTGCACAAAACTTACAGCCTCACAATACCTAGGAATTTTGTTTTTAAAACAAGAATGGTAAGTAAGTTCTATTTCCTCCTCTGCACAATGGCATTGTGACACTTCTGTTTAAGTGGTACACACAACTATGAGAAAAAGTCTAATCTTTTAACATCCAAAAAGGCAACTGAACTTCCTTGACTCTTTCCATGAATATACTAAAACTGACATTTTCTCTGTGCAATTTCTACTTACTGAAAGTGCTGAAAGTCTATTTCTCCCATTTCTCTGGAGTTAGTAATACCAGCAGCAAAAGATTAACTTTTCCAGACAGTTTTAAGTATGAAAGACACAATACAAGCAAAAACACTGCTGGAAAATCTTAAAGATGCCTAACAACAAAGCAAAAGACTAAGCTTAGTATGCTAAATATTAAGTGCTAAGAGCAACTGGTAAAGAAAAACAGACTGGTAGATCAAATATCTCTCCTTTTACTTACTATTATCCAAACAAATACTAAACAGGTTTAACCATTATTGAATTTTAGTGTACCAAAATAAGAGCACCTAAACTTATTCCACATATAAACTGGGTGAAGGCATTCTCCCATCTAAAAATTAACATCGCCTCCTTCTCTCAAAAACATCCAGCCTGCTATCTTTATTTCTTTGATAAAAAATTCTTTTGCATCTATTGCAGCACACCACACTAACACTAACCTAATGCATTCACCCTCAAGTCGCAAGCTGTAAACAAACTGAGGTACTATAATCTTTTATGCATGTGGATATGCACTGACATAACAAGTTAACTCAGCATCCTAACCACTAAAAATTTAAAAAATTAAATATATATATATATCACTCGACAGAATTTTTAGCTCTTCCCAGTTAGAAACCTCAGTAAAGCTAAAATATACTCATGAAATCAACAAGCTGTAATATTGCAAAACTCTAATGACAATTTCCATCCACCTTTACTTTAGCATTTACTGATGAAACTGAATCAGAATGCTGCCCATGCACATCACACGTCAAAGTCAAAGTCTTGGGCAGGGGGAAGGTCAGGAGAACAGATTCAGTAAAATAAACTTCTGATAAAGATTTTGCTTTTTGATCAAATACAAACCGAAGGGTTTTAAAACCAATGCAGAATGTTTGTTTCAGAAAGTAGATGTTAGTTTAGAATTGGACACACAAAACTGCTGCAGCATACACCCCTGACTCTAGAGTAGACCAATCCTGTCCAGGGAGTAAGCATAATTAAACATTCTTTTAGTACTTTTCTTAAACACTGTAAATATCATTATTATGTAACAATTATAAGGTGAAACAAAAAATAATTAGTTTTTCTTCACTATAAAGTATCTTGAGATGTACCAATAATCTGGTATCAATACAGACTGGAGGATGAAGGGATTGAGAGCAACCCTGCCAAGAAGGACTTGGGGGTACTGTGGATGAAAAGCTGGCAACGTGCACTCAGAGCCCAGGAAGCCAACTGCACCCTGGGCTGCATCAAAAGCAGCGTGGCCAGCAGGTCCAGGGAGGAGATGCTGCCCCTCTACTCTGCTCTCATGAGGCCCCACCTGGAGTGCTGTGTCCAGCTCTGGGGTGCCCGATACAAAAATACACATGGACCCGTTGGAGCGGGTCCAGAGTAAGGCCATGAAGATGATCAGAGGGCTGGAGTACCTCTGCTATGAGGACAGGTGGAAGAGAAGGCTCCAGGGAGACTTTATTGCAGCCTTTCAATACTTAAAGGGGGCTTATAAGAAAGATGGCAACAGACATTTTAGCAGGGCCTGTTGCAACTGGACACAGGATAATGGTTTTAAACTAAAAGAGGGTAGATTCAGACAAGATATGAGGAAGACACCTTTTACGATGGTGGTGGTGAAACACTGGAACTGTTTGCCCAGAGAGGTGGTAGATGCCCCATCCCTGGAAACACTCAAGGGAGGGGGAGGCTTTGAGCAACCTGATCTAGTTGAAGATGTCCCTGCTTATTGCAGGGGGTTTGGACTAGACAACCTTTAGAGGTCCCTTCCAACCCAAAACATTCTATGATTTTATGAAAAGAAGCACTATAAACTAGATACTATTAACAAAATTTGGATGACAAAAAAAAATTATCTTCCCTTTTTCCTTATTATTGCAGTCATAGAATCTAACACTTCTGACACAGGAGGTCTGACATAGCACGCTCCGTAAACTGTAACAATGTCCAAAAGCTGTACAAGTTTCATTAATTAGGCAACAAAGATTAAACTAAATGCATTGTCCTAAATTTTCCAAGCCTAGCCCAACAGGAGCTAAATTACCTTTTATTCTCACTTTTTGACTCAGTTTGCTGTCTTTTCTTTTCCATCATTTTCCCCCATCTACTTTTTGGTAAGTCACGCTGAGGCAGGGGAATGGCATGTTGAATGTAGAGATCAGTGAGACCATCTTTGTCCATCTTTACATCATTTTCAACTAGTATATTCTTCTGTGGGGAACAAAAAAAAAAAAGTTGTTATTATTATGACAAATTCAAAGCACAAGCATCTTAGTGGTGTAATTTGTTGGGGGTTTTTTTCAAAAGCCACTTTAAGGTAGTGTACTGGGCATAAATACTAGGGTTTCAGAAGTGATGGGGCTGCAGGGATGACCACTGTGGAGAGGCCATGAATTGCCCTGTGCCAGTGACAGCCTGGTCTCCTGCCTTCCTACTGTCAACTTCCCTTGTTTTTCATATGGATTACTCTTGGTCCTTCCTTTCAGTGAGGCAATGGGAAATGCAGGACATTTGGGTCACTGCATGGTGGTTTCTTTTTCCACTCCCTTCACGTGCATTTTCTTTCTCCACTACCTTCAAGTACATTTCTTCACATCTCTCCTCACGTGCCTCTTCCTGTATGTCCTTTTCTGCCTCCAGCCCCTGGCAGCTGCTGCTCTTTGTTAAGTGCATTTGAGTACAGGTGCCATCAGCTCCTCTGCTTGAAATTTTGGTGTGTGATGGGTTGCCTTCATCAGTGTCAGAGACAGTCGGATCCAGCTGCGACAAGTATTGGGCAGTTCATCTGCCCACCTCTGCCCACATAGGTCAACCCTGCAGCCTTTCCCTATCCAAAACCCTACAATTTTTCCCAATAAAAATAGTAGGGGAAAAAAAAAAAGGAGGAGAAAGTTATGACAGACATACTGTTCATGACTGATGTTCTCATGCACTCTTAAACACACTTCCCTGAATTCAACTACAATGCCAGAGCTCTTCTTCACACTTCTAAAAAACAGGCAACTATAACATAAAGCAGTCCAAACTCACAGATGTAGAGCCGTGCTTCCTTCCCCGGTTCCCAAAGAATAAGTTGCAAAGGGAGATTTCTAGCAACTGTCAAGTTATAACAGAACACCAGTTTTCTTTCTAATCCTGTACAGGGCTATGAAAATAAAACTTCTCGGTACCTCCTCCCCAATTTATGAAAAGAGAATAAACCCTACTAACTTATTACAAACTAAAGATCACTAAAAGCAAGTCAAGTCTCTGCCACTACTGATTCTGGCAACACTTAATGACATCAGATGCGGGCCTGAAACCTGTACATTTTTGTCTGCATAAACTACATGGACAAGAGCATATAAAGATTCAGCAAGTGCATACAAAAACTTAAAACTTGGATTACTGTTGTTTCATGCACCCAAAGTTTTCAGGCAAGGCAGTAACAAATACTGCAAATCACATTGGCTGAAGCTTCATACAGTCCAAAACTGTTTAAAACTCGCTTCAGAACTCGATTTTTTTCACTTATGCATACTTAAAGCATTAGCTGGACTCATTTCGTAGGATGTATTTCCTTAATTCACCGCGTATGAACGCAGCACCTTTTAAGAGAGTAAAGACCACCTTTCCACGGATAATTCTGCCGTACGCAAACCCTGTGACGTAAATTGTTCTTCAGCCGCGACAGCATTGAAACACGGAGACCCCTCTCACACCACAGGCCTCCTCTGAGCGAGTACCCGGCCTGCAGAGCACGGGCGCAGCGTTTGCTCGGGTTTGGGGTCGGTTTTGGTGGTGGTTTTATTTTTTTCCCTTTTGAACGTTTATTGCGCACCCGTTAAGGGCGCCACAAAGACTTGGAAAGCGCAGGAGAACTGGGAGAACACTTCCCGTGGAGGGATGGGGAGGGGGCAGGAGCTTCCCCGCAGAGTAAAGCGGAGACACGAACAGGGCGGGTCTAAAAGCGGAGAGGGGGCACCACCACAAGCGGGCCCGGCCCGCCCGCCCGCCTCCCTTTTCCCTTCCCTTCCCGCCCCGCCTCGCCGCCACTGCGGCGGTGCCGCCCGGTTCCCCGCCGGCGGCCGGGCGCACCTGCTCCAGGGTGAGCCGCAGGAACTCCTCCGAGAGCAGCTCCGGGTGCAGCAGCAGCTCCGAGCGCCCCGACTCCCGCTCCTCCTTGCCGCCGTCGCCGCCCACCCGGCCCCTTCCCTGCGCCGCCATCTTCCTCCCCCGGCGACCCTTTTCCGGCCTCCCACAATGCCGCACGGGAAGGGCCGCGTGACGCCAGGGCGGCGCGGGGCGCTGGCGGTGGGGGCGGGGCGGGGGAGTNACTTGAGGCGATTTCCTCTTGTCCTATCGCTTGTTACTTGGGAGAAGAGACTGACCCCCACCTCGCTATAACCTCCTTTCAGGTAGTTGTAGAGAGTGATAAGGTCTCCCCTCAACCTTCTCCAGGCTAAACAATCCCAACTCCCTCAGCTGCTCCTCATAAGACTTGTTCTCTAGACCCTCACCAGACATACTACAGGTTATGGTAGGCAGCACTTGACATCAGATATGCCATGAATTATGGCAAACAGTATGGCAAGCCTTGCATTATTTGCTAACTTTAAGAGAAAAGAGAGAAGTGAGAAGAGAGAGCGAGCGATCACCAATCATGGTTCCAGCGCTGGTCCAGCCAACAGGGGGTGTGGGGTCTCTGGTTCATATGAGCGCTCTTCTATGTGTTCCCCAAAGATCCTCTTCCACCGCCAACTAGGGGCATGTATCTTCCCCTATTATGTTCGCCTTATCAGTACAATCCACCCCACTTTACAAGGATGGTTTTGTGTCAGGTTTCCCACCTTTCCAGGTGGTAGGAAGCACGATTTGGGTGAGGGCACGGGCGCATTTACCAGACAAGGAGGTCACAAGTTGAGCAGACCCATTTGGCTTCCAAAAGTCTTCCTGCCTCCTGTGCTACACCAGAGACGAGCAGGCGCCAGCCCCAAGCTCCGAGCAAGGCCTGCGCGAGACCTACGTCGTGCAAGCTCCATCTTGTCCACCCCCCTCAGCTACAGCTTCATTTCACGGTACTTGTGTTTTGAGACATTCAGAAAGGTTCAGAAGGCCTCCACCTCCGCTTCCCCCCCCCCTTTGTTTTGGGGAGTCTGCAAGTCGTCTCTCTCTCACACACACGACACTGGGAAGGGGCTTCCAGAGCTCTGGCATCACGGCCTGGCGCGGGAGGCGGTCTGTGATGTGAGCAGTTCGGCGTGGGGTAGGGGGGACATGCCAGGAGCTGTGTCCTGCTGGCTGGGCTGTGCCATCAGGCTCGGCGAGTGGCGGCCGGGGAGGGGACATCACACCCCAACCGGTACCGCCAAACAGGGAACCGTTACGGTTGCGTCAGCCGATGGGAGTGTGGAGCGTTCCTGCTGCCGGCAACACGGAGTCCAGAACTGCACCCATGACGGCCATGACCACCAGTGAGCAGTTCCCTGTCTGCCGTGATGGAAGCCGCTCCCTCGTTCCTAAGGTAAAATACCTCCGTTACCAGCTCACGTGCACATGCTTCACAGCAGGACGGGGAATTATGGACGGTTACGTCAGCAAACCAACCCACGTCGTCGCTGCGACGCGAGGCGGCAGTCGGGAGGCGCAGGCCACCGTGACGTCAGTGGTAGTAACGTTAACAAAAACACACACATGCACACCTTGGCAAGCGACACGTGGGCGGTGACGTCACGCTGTCACCAAACACAGGCAACACGAGGACACACATTCAGGTTTTGCACGTTTGAGCAGCGCTCAGGTGTGAGCGTACAGGCACGCGTTGCTGGCGGAGCCCGGGCTCGCGCCCCCTTCGCTTCCCCTCCTCCCACAGCGGCGGCTGCCCCGGAAGCTCCGCTTCTTCCCCTCGACGTCATGGCCGGACCTGCTCTGTGACGTAACCATGACGTAACTGACGCTAACAAGCGGCCCCTCCCGCCGGGTGGGCGGGGTTCGGCGGGGCTCTGACCCCCGCCCCGCGCCGTCAGCCAGCGGCGGGGCGGTGGCCGCCCTTCCCCCACGTGACCGGAAGGGAGCCTTCCCTCACCCCCTCCCCGCCGGGAAGCGGTGACGTTAGCGCGGGGCGGGGCCTCCGCCACACCGGAAGCGGCGTGGCCCCGTCCGCCCCTTCCCCCGCCCCCCCGTTCCACATACACACA
>VZSF01002708.1:32366-92310 GCA_013398295.1 Chionis minor | reverse complement strand
CTGGTCGCCGCCGGGCCTGCTTTGCGCCGCCCGGTGGGGCCGCGGGCCTGTGGAGGGGATCGGGGCGAAGGGAACGGGCGCCGCTTCCGCCGCTGCGCGGGGCGCTGCGCCGGGCAGGGGGCGGGCGCGCCCGGGGAGAAGCGCGTCCCCGTCCTGCCGGGGGGGGGGGGGGGGGGGCGGCCAGCAGCTCTGGGCTGTGGAGGCGTATCCAGAGGTTAATTAGGGGCTTGCGCGCAGTTAATTGCGCAGGGGGTGCGTGTAGGAGTATGCGTGCGTGAGGGAGCGGCGCGGAGGTGAGGCGGGCAGGGGGCTGGTTTGCCAGGGCGGCAGCAAACAGAATGTGAAGGTATTAGCGCTTCAGCAGAGCCGGGGGAGCCGTTCTCCACTTTCTACCGGAAATGAGTGCGGGCAGGGTTATTAGTGCGTTTAGGTAAAGAGAAATCAGCAGGTTGATAACTTGCTTGCCTATTGATTATTCTTTGACACCAAACATCCTCATCATCTTGCATTTCGGAGTTCTGAGCATCTAAAAAGTGGCACGCTGACTTCTCCCTGTAGCTCTGGGGTGGCCTCTTGCACTTACAAGGGACGGCATGTTCTGCAGAACCTGTTTCTTTGCAGCGCACAGAGGCCCGCTAAGCTCTTATAGATGAGAACAAAATAAATGTTAAAAAAAAAATATTCACATACAGACTATGTGTGTTAACACTGGTTGTTCTTAAAAGTTCTTTCACAGCATTTGTCTAGCATGAACGTTTAAATTTCTTTGCTACTAGGCTTATGTAGTACTACGTTACATTTTTTGTTCTTTCTGCTCAGGGATTTATGTCTAGGGATACTTTTTTCCTTCAGTGCCCTAGGAATATTGTGTATCTACTTTGATTTTTTTATACTTTTCACCTACTTTCATTTTGTAAGTTTTCTGGAGGTTTTTAGTGCATCTTGGTGAAGAGTGAAATTCAGTAGTTCTTCCAAGGGCACACATTAACATTTTTACCTTGGGCCACAGGAACATTAAGTTGTTGACAGCTTCAGGTAGGAAAGCTGCCTAGCCTCTCTGATAGCTTGTCACTTTGGGCTACACACAGGCTCTTAAAAATGGATGGGGTTTTTTTGGCAGTCAGCCTTTGAGCAGCTGGCTTTAACTTTAATACACTGTGTTTCTTTTGATAATGTTGGAGGATAACATGGCTCTGTTGCCAGAGACTTGCATTATCATTTTGCCTTAGACTATTTCTCTAGTACTTCCTGGGTTTGGGTTTTTTTGTTGAAGGTCAGAACCCTAATTTACATCCTAGGTGAGGATGCAATTTGAAAATGTCATGGAAGCTCAAATTAAAGTCTTTTTAACTTCTGAAAAAAATAGGAAGTTCTTGGCATAAAAGATCACTATGGTTTCTTTGTTAGCATGGTTTGCTTCTGGCTATATTCTAAGTTTGATGTAATTTTCTTTAGTGGTTACTTGTGAGTTGTCTTACCTTTTCTCAGTTTTGGAGATTTTTACCGTGGTTTTCAATGTTCTCTTGCAAAAGCAAAGGAGGTTTTTTAGATGTAATAATTTGAAACTAAATTTGTTTTGACTATGTTTAGTTTCAGGTTTGTTCACAAGAGCATTTTGTTCATGTTGGTCTCTCTGGTCCGCAGAAACTTCATTTGATGTTTTATATCACCATTGTACACATGGACTAGAAGTAATTGATGTTATTTCTCAAGTCCATTCGAGATGTCTAGTGTTGCATGTTCCCCTGTGTTGGCTAAGTGGTTGTTACAGACCAGTCATGACAAATGTAAAGGTGATTAAACAAAGTCAGCAGGTTCTCATCTGCCCTTCTTTGGAGTGTTGAGCACAGTTGTCTGCTGGCTTCTTATAAAAATAACACAAGTCTGGAGTACAGTAAAATTACACTGATGGTTTTGAAAACACTATTAATTGCTTTGTAAATTGCCTTTGTCCCTTGACAGTGCTTGATTGTAAAAGGGCAGGTGTAGTCTACAGAATATGAAGATCAGAAGTGCCGCTTAGCACTGAAAGACAGTCTTTTGGAATGGTTGTGATATTAATGAACAGAAACTCTTAATTTCAGTGATATTGCATCTTGAGGTTAATGAATGCTTTATGAGCCATGCTTCCAAATTCTCTGTTTGAATGTGCCTTATAAGTGCTGCTCTATATAGTCCGATACAGAGAATGTGTAAGTAACACTGAATAAACAGATGCTATTTTTAAAAAAAACCCAAAACCAAAAACAACCCCACACCCCACCAAAACCAAACCAAACCCATGGCTTTTATTATGAGCTGGATGATACCTCGTGTAAATTATTATTTAAGTGGTCTGGAAGTTACATATTTCTGATTGCTGGAGAGTAAGGAATGTAAAGTCTGTGTTAAAATGGAATATGCCTATGATATTCTGCTAAGAGACTATGTACTAATAGGCCTAAATTGAGGGTAAAGCAACATGTTAACTTGTTGATCTAAATGCCTTGTGGCTTGTCGAGAAATCTGAGAGCTGAAGCTTGTATATTTACATGTACAGGTGATAAAAACCTTTATGTGACGGGTTTACAAATCACAAGGTACTAGCAGGAAGCACTTGTAGCACCAAAGTGTCTGAGAGAGCCAGTAATATGCTGGTTACTTGTGGAGAAAGCATCACTTCAAAATAGCTGAGTGCTGTTGTGAATCTGCTTCAGAATAGACTTGAAGCACACAATTTGATTCATTTCTGTGGCTATTAATGTGCTCATTCTGGTTTGTGTAATCAGGTTGGAAATAGAATATAGACTATTTAAAAATGCAACAATGAAGTTTTTGTATTGGTGAATGTTAAATTGCTATCTCTGATATTTGATTATGCATGTGGAGGTAAATAGTGTGTTTTTTTTTTCTCTTAGATCACCCAGAAGACACAATGAGTGTTAAAGCTTTCAAGCTCGTTTCTGCTGTTGAGCGGGAGATGTTAATGGGAGACAAAAATTACATCAACATCGAATGTATTGAGTGTTGTGGAAAGAACCTCTATATTGGAACCAATGACTGCTTTATCTATCACTTTCTGTTGGATGAAAAGATATCGATAGCTGGAAAAATAACTTTTGCTGCCACCAAGCAACTGCATAAATACCTGGGCTTGAAGAAGCCTGTGAGTGAGTTGAAAGCAGCCTCTGCCCTTACCCGTCTTCTTGTGCTTTGCGACAACACAATAACACTAGTTAACATGATGAACTTGGAACCTGTTCCCACTGGTGCTAGAATCAAAGGAGCTGTGACATTTGCAGTAAACGAAAACCCTGTGAGCGGGGATCCTTTCTGTGTCGAAGTCTGCATTATCTCGGTCAAGCGGCGGACCATTCAAATGTTCATGGTGTTTGAAGACAGAGTGCAGATAGTGAAGGAAGTGTTTACTCCTGAGCAACCCTGTGCTGTGGCTGTAGATGGTTATTACTTATGTCTTGCACTTACTACACAGTATATAATTTTGAATTATAATACTGGCGTCTCCCAGGATCTATTTCCTTATTGCAGTGACGAGAAACGGCCAATTGTGAAAAGGATAGGCAGACAAGAGTTTCTGTTGGCTGGCCCCGGAGGCCTAGGTGAGACTAAGGATTGTAATATTTTTGCTAATTTTTTTAACTTCTCTGTCTTAATTTCTCTCTATTTGGGAAGCAAAGCTTAACTAATTGAGTGTTGTGCACAATAACGGTCATCTTCTTCACAAGGCTATACTGGAATGTTAAGATTAAAAGATAAATGGTAAATTTTTGTCACTAAGTATTACTATAACTCTCCTACTTTTATAATGCACAAAAATCTGATTGTTTGTATTTTAATTGTGTGTGTAGAAAGCCTCAATTCTGTATAGACAGCCACCAGTAGTAGTATCTTGCAGCCCAGAGTAAAAAACACTTGATTGGTACCAAGTGAAACTTCAGAGACTGATAACCTCTCTGTAGTGACTAGCCAGACTGGATTTTCAGGAGCCCCAACTTGCTATAAAATTGTTAAATTAATGTAGATGTGTTAATTTTTTCCTCACTATTAAGAGTTCATACAAAGTCCATTTTATAGATTGCGACAGATTCACAAGTATGTTGTACTGCAGTGCTAGTAAGAAATGTTAGTGGAAGTCAATTATGTTCTAACTCCTGTAGAAGTAAACTCTGTCCTAACTGTAGATGTTGTCTGATACTAACCAGTTTTTGTGTTCCTCTTTGCTTAATTTTTTAATAGTATTTTTCAGCTCCGTATAACAGAAAATGATAGTTTAAGTATTACAAAATCAAAGTCAGATCATGTGAAATAATGCTCTTATCTAATAGATGATTGCAAGGACTACTGCTGCTGTAATCTGTCTAAATCAACAATATGCTGTGAGGTCAGTAATCTTGAGCTTTTTTTGGAGCTGGCAGACCATAGGCAGAATGCTTTCATGCTGCTTGCCATATGACTCTCCATTTAGGAAATGCAGTTTATGTATCTTCCCTGACACATCAGGAATAGCGTGACACAAAGATCACAAATATTTAGGTCCTTAATTCAGGGATCTGCATGGGGTTTGGCTTTTTTTTAATATAAATTCCAAAGAAAAGCAAGAGTGCAATCAGTTGTTTATGTTGAAGTTTTGTCTTGTGACTAGAATGTAGGATGTACATCAACTCACTAGTTTTTCTTGAAAGAACTAGAGACTCATTAGAAAATCAAGTTATGCAAATTACTGATTTTACAAAATGAACTTGTTTTTTCAGACATAGAGCTTTTCTAAGTCATCTTGGTTGCCCAATTCTTATTCAAACTGTTGGTTGCTATAAATGTGGACATGTATTTACAGACATTAACCATTTTAGTAGTGCTATGAAAGTTAAAATATGTGAATTGATGGTCTGAAAGCATTTCCTTTTGACATGTTTCTAAGGAGATCCCATTTTTAATTTCATTTTTATTTAACTTTTTAGGAATGTCAAACCAGATTCTGTTCAACCGGTTCATTGTTTTTTGATTTAAGAAGAATAGATACACTTTCAAAAGCATAATTGTATTTAGTCAGAAAGCAGAATTTTATTTAGTTTGACTTTTGCTTTTACTTGGTGTCATAGAAGAGAGCTATGCAATAAGACCTTTACTCATAAAATCCATCATCATTGTGTAAGTAAATTGTCCTGGGGTTAAAATACCAGACATGATACCTTAAGCAAATGCACTTCTGCAGATCTAAACGTGCTATAAACTTCCCTTTTTCCCATGATACTGGCAAAGTCTATCTTGTACTAGCTGAGACACCTTACAAAAACTGCTTGCTATATAGTTTTTCCTTGCCTAATTCAGCTTTTGGGGTTTTTCAGTCATCTGTTCTCTATTCACTCCCCACGGTTGTTTTGATTAGTATTATCCATCTTGCTCTTCTTCTTTAGTAGTCGTCTTTAGTGTCTTTCACACTTGTTTTTGAAATTGTGAAGCTGTTGAGCACCTTTGTAATATCTAAGCATTGTATATTGTGGCATTCGAGGAAGGCGTCTGCTGTGAAGTGAATGGACTTGAAAAGGCTTGATGTAAATCTTCAGTTTTAGTTTTGGTTTGCTTTTGTGTGTCTTTTTGGTTAAGACATGTTTGTCTGGCACTTGGTAGAGCATGCTAAATTCAGCCTCTTTTACTGAGGTGGATGTCTTCTGCGTTAATATATTTGGCTTTGTAATGTTTGAAGTGACATTCATCTAGATTAATTTGCTTTTGAGTTAAGACTGGAATTTAGAATGGCAGAAAGCAGCTGCTTGAAGTGGTAGTCATAAAGTAAAACATCTTTGAGTTTCTTGGATATGTAACCTTTTTCGTTACCTGGACTCTTCGCATTTAAAACTGATTGTTAGAATTGTTCATAGTTGATCCATAGACTTAACCATTCAGTACTGTGTTGGCTCTACTTGCAGTTAGTGTATGACTCATTCTTTCAAAGGAAGGAGGAACTTTATTTTTGATGCGTCTTCGTTCTGTCCAGTAATCAGTTCATTGAGAATTGAAAATCAGTTTGTTCTGATGATCCGCAAAACTATGCTTACCAAAACTCAGTTTTTCATTTTGCAAACCATGTTTCTAATCAGATTTCCTGTCATACAGACGCTTTAAGTTTTTAAAATTACAACAAACAGTTCTTCCGTATTAGCACAGGGTATGTTTCCTAGCACTGACTGGAGCAACTACCCGAAAATATCAGAGGCCTTGAGTCAGACCAAGCTCCCAAGGGATGGTGCAGCTCTTCAGGTCTTGCATGCCTGGGGCCTCTTGCCGAGACTGGGGTCTGGGAGAAATTTGTATCTGCCTGCAGGAGACGTATGCTTGGTTGAGGATTCCTGTTGCCAAGTAAAGGAGGTGCAGGAGGAGGTCAGCAGAGTGCATGGCATCAGAGATGATGAAAAGGAAATTGAGTCTTCTCCAGAACCCAGGCATGAGCCTGAACCTCTAGCTGTACTGAGGGAAGGGCAGGCTGAGTGTCTGCGTGTTCTGTGATGGCAACCGCTGGAAACATGTGACTTCTCGTAGAAGGAAGAATCCCCCTTCTCTGCCTGCAGATCTGCATGTGAATATGTTCAGTGTTCTGGTAGCAGATGAGAAGCAGTAAGCTCTGTCCAACAAATCATCTAAGCCTGTACAATGCAGCAGCACCAGGAGGAATTATTGAGTGAGGAAGAACAGCTTAAGGAGGAGTGGGTAGACCATGCAGGTCATCAACTGGTTGCGCAGCTTATGGTGATGAGGGATTTGGTTGTAGGCAAAGTCAGCCAGCTCAGGGTGGTGTGGATGAAAGACTTCGTAATCAACAAACAGGACTGAAGAGGTCCTGCTTCAGGCATATGCACACAAAACAGTGTGTACAAAACAACAGGATGGTGAAAGCTCTCTCAATTTTTCTGGGAAATCAGTACAGCTGTGTGTTAACAGCTGAGATAGGGGTTACTCATTGCATGGGAGCAGCAGGAAGGTGTGATGTTGTGCCTTGGGACAAAGGAGGAGGCAGCTGAGAGTTTGTGGATCAGGGTTAAAGGGCAGACTAACGTGGGTGACACTGTGGTGTCTGCTACTGACCACCTTATCAGGAAGAAAACGTAGGTGAGGCTGTCTTCAGATAACAGGAAGAAATGTCTGTTTGCAGGCCTTGGTTCTTAGGGGGCACTTGAACTACTCCAGTACCTGCTAGAGGGGCAGCACAGCAGGGCACAAGTGGTCCAGGAGATTTCTGGAGTGTGTTGGTGTTAACTTCTTGACACAGGTGACTGAGGAGCCGATGAGGGGGCGTGCTATGTTGAAGCTGGTTAGGGGTGTGAATGTCAGAGGAGCAGCCTTGCTGCAGTGTCTGTGAGATGGTGAAGTTCGGGATTCTGAGAGAAGGAAACAAAGCAAAAAGATCACAGCCTAAACAGCAGACTTTGGTTATTCAGGATCGTACTTAAAAAAATCCAGTGGGATATGGTCACTCGTGATTGTCTTTGAAAGGACATGATGATCAGGGAATGTTCCTCAGGACCAGAAGAAAACAGATGTCTTCACGCCTGTCTTAGATAAACAAGAGAAAGGATCCAGGGAGCTACAGGCTGGCCAGCTTTACCTTGATCCATAGAAAGATGATGGAGAAAATCCTGGAAGCTATTGCCAAATTTACGAAGGACAAGAATGTGATTTGGGGTAATCAACATGGGTTTACACAAGGGAAACTGCCTGACCAGCCTTTATAGTCTTCTATGATTAGATGCCTAGCTTGGTGGATGAGGAGAGAGCGGTGATATTGTGAACTTCAACAAGGCTTTTGACGCGATCTCCCATAACGTACTTGTAGAGAAACAGATGAAGAATGAACTACAGAAACAGTGAGGTGGATTGAAAGCTTGGCTCAAAGGTACGTAGTCAGCAGCACAGAGTCCAGCTGGAGGCCAGTCACTAGTTGTGTACCCCAGGGTGTCAATAGCGAGGTCAGTACTAACATCTTCATTAACAACACGGATGTGGGGCAGAGTGGACCTTCAGCAAGCTTGCAGATGATACAAAAGTGGGAGGAGTGGTTGGTACGCTAGGGGATTGTATTGCCATTCAGAGGGACATTGATAAACTGGAGAAATGAGCTGACAGGAACCTCATGAAGTTCAGCAAAGGGAGATGTCAAGTTCTTCAGTTGAGAGGGACAGCCCCATGTACCAGTACAGGCTGGGGGCTAACTGGCTGGAAAGCAGCTTTGCCGGGAGGCACCTGCAGGCTTTGGTGGGCAATGTGCCCTTGTGGCAAAGAAGTCCAACAGCCTTCTGAGCCACATTTAATGGTGAACTTGGTAGTGTTAAGTTAACGATTGGACTCAATGACCTTAAGGGTCTTTCCCAACCTAAGTAATTCCATTAGGAAGAGTGCTGCCAGTAGATTGAGAGAGGCAATTTTTCCTCTCAGTCACAGTGAGACTGCGTTTGGAGCATTGGATCCAGTTTGGGGCTTCTTGGAATGGCATGGACATACTGGAGTAAATCCACTGAAGGACCAGAAAGACAACTAAGTGATTGGAGCAGCTCATATGTGGAGAGGCTAAGAATGCCGGGACTGTTCAGTCTGAAGAAGAAAATGCTTGCAGAGATCTTATCAACATGTGAGGAGAGGGTAAAGAAGACAGAGCCAGGCTGCTCAGTGGTATTGTATCCAGTGAAAGGATGAGAGGCAGTTGGTACAAACTGAAATACAGGAAGTTCTATGTAAACATAAGAAAACAAATTCCTCATTGTGATGGTGGTCAAACCGGGAAACAGATCTTGGAGAGGATGTGGAGTCTCTGTTCTCAAAGATACTCAAAACCTGACTGGGCGAGGTCTTGAGCAACCTGTTCTGGTTGACTGTACTTTGAGCAGGGAAGTTGCACTAGACAAGTCTCCAGAGATTCCTTCCTGCTTCAGCTATTCCGTTACTTTAATGAGGAAAAAAGTTACGAATTTTAAGTACTTAATTTTAGTTTATTCCTTTTGCTTTTCCAGAATAAATTCTCCTCAGTGGTACATGGTTTGAACAGTTATATAGTGATTGACTAGGCTACAAATGGAGTTGGAGAACTGAGCCTTATAAAGGATAACAAGCACACAGGTACTAAGCAGAATGATTCATAGAAGGTTATGCAGTGCCTTTTCTCATAGCTGATGACGCTGCATAAATCAGGGGTAGTCAACAGTAACCAGCATGTTCCCTTCTTGTTTTCACCTACCTGTACTGTTCCTCGTGCTGTCTACTTGTATGATGACTGAAAGTTTTCATATTCCTTTTTAAACAAGTAATAATAAGTTTTATTTCATTTTTACAGATATTTTCACTAAGAAGCTTTTTGTTTTAGAACAAACAGTAAACACAATCTACAGTGTATTGCACAAACTCCTGAGTAACCTGATATAAGTTGGTCCCACTTTGAGGGGAGGGGCTGGATTGGATGTCCTTCAGAAACCTCTTCTGACAAATTATTCTATGATTCTATAAATGTCTAGATTTCTTGGTGCTGAAAACAGTGTGGCTGTGTTTTGGGTAACTCTTCTAACCTTTGGATAGCGTATGCATTTTTAATATGGAATTGATTGATTCATCTCAATTTCATCAAATGCATTCCATGCCATGGTTTCTGATTGTAGTTGTCATGTTTGTTATCCTTAGGTGAGAGCTGGCTGAAGACAGAAAATGCATCGTTCTACCACAGAAGCTCTAGCTGTTGAGGGCAGAGGGATGTAGAGAGACATTGACTTGGAAAAGTACTGTGTATTGCTCTGCAGACCCTTTCACTTCCATAAAGCATTTTTTAAAATTACCTAAAAAAGAGCTCTGTCATTTAAAAAAAAAAAAGTTGTTTTTAAAACCAGGTTTTATAATATTTTTTGAGAATGTCAGAGAAACAGAAAATTCTAGGAATTAATATTTCAAATATAATTAGCCCTGAGTTTACTACTGGTTAGTATGTATTTAACTGAAGTTTTCTCCCACTTTTTGAACTGGGATTGTAGCACAGAGTAACAACTGGAAGGCACTAAAAATGGATAGTGCAGTCTGCCTGCCATAAAATTCCACTTGTGATCTGTAAGAGTATCAAGACCTGCAGAGGACATTGGGAATGATATGTTATGGCCAAAAAAAAAGTATTTTATGTAAGGCACTGTGATTGAAAAGCTGATCATTATAGTGAAAAAGCAAATAGCATTAGCATCACTTACTAATAGTCAGATGTGAAAGTTTTATTTTCTGTTGTGCCCTTAGTCAAGAGAAAGGGCTGATCACTTCAAAGCTGCTGTGAAGGATCCAGAAGCTTAGTCTGTACACCATAGTTCTGTAAAAATCTACAGCCTTCTGTGTTCCTTCTCCTGCCCCTCACCCCGATGGTCCTCCTACCCAGCTACCCTTACCTCACTATCCTCTGTTTGGAAGAGATTTTTGTAAATTGAATAACATAATCTTTTAATCTCCTCTGCCCTTTAGAGCTCAGACTTATTCTGCCAGCTGTCAAGTGGCTCTTTCCTGCCAAAGAACAATTTTCATGGGCATGTCTTTCTAATGGCATGAGAATACTGGTTTTAAGGGATATGCAGTCATGTGTAGAACAGAAGTTCAAGTAGTGCTTCAGTATGGCTTAGCTGGCAAAGGGTTACTGAACTAGGTTTGAAAACTGACTGGAGATTTTTTTCTCAGTTAATGTCTCAAGAAGAACTGGGGAATACCAAGTAGCATAAATAGAACCAGTGGCATATGGTCCAGAAGCAAGGCAAGCTTCCTTTTAAGATAGGAGAAGGAAGGAGGGCAGAATAGACAGGAGGAAAGACAGTGGCAAAGAAAAACACAAATTAACTGAAGACTTAACATGGTTATTTTGAAGACAGCATTTTTTTTCCAAATTACTGAAAACACAGATGCCTCACAGGAATTGACTTGTCCCAAGGAGTTGGACCCACGTTTTGTGAAAATTGTGCTGAAGGAAAAGTGAAGTCTGTTGACTAAAACGCTCTTTTGACATTTGACACTACAAGGAATGAGTATGCCTGTATTGCCAGATAGGTCAGGCAGTGCAGGTCTGCAGCTCCTACTAAGGCAGTATTGTTTGAATGCTGGATCTCACTAAATATTCGTGCTTTGAAATTAATCCAAACTACTTGGCATTATTATTTTTTTAAAAATCTGAGACTTATTAACTTGAATAATTTGTGCTGATTTCTTTCAGTACTTGTCTCTTCAGTCTTTGGTGTTGTCTGTTTCTGTGGTGAAGGAGAAAGAAGGGAAAAAAAAAAAATTGAACTGAGCTAACCAACAGGTCTATAAGGTCCAGGAAGGCACGATGTGCTGTTGTGATGCCACCTGATACTGCATTTGTTCTTCTGAGACTTTTTTTTTTATATTTCTGTACCTTGGTACCCATGTTCCGTATTGGGAAAACAACGGTCTTCAACTAACATGAGCCTCAGACTTTTTTTTTGCCTTTTTGTAGGCATGTTTGCAACTGTAGACGGCATTTCACAGCGTGCCCCTGTGCACTGGTCAGAGAACGTGATTGGAGCAGCTTTGTGCTTCCCTTACGTGGTTGCTCTCGATGATGAGTTCATTACAGTGCACAGCATGCTGGACCAGCAGCAGAAGCAAACGCTGCCTTTTAAAGAAGGCCATATTCTACAGGACTTTGAAGGTATTTTTAAAAAGACACTTCTTTGTATCGGTAATTCTGGAACAACCACCATTGTGGGCACAGTCGCGTCGGTTTGGTTTTTAAACAACATATCTAGCAAGCACGTTAACGGTTGAAACTTTTATTGCAAATGCTTTCCTGATTAGACTCCTGCAAACTACGATAGAAAGACTTTAGTCATCCAAAATTCCATGCTTCTAACAAAATGTATGCTCATTAAATGTGCTCTAATTGTCAAGTTAATTGTTGGGTAGGAGTCTGTGGGGTTAGAGGGTTTTTTTGTAACTTAATTATTTCTTTCAAAGGAGCAATATTAATTTAATGCTACGGGTCAATAATTGCAAGCTACAGGTATTTGTCCATTGGCTATCCTGACAAAGTTCTAACATCTTAAAAAATGTTCTTTTGTATTCCTTTCTAAAATATCTGTGTAAGAGGTTTAAGATGGGATATTTCATAAAGAATTGTTAAACAAAAAATACAAAAATTTCTTTTGATCTGTTCTTCAATTAAGAACTTCTAAGTGTGGAATACGTTGCATTGCTATTTTTTTTTCCAGGAGAGCTGCAAACTCTAGGACTATGAACTCTATGTTACTTGCTATCTTTGATGTACAACTTAAAATTTTATAATGTAAGCCTGTGGAAATATCTGGCAGTTAAAAGTCCCTGCTCTCTGGAATCTGGGCAGTAGTTTCAGTGGTGGCATTTACAGCTTAGTTCATCATGGGAGATTATAGCCAATTTCATTTACTCAGAATGAAACAAAATCTGCTGTAAATATATAAATTTACTGTTATCTCTGTATTTCTGAGGCGCAATTTACAGGTAAACTATACTATCTGGTACATATGGTAACAACCAAGTTGAGTTTTGGGACTTTAACTGTTTAGGGTTTTGTATCTTAAATAGTACATCTCAAAGCTTATTTCTGAAATGTGTTTTTTCTGTAGAGAATGTAAACTTACTATGTCTGTTTGTTCTGTCCAGGAAAGGTGATTGTTGCTACTAATAAGGGTGTATATATCTTGGTGCCGTTACCTTTGGAAAAACAGATTCAAGATCTCCTAGCTAGTCACAGAGTGGAAGAAGCCCTTGTTCTAGCAAAAGGAGCTCGAAGGAATATTCCAAAAGAGAAATTTCAGGTCTGTCCTTTAATTTTCTTGAAAATATAAATTTCACAGTGGGGTCATGTATACCAATGGTCAAGTGACTACGGAGGGTGAGGAGGAATTTACATTAAAGAGAAATCTGATACTGTTTATGGTTTTAGCCTGAGGAAATAGATGTGCTGCTGAACTGGCTTGTGCTTGTAAAGGCTGTGACACAAGTGTGTAACTTGAAAAAGTTGAAAACAAAACTGAAAAGCTAGTGATAGAAAGTCCAATGTGATGCTTCCTTCATACTCGGTTCAGTTGTTATTTGTTACGGCTGTCTAAAACAGTATCTATTTCAAGTCAGAAATTTTAGGTTTTACTTTTTTTATCAGAGATTCTCACCGTACGCTGAAGTCCACAGTAGTACAACTAGCGCACAGTAGTGAAGTGATGGGAAGTCTAAAGCAAATACGTCCCACTTCCAAACTCATGCAAGTAGTACTTGCACTGGTGTGTGACTGAATATTTAAGATTTTTGTGGGGCAAGGCGTCTTAGTAACTCTTTGATTAGAGTGTTGAGTAGGGATTTGTACTCATTTCCTTCTACTTCTGCAATACATATTCTACTATTTGTTCTATTTGTCATTTAGAGACTAAAACTTGGAAAAAGTAACATTGAATCTCTACTCACCAAATAGGTGAATTAATATTTGACTTGGTTTCTTTATAAAAGCAAAACTTGATCTGTAACCTGCAGAAAATCTGGGGGGTATTGTTTGTTTGTTTTTTAATATACTTTGGAGCATTTTGTTACTGTTACAATATTATCTGTTATATGACTTTTGGTTTGTTTAGGAAGATGTAAAGTTTGGAACATGACTGTAGAAATTACAGAATTGCAGTGGTCCACAATTATTCAGTCTGTCAGGAGTTTGGTTTGTTGCTTTTCAGGGAGGTTTTTCGGAGGTTTTGTGTTTTGTTTTGTGGTTTGTTTTTTTTTTAATTTCAAGAAGTTCCTTGGTATTTGAAGGGCCTTGACCAGAATTTAAAAGCAGCCATTCAATTAAATGAAATTTGTATTAGCTTTCATTTTAATCCTGAATTCCTCTGTTGAATGAACAGCATGGAGGCTGCTGGAAGTAAAAAGCTTGGCCAGAAAAGTCTTTCCATCCTTTTGCCAAGGTGCAACTATCTGGAAGTACTTGAAGCTGAAAAGTATTTAGGCAGATAAAGAGTTCAGTTTCCAGCATGTTTTGCTTTGCATCTTCACTTCCAGCTTTTCCTTTGCAATCTTTTTAAAGAAGCAAACTAAGATCCTGCTGTGGGGGCAAGGATGCAGGATCTAATCAATGTCTTCTAGGTTTTATGACCTCTAATTCTCCAATTATTTCTTTCCAGTTTAAGTAGATTTAGTGTGGGAGATGTCTTTTTTGCCATAGGATGAACTGCAATTCATTCTCTAAAATACGTGATACAGAATCTCGTATCTCCTAAGTTTTCTAGTGTTTAGGATTTTTCTGTCTTTAGGATAAGTTAGTTTCTGTTCACACATATCTTATGTGCACAATGTCTGTCTTCCTGAAATTACTGTTTCCAAGAATGTTGTAAGTTCTTTCTAACTTAACATGCTTTTAAAGGGGTTCAGTTACAGTTCATGGTACAGCTGAAGAATGGAAAACTTATTACTTGCAAGCAAAATAGTCTGTTCTAGTTTTGGGCTGTATTTGCAAAGTGATATTAACCAGCTTAAATTGATGGAGTCAGCCACTGACTCATATTAAAACGACTCAACTTGGCTTAGTTGTTGAGACTTAGTCTAATTTTTCATAGTTTATCTGCAGTTGAAAACATAACACGTTCAGCTTGATTTCTAATGTGCCTCTGATACTTAAAGCTGTCATGACAGGTTTGTTACAAGCACATCAGACTTTCTTTTCCTGTAGGCTCGCATAGTGTAAATCAGATGGACTTCAACCAAATTACATGCCTTGCATATGTCTTTTGCAACATTTCTTTGGCATACTTTAACAGATCACAGAGTTGTTCCTTTCTAACTCCTGTTTAATAGAACTCTTCAGATAATGAATATTAGGTAGATAATAGGTATCTTCTCGCAGATATCTTTGGATATCTATTTTGCAAGCTTCGCTGATTCTTGGCTAGCTGACACTTTCAGGGCCTTTATTTTGCCATTTTACATGAGCAGGAGTTTTGGCATTAAGAGGCAGGAGGGGCAGGGCAGGGGCAGGAGCTTTGGCACTTGATCCGGTCGCTATAATTTATCCATACAGAAGAGTGATAGTAATTGTCTAGTACAAGTAGTATAGTGCCCCCTTTTCCACATGCTGTTTTAACTTCTGCAGTTTGCAATGGGTGTTGCCATCTTACATGTGACATGAACTCAGTCATGGCATTGTAGGACAGTTCTTGACGACTGTCAAGATGTGGTTTTTTTCCCTGCAGTTCTATACTGCATTGTCATTGCATGAATACACAGGTCCATGTTCTCTCTCTTTTACATCAGCAGTATTATATCAGCATAAATGTGTGTGTATATTTATACGCTGGTAATGCAAAATGATGGCAGGATTGAAAGAGTAAAGTACTGTACTCATAATTATTACTACAGCCAATATTTAGTTATTGAAAAGAAGCGGGTAATGCATTAGTAGCTCTAACCTGTTATTTAACCCGTGGTCAGACTGCAAACTGCAAATTTATCTCTGCCATATTAGATGAAAATTCCTTTTGTCTTTGAGCATCAAGAATTGCTGCTAAGTAAAACGCTAAGCAAAAGTGTTGCAAGGAGATGGCTTTGCTGGATATAATTTTTGGTAGAAGAATACAAAGGCCTTTCTACCATGCTACCATGGAATGACTGAATACTACTTATTAATTTTTCAGGACAGCTGAAGTTTGCAGAAATCATGGTTGATGGTAGTGAAGACCTTGGTTAGATTGACACACATCTTGCATAGGTATCTCTCTTTTTTCTTTTTTTTCTCCCCCTTGGTTTCTTTTTAGTTTCAAAAAACACATTAACTGCAACCAAACATGACCAAAAGCTGTAGTGACTTTCTAGAAAGTCTATTTTTTTTTGCAAATCTAGTTGCTAATTCTGACTGTTTTAGAAAGGATTTTTCTGGCAGTTGAGAGAATTAAGGCTTCGCTATAGCTATCACAGCTTCAGCAGTCACCTTTCTGTTTTCTAGTACTCTTTCAGGTTAAAATAAATACAGCTCTTATTTCATGTTTTTGTAGCTAGCTTTTTAATGTGAATTCAGTCAACAATTTGGACTTTGCTAAAGTACTTCAAGTCCTACAGTGGCTCTTCAAAAGTGATAGGGGAATACACAAATGTGTTTGAGTTCAGACTGGGTTTAACTTGGTGCCTTTTAAAAAAAGTCAGCTGTGGTATTCTGGAAGAACTCAAAGATGTTTTTTCTATCATAAACAAAAGTTAACTGTATGTGGTTGGCATATAGATCTGGCCTGTTTTTAAAACACTGTGAAAAAGAGAATATTGAATTTTCCACAGACAGTCTGGTCTGTTGCTTCCATAACCTATACCACAGGACATCTTAATGTTTAGTGTTTATCTTGTC
Source organism: Chionis minor (assembly GCA_013398295.1). Taxonomy (NCBI): domain Eukaryota; kingdom Metazoa; phylum Chordata; class Aves; order Charadriiformes; family Chionidae; genus Chionis; species Chionis minor. The sequence continues at coordinate 75,941 of VZSF01002708.1, read as the reverse complement.
AGTTAAAAATCAACTGGGATACTTCCTATCCCATCACTGCATCTTTAAAAAGTTGGGAGAGCATCTGTCTGTAGACATTCTACACCTTTCTTATTGTGTGGCTTTAAGGGACAAGTGAAGATATGTCAACATTTAAATGAAAGTGAATACCACTTAATCAGTTCAAATTTAAAACTGATTTCTTGGGTGTATACTTACACTATCAACAAGCTCTTTTCAAGTTCTAATTCAAAAGATTGCTGTACAGACTAAGCTTTATAATTAAAGCAGTATTTTCAGTGTCTTATATCAATTCAAACAGAATTCAAATATCCTAATTCACCAAATATGTAAGTATTGGTGGTCACACTCCATTGCAAAGATTGAAAATAGACTTAAAAAGACCCAACCAAACAAAACCAACCTACTTTTGATACTGGTTAGCAGGGTGAGAAATGTTTTTACTTCAACCCTTCCCTGGAAGGTCTGAGGCCAGATTTTTAAGTTTTGTGGTGCCACAAGATGCAGATAGTTGCAGATTGGAATCATTTACCAACATCCTTAAGAGTGTGACCAGATGGGTGTTCATCAGTTCACAGATTACCATTTATTGATGGAATAACACAGTCGTAAATCCAAAATATTTTGGATATTTTGTGACTTAATCACTTGTGGTAGTTTTACTTTATTACTGCAATTAAATTCACTTTTTGCTTCAGTATATTTTGAAATAGTACACTTGGATGTAAAGCATAGTAACATTAATATAAAGATGTCATGAAGTATTGTTAATTTATTTTTATATTGTTATGTTTGTCTGAAAAGGTATGCCAGATAGCATTTCCCTCTTTTCCCCCTTCTCTCACCTACACTGGGGAGGCAAGAAAAGTCCCACAAACTTAGAAAATAAGAAGTTGTAGTGGCTTGCTAATGATCAAGATTAAATGTTTTCTTAAGATAAGCTATTAGTAAATCATTCACAGCCTAATGGACACAAGCCAAGCTTTTTCTCTTGTGAATCCACAGTCTTTAATCAAGGTGAAAAATCGCCAATTAGAATATCAGTCTACCCTGTTTGAATTGTTAAAGAGTATCAGAGCTCCTGCCTGGAATACATTTCTGATGTATTTCTGTATTTCTGTGGGGCTGTTCAGCCTGGAGAAGAGAAGGCTCCGGGGAGACCTGATAGCAGCCTTTCAGTATCTGAAGGGAGCCTACAGGAGAGCTGGAGAGGGACTCTTTGTCAGGAAGTCTAGTGATAGGACAAGGGGTAATGGTTTTAAATTGGAGGAGGGGAGATTTAGATTAGATATTAGGAAGAAATTCTTTGCTGTGAGGGTGGTGAGGCACTGGAACAGGTTGCCCAGGGAGGTTGTGGAGGCGCCATCCCTGGAAGTGTTTAAGGCCAGGCTGGATGGGGCTTTGAGCAACCTGCTCTAGTGAGAGGTGTCCCTGCCCATGGCAGGGGGGTTGGAACTTGATGATCTTTAAGGTCCCTTCCAACTCTAACCATTCTATGATTCTATGTCTTGCAGGTTCTCTGGGTATTTTCGTGGAAAATGGAAGTCTGTTATTAGTAACAGTCTTCACGTACACTGTTAAACGTGAGAAAGTTGAAGGGAAAAACTGAGGGCATGTGGATGTAGCTAAGTGTAGTTGCAAAATACCAGTGTTTTTACAAACAGTGGATGCTTTGCAGAGCTTAGTTTAGGTTCCTTACTTTTAGTAATTCTCTTTTGCCATTGAAAATATTCTGGGCACGAGGGTTTCATTTAATCTTGTGGTAACTAATTGACCATTCAGATTAAATAAATACCTAGCATTTGAAGTAGTTTTGTGTTGTTTTTCTAGTGAATTTCTTGTAAAGCTTTTTTCTGTCTACGCATGACCTTAATATTAAAACTTCATAACAAATAGCTTTTCACGTAGTTTACTTGTCTGCCTCTTTTTAACCATATTTTTGTGTACATTGCCTAATGTACTGCGTTGTGGATAAGTTGAAGTGCTTTGGAAGTGTTTTTATTTAAAACAAACAACAACAACAAAAAACCAACCAAACAAAAAAACACACGCACAAAAAAATCCTAAACTGGCAGAAAGTCAGAGATATGGTCATCAGCTGGGTATGAAACTATGAGAATCACCAGCAAGGTTGCTGCAGAAGTGAGGTGAAACAGAGAGAAAGTTGGCTCTCTGTGGTCAAGAGGGACCACCCTTGAGTTTAAATCTTTTTTTTTTTTTTGTGCGTGATGAATCATGGGAAACTTCAAAGATGACCGTTGGCTTTTACATTTGCAAATAGCATGAGCAAAAACTTGAGTCAAGTCAGAATGATGTCAGATAAGTCGTTATTTGAGTAAGAAAACTTAAACTGCCTGTTTGTTGACTTTGTTTTTAGTTAGTACTCGTGAACAGTGTTGAGTTCACACACTTTTGTGTAAGAAACTGAGTCTGGGCAGCAGATTCAGTATATTCAGGTACATACAATTTAAAATATAGAGGATCGAGGCTTTATTTTGCAAGTAACTTGATAAGTCTTGTTGAAAGTCATGTATTCGGTGTTTTTGACAGTTATTGCCGTAGTGACTAGCACTATGTAAATAACTCCTTACAAATATAATAAACTTTTCCTCCCCCCTTTCTCTTTCATAGGTAATGTACAAACGAATCCTGCAGCAAGCAGGTTTTATACAGTTTGCACAGCTTCAGTTCCTTGAAGCAAAAGAACTCTTCAGGTAATTGTGTGACAAGAAATTTTTTAATTTATCTTCTTTAAATAAGGAGTTGATGTTCTTGGTTTTAAAAACTTAGTTGCTTGAATGCTTTTTGATACAGATGTGAGTTCACTGTGATAAAATGGTTTTGTTGGGGGTAAAAACAGAGTAACATTGAAACAACTTTATAACGGAAGAGTTAAGGCAACTTGATTTTTTTGGTATGCTAATATTACAGTAGTATTAGGGGTGTAATTCTGTAATCTGAGTGTTTTATGTGTGGAGATTTTTTTTTAGTTTATGCCCATGAAGGTCAAGTCTTTATTATTAAGGCTGTGCTGTGATTTGCAGCATGTGAACATTGCCTGGTTCTCTTTTTTTAATGAAGAAAAAAACCCACTTTTGACAAAAAGTTACAATTTAAATGTTAGTTTCAATTTAAATATTAGTGATGCAATTGCACTAAGTTTTTTGGAGGATGCTGATACTGAATTTGTTTTAACACTTGCTCTGCTAGGCCTTTTCCAGAGGACAGATTATTTGTTCTTGAAGTCTGCACTAACCTTCTGGATTTCGCTGTTTCAGCAGTCACTTGTTTACAAATTGACCTTGGTACTCCACTTTGATTCCAAAAATGCTGCTGCTTATCTTTATTTTACCTGATAATTTCATTTCTGGTAGCCATGCCCCATTCTGTGATGGGGCACGGTCCAGAATTAGTGTAATCCAGGCTGACCGCATAAAATAACTTTCCTTGTTATCTGCTGAAATTCACTTTAAATCAGTTTACAGTCTATGGAATAGGATTAAGGTTAGACAATTTGCTGTATATTATAAGTGTGCACAGTATAGGAAAAAAATTGTCCTTGGGTTTATGGAAATGTATCAAGGAAACTAAAGCTGTGGGGAATGTTCCTGCTGGTAAGGGACTTCACCATTTTACCTTCTGCTCACCAGGATAATGGGAGACACTGGGCTTGAAAGGGCAGTGTACACTGAGTGAAGGTTAGGGAATGACAGGGAAGGCCTGAACAGCATTTAGCAGCAATTTGTTTTGGCCACTGTCTGTATCGCCTCGTAATTTGTGGTGTCAGTGAGCAACTTGCAATCTTCCTCCTCCAGGCATGAATTTTGGTGCTGAGTTGACATCTCAGGATGTTCCCTAAAAGTGGTGACTCCAAAGCAGAACAACTGTTCATGAATTGCTGAAGTCTGCCGGGGGCAGAAAGCAAAGTTTTCTCTGCTTTTCTTCTGGCCAGCCATGTCTAAGCTATGCAGAGCATGTGGTGACTCTGAAAAATTCCTTATGGAATACAGGTTCCCTGATTTTTCAGCCCTGGTGAACACACCCAGTTCGAGTAATATCTGGTTATGTCCAGATATTAACTTAATCTCGGTCATTTTAGACTTACTCATGCTTGGAGGGAAAATGGGAAAGATAATGTCAGTCTATCCAAACACTTCTTCCCATCCCCAAGTATTTTGTCTGCAGGAGTTTTGAGCTAGTGTTAGTCAGAAATAACTTCAGTCTTAAAATGCCGAAGGGAAACTTGAGAAAATCTGAGAATGGATGGATTTAGCAGTGAAACAGAGTGGCAGCAGTACCTCCAGGAACTTGGGAAATTCTTATATTGGACCAAAGGTGTTGTTTTCTTGCATCAACAATCCCTCTTGGATAACCTTGTCAAGGTACAGTTACATCTTACGCTTAACTTCATATTTCTTAAATACTGAGACTTCTAAGAAGAATATTTTCCTGCTAAGTTATGCTGAATACTGAAGAAGGTTGACAAAAAGAAAGTGGTACCTTTATTGAAACTCAAATAGTTCAACAAAGGGAGCAGAACTTGCTTCAACTGCGTCCATTCACCTTAAACTGAATGAGCTGTCACAGTGGGCCTTCTTTGGTCTGACAAATTCTGTTGTAAGCAAGAGCTTACAGCAGCTTGTGATTGTGTGATACAGTTGTGATTTCTATTTTTGCTATTTCATATTGCTGGCATTGGAGGCTTGTACACAGTTAGTCCAAACAGTGATGTTTAGCAGGCTGCTTGCTGAATTCTAGACGTCCTGCTGAGATGTTGGCTGCTGTCACAGTGAAACCATTTCTCTCCAGTGTGTTTGGTTATGTCCTTTCACTGGTTAGATGTTGCTTTCAATCTGACATGTCAGATACTGTAACTTTTCTAAACTTTGTTGCTCTTTTTGACAAATCAAATTGTTAGCTCTTTTCACAGTGTTGTCTCACCTGGGGAAGGCTATAGAGAGACTTATGGCTAAAGTCTCTCCTGCGCTAGAAAGGTTAAAAAAATTGTGGTGTTATATCTGGGGACATAAGAAGGAGGACTCGGTGTGAGATTTGCATCTTAAATGTAATTCAAGAACATAAGCTTCTATTAGAGTCAGTGGGATCTAGGCAAAACAGCTAAATCATGTAGGCTTCTTTGGCGTCTCTGATATCTGTAAATTTAAGGGTCTGAATTTAGACCTAAGTTTCCTGAAAACTTGTAGATTCTGCCTGTTGCATTGTTCTATATATGAAGCCAGAAAAGACCTGATGCAGAATTACTCAAAGGGAAGTTGCATGTTATCATTGACAGGTTGACTTAAGAGCCTGTTTTCTACTTTGTGGTAAGTTGCTAGCTGTATTTTGCTAAATCTGAGATATTAGAAGCTGAAGACTCAAATGTGTTTTTTCAAGTGAGATGAGGTCCTTTGTAGCTGCTCCTAAACTGTTTCCTGCAAATGTGGTGGAAAGAGGCAAAGCCAAAAGGCATCCACAGATCCCAGAAGCCATAAGCCTTGAGATGAATGTTAACCATTCATGCAGGTGGGGTCATTGTTTACTATTTGGTATTCTTCTGAAGTTTGTTCTGGACGATACTGTTCTTTTAAGGAGGCTGCTTGATTGCTAATTACCATTGCTCTGGGGAGAGCAAAACTGTACAACACAAGCTTGAGTCAGAACTGCTGAGAGAACTCTGAGAGAGGGGTTCTCTCTGAGAGAACCTCAGAGAGAAACACTGGGCCGAGGTGATTCACAGCCCAGAGTTTGGGCTAGCCTGAGCTGGAAGCTTATTTTGATTCTTCATCTGGAAACAGGTGATCATTAAGGCCAGAATCCATGAAGTTTTAGGTGAAGTAGCTGACTACTTTCTCATCTAGGAAATGTTGGATGAAAGGATGCAGAAGCTAGTGTTGGAAATTGTTTTAAAACTTGTTAAAAGTGGCATGATAAATATAGCATTTTTTACTTCTTTATCTGTCTCCATAGTCATAGTCTCCATCTCAGCTTAGGCCATCTACAAATACTTGACAGCACAGTCAGCAAAGGAACCAATGTTTATACTTGAATTTCTGCAGATTTATCAGCTTCTTACTTGTGTACTAATGTTGAGTATGCTGTTGATGTTACTCAACTTAGGTATTAGCTTTTGTTCTAAAACAAATCAGTGAAGAACCTTGGAGGGGAAAAATTAATTATCTTCTTTCTTTTAATAGGGTTAATTTTCTAGTGTAATACATCTCATGTAGTATATTTTTATCTGGTGGTCCTCAAGTATTAAACTTTCATGAGTAGTTGGACTAGCCAAAGCTACAGTTCCATCGCTGTAATGAGTTCATACGGAAAGCCCAAATGCTCTTTGAACCATCAGGTCACGTCACTGACAGAACTCGCTACTTCTTGGTTATTCTGCCTCTTTAAAAAAAGTTCTCACCTACTTGTGAGTTCCATCATAATGTAGATCTAAGAATTTCAAAATCAAATATCAAGTCTGAAAAGAGGGGTTAAAAGGAAATTTCAGCTGTAGAAATCTGCGAAGTGGATATGAACACTTTACTCTCGGTTAGAGGCTGGCCTTTCTACTGTAGGGGTGTTTTTTAGGCAGTAGGAGCTCTGTGTACACATCAGAAAAACTTGCTACTCAGACCTCTTCTCACAGGAAGGCTTTCCATGTTCAGATTTTTCTCTGTTGTGGTCCTCTATTGTTTGTGCTGCTGTTCCCATTCTTTGCAGTCACTAGTTTCTGGAACAGGATAACTTGCTGCCTTTAAATTTGATGTTGCTGCTGTCTTTTGGAATTTCGTTCTTGTGTAGATTTTCATAGCCAAAGGATGGTATTTACTTTTTTTAAAAGTTCTAAATACGCGTTGCTGTGGTGATGCTTCCTACTAGTTCATATTTCCTGGATAGTTTTGGAATTGTGTCTCTGGCAAGAAGTGAAAACTTGAGGCATGCCCCACTGCTTTAGTTACTTTATAAGAGTAGGGAAGGGCTGAGCCTGCTTGTGAGGGTCTTTCACAATTTACTGCCAGCAGAAATCTGCTGCTTTGTCTAATTCCATGGCTATAACTTGTTTCTTTTTGGAATTCTGTCCAATCAAGGTTGTGAATGGAAGTATTTTTCAGGTTGCTGATCACTGGATAGATAAGAAATACTTTAAAAAAATTCTTATTTGCAATAAAAGAGTAACTAAGCAGGGTTTCTTTTAGACAGTGGTCAGTTCATTTTGATATTTTTCAGCAACAGCGTCCCCTGGATTTCAGGAATGCATATCTTTAAAGATGAATTCTGAATAATGGCTTTGACAGTGAAATAAGATTGATTTCTTACTATTCTAGAGGAAGGCCTGGGAGGAGGAGTGATTCTAGCTGTGAAAATTGAGTTGTTTGCCATGTGTGAAAAAAAACTTCTCATTTTATTCTTCTGTCACAATATGCATTCTTCGAATGCTTGAGGATTTTCTGCAATCTAAAAAAAAACCCCAAACATTTTATGTAACATATCTGTGTTGCAACTTGCTCCTGGATAAAGTATAGACGCCCTTCACATAGAAAGTGGAAAAGCCACTCCATAGTATCTGACATAGATGTACATCTAAGACCTTTGTCTGTACCATAGATTACTACTTATTGGTTAGATGGTTGCACAATCGGTATCCACAGTTTGTTTTCAGAACATCCTTAAGAAGTGAGCCAAAGGAGGAATTTGGTGCGTTTCAGGGTTGGGGAAAATGTTTTTGTCATCCAAATAAGTGTACTGAAAGCTGTAGCTTTCTACAGTGTTACACTTGCCCAGTCTTAGTGGCTTGCCTGAAAGGGTTCACGCTCTCCATTTTTTTTATCTTTTATTTTTTTAACCTCCATCAGAAGACTAGCTCCCGTAATGTACAGATGAAGTCTAGGACAGTCCCAGGAACTGCACTAAGGCTATTCAGCTGATTTTTGTATATGCCACAGAAAAGCTGAGGGATGTCAAAAGCAAAAGGCTGGCCAGTTTCTGAATTTTGAGAGCTTTCAATGTTTAGAGGAGGAAAAAGCATGATAAGCAAGTTTGGATAGAAATAGCAAAAAAACCTCTAAACTTCTTCTGAATATATCTTCTCCAGCATAGAAGGCAATAACTTTCAGAAACTGACGCACTGTTAGTGTCCTGAGTCTAAGCATATGTGAGCATACATTCCCAGTATGTTATTTTTTTGTGCCTATGTATACTTTTTCTTTCTTTTTGCTTCATCTAGTTTGACACTGTAATTGCAGAAGCGGCCAGCTTGATGTCCGGGAGCTGATCTCTCTCTACCCCTTCCTGTTGCCTACTTCCTCTTCGTTTATACGGTCTCATCCCCCTCTGCATGAGTACGCGGACTTAAACCAACTGACCCAAGGGGACCAAGAGAAGATGACAAAATGCAAACGATTCCTCATGAGTTACTTGAACGAAGTCCGCAGCACTGAGGTTGCGAATGGCTACAAGGAAGATATTGACACGGCTTTACTCAAGCTATACGCAGAGGCAAATCATGAAAGCCTGCTGGATCTGCTAGTTTCAGAGAACTTTTGCCTTTTAACAGATAGTGCTGTCTGGCTGGAAAAACACAAAAAGTGAGTGGATTTTTTTGAATATTGCACCTTTGAAACCAGAGGGAAAATTGTCTTAAATGCTGTTGGTTTCTAGAGAGATGTGTTCTGTGCTTTCAGGTCCAAAAGACAACTTGGCCTCACTTGTCAGCATTTAAAAATGTTGATGAAAAGGTATTCATTGACAGTCTGAGGTAAAGGAAATGCATTCTGTCATATACTGGCTAATACAGACTTCTCCGTGAAAGTTTCTCTGTCCAACACAAAAATAAAGGATTGGTACAAATTTTGGGAGGCAACAAAAAAAGCAGTTTGTTTGCCCTTGTGATGATGTGAGAGTTGAATGGACATAGTAGTGGTACTTGGATGGAATGAAAAGATGCCTTAAAGCATGCTCTACCTTAGGTAGAAGCTATTAACTGGTGGCTTTAAAATTGTAGTCTCTTACTCGGGGAAAGAGATCTTACTTTTGAATTGCATACTTTCTGTGCTCCCACTGATTCACCAAAAAGAGGTTGCTTAAGGTGACTGCAAATGACTTCAAATTGGAAATGCCAGCAGGTGGAGGACTAACTGTCATTAAGCAGGAAACACTAGACAGTAAATGTGTAAAACACAAACTCCAGTCGTCGGTAGTGTCTCTTTCTTGGATTTAATTTCTTTAATCTTTAAACTGTGTGGTACAGAAGTAGCAACTACAGGGGTGAGGAGGAGTCTTTAATTGTGGTTAAATTTAGGGTAGTTTCATTTATTTCAGGTGTTTTGTTAAATCCTCTTGGTAAGTATGGTTTGCCTGGCAAACTTTTGCAAATGTGAATGGTAGAACATTGTTCCATGAGAACAGCCATTACAGAACTTCAGCTGTACTTTTATTAAAGTACACAAAAAACCCACTGTAACGGCATTGTACAAAGCTCTTCCTTGTCCGACTTGATTTAATACTGCAGTAAAGAAAAAAATGTTTCTGGTAGTAAAATGGTTTTACTTAAAAGTATCTTAAAAATTTGATTTAATGACACCTGATTAATTGTTGGAAGAATATTTAGTATTTGGAGCTCTGTGTTAAGTCTGTATATAAAAATCAAAGAACAGCATGGGCATCACCTCTATTGTGAGGCATACTTTGTTGAAGTTGGAGCTAGTAACTAGAAACTGCCTTAGAGGCAAGAAAGACATGTTCCTAGGACAGAACTTCTCTGCTTTGATTCTGAAAAAGAGCTTACAGATGCTTGTTCAAGTGTAGGTATAGCCATGTACATGTCAATGTAAGCAAGTATTTGTTACATTCTGTGCTAATCAAACCATAATGACATTGGTAGGAAAGATTTAGTGATTTTAATATTATTTTCTCTTTCTATACAGGTATTTTGCTCTTGGTCTCCTGTATCACTACAATGGTCAGGATGCTGCAGCACTTCAGGTTAGAATAAAGCTTTTAGTGTGGTCTGCAAACCATTCCAAAATACCCATTCACCTCGGAGATAAAAATCCGAGATGCTAATTTATCTGTCTGAACAATAGTGATGTGTGTGTGTATATATAGATATATATATATATATATAAAAGAAAAACTGATGCTAAGACTTCGCTTCTTGGAATAAATTAATACGCTAGATGTGAAAAACCCAAAGAGCTTACTGAAGATGACAGCTATTTAAATGCTTGTATGCTATTTTTTAAGCAAAACTGTGCACACCAGAACATATGTTTGTTCTCTTAAAAGATGGACAGAAGCGCTTAAAATAATCGAGAGATCACTTTAGAGAGTGTTTGAGGGACTTCAGGAACATATCCTGTGCTAATTAGTCTGTATAAACACAGCAAAGCAGTATAGTAATCTCATGGCAGACAGTGACAGGAACTGAGAGTTTATTTCCTTATCTGATGATGGCCAGTGACCACATTCTGCAAGATTGGTGGGTTTCAGCGGGGTTAGTAATCCTTTTGGGGGGGGCCCCCCTTCTGATGTCACTGAGACTAGCAGTGTTCTGTAGATTACAGACTAAATAACTTTGTTTCTCTTCCCTGCAAAGCTTCATCTAGAAAAATTAGTATGTTCTTAATCAATTAACAGCGCGCATGTCTCAGACCATATCCGATACCTTAAGTAGTCTGCATTACTGTGTGGGTTTTTGAGTACGTTAATCATAGTAACACTATTGAATGCGTTCAAGTCAGTTACGTAAAAAGTAATTTAATGAGCATAAAACCAGTAAGGACAACAGAACCAGTATGTACCTTTGTCATGTGCAAGATATTTTTCTTTGTTTCAGGGAACAAGGCTTCTTGCTAAGCTGGTCAACTTAATATTAAGTGTTGTAGTAGCTCAGATAAATTTTGAGTTGGAAGAGCTAGTACATCTTTTAAGTGCTTTAATCTTTGTGTGTTTTTGTTGCAGTTATGGGTGAAAATAGTTGATGGAGACATTGAAGATTCTACACGTTCGGATCTCTACGAATACATAGTAGACTTCCTTACATTCTGCTCAGACCAAGATCTAGTGTGGAAATACTCTGAGTGGGTTTTACAAAAAAATGAAGAGGTTTGTGGTCTGTGTACTTTTCCAAGAACATCATAAATATAAAGTATTTCCCTGCAATGGTCTTTGGGTGTTGATTAATGCTGTTCCATTTTGATAGCTAATTGAACCATTTTTGCAGTATGTTTTAATGCCAGTTAGCTAGTGATCAACAGAAGAAAACTTCCAGGTTTCTCAATAACTTTAAGTTCCTCTGTTAAGAAGTGCTAGTGATAATTGCCTCTTTTTCTTCTGAAAACAAGGTTTAGGTCATTCTGTACAACAGAAGATACAGTATGCTGGTTTTCTTCATACTATGACAATTTTCAGATCTTAAAACAATTCCAGAACATTTTTAAAAAATCACCTAACAGGTTAACTGTTGCTACCGTTTCTTTTTTATAAGGATTCCAGGGATGGGCACGCTAGGATGTGAAATAAATAGCCTTAATCTTGATGGTGTTGAGCAGGGTTTTGTGTTATTTTCCTGGATACGGTACTAACTAATCTGATAGTATTTTAAAATAAAAAGGTTGCCACTGAGTTCCTAAATGCAATTAACTCTTTCTAGGTTGGTGTACAGATTTTCACTAAAAGGCCTTTGGAAGAACAGGAGAAAAACAACTTTAATAAAGATGATATCATCAGTTGCCTTAACAAATATCCTAAAGCACGTGTTAAGTATCTAGAACATCTAGTATTGGAAAGAAAAATAGAGGTGAGTCCAACAAGAATACTAAAAATAGTCACAGGATTCAGAATACAGACTATAATGAACAACTCTGAAAAAAGCTGAAGTCTAGAAGAAATAAGCATAATTTGAAGACTTTCAGATGTGCTCAGAGTAGAGAAGGGTTAGTTCTAAGATGAAAGCAGAAGGTGAGGAGTAGATATGTTCATTATTTTTAACTTCAGCTCTAGTGATTGCAAGACAATTGCTTACATCCCCTCAGAGTTTGTTTGGTTTGGGTTTTTTTGCATCTGATTATTGCATACTTTTCTGTTTCACTGATGAGGCTCAAATCTCCATCTGGTAAGATCAAAGAAAAGTGGTTGAGCATCTGCTAATCCTATTGCACTGTGGCAGCAATATACTGAAATTGCTAATGTAGTGTTTTACAGATAGGTATGCTTTATTCTGTCCTTCGGGAGAGATTTGAGCAATTACTGATAGAATTAAACTACGCACCTCTCACTGTAGAATTCCAAACCACTCTAGATGTTGAATGCCCAAAAGATGTGTTTACAAGTCATAAATGAGAGTGTATTCTACCCTTGGGTTTTCCAGCACAGTACAGAAACAGCCAAACATTATGGCACTTGGGTATGAGTCATTTTAAGCACAAGAGAAGTTAATTTAACCTGCAAGTAAAGCAAAGAAATGAACACTGAAAGAACTGAGCAGATCTCATGACCAGTTCCTTAATTTACATTCTGTAAATATACATACTAGATCAATGGTTTCCCTTTGTCACTATTGCAAATGCATCCAAGTGTGTGACACTATGGCAGATGAATATTCTAGTTTCTGAAGTCATTAATACTTTTTTATAATTTTTTACAATACAAACTTTTTGAGTTAAACATAGTGCCTTGTAGAATGTTTGTAACAAAAATAGTTTATATTCAAGTCTGCTCTACCTGCTAGTAAAGGATGGGTTATAAGTTGATTTACTTCTTAGAAAGTACTAGATTACTGTAAATGCTTTAGTGAGAATGTTTCAAACAGTCAAATCATCACCTTGTTTTGATGAATATTGGGTAGTGGATAACACAAAAGGCACTGTGCCTTCAGCATGCCTGTCTGCCTCTAGTGGCTTTCGCAAATTTTAATTGCAGAAATAGAAAAGGTCGAATAACATACTTGAATATGAAGAAGAATGAATTAGATAAAAATTACTCATTTTACAAGGGAAACAAAAGGAAAAGACACGGTGGAGATCATTTTGTACTCGGAGGAGAGAGATCTGCTTTACTGCATTGACTTTCATTAGGTGAACTTTCCAAAGGAAATAATTTTTGCACGAGAAAAACTGTTTATAGATCTTGTTTATTTAAGGTGAAGAGGGGTTTAGGAATAAAGTGTTTCATATCTACATTTTGGAAATACCTGTATTATGAAATGGAGAATCCCATAGTGTAGATATAGTATAACTTGAAGCTGGTCTGAATAAGCTGTCTATCTACATGAACAAAAGACTTTCTGAATCATTTGAATTAAATAAATAAAACCACATTTCGATTTAATTATGTAAGTATTCACCACTGTTATTGGTGGGGAGAAGGGGTTGTCTTTGTAAACTGAGCTAACATTGTTGTTTTCACCCGTAGAAAGAAAAGTACCATACTCATCTAGCTGTCTTGTACTTGGAGGCAATACTTCAGCAAAAATCAGTGACCCCAGATAATTGTACAGAAAGAACTGAACTGCTGCTTAAACTACGCAGTCTTCTTCAAAAATCTGATCTTTACAGAATTCACTTTATTTTGGGTAAGATGCGTGTTGTCTGTTATAAATGCTATATGCCAGTTCCATCTGGAAATAATTGAGGAAAAAAAAAATCCTCACAAGGATAGAAAACTAAAAGATCTGAGGTTTCCAGGTGTATTTGGTTGGTAGGCTTACCAGATAGGCTTACCATCTCTATTTCTAACAGACACAAGTACTTCAGAAAGCATATCTGTTAGTGTTGTATGTTTGCCACTGCAGCAGACGCAGAATATCATAACTTGCTAGAAAAAATACCTTCATACAATTATCTTCTTAATTTATAGTCAGTTTCTTTTTAATGATGAACATGTAACTTGTGACAGTCTTTTGAAAATGGAAGTTTATTTGTTAAGCAATCTGTTTCTCAGTGAACTGAATCTGAGTACCAAGGACTTGTTTGTTGTCCATAACACACACTCACGCCAAAAGCTGGGGTTCAGGCTGAGCAATAACACGAGCATCTTTTTGAGTGAAAAGTGCAACATAGGTCTTGCTGTTGGCATAAGGCAAGGAACAGTTGAGCTAACTTTTTCCCTTGGCCAATGCTTATAATGGCTGCTTTTTTAAGAACCTTCCAGTGGATGAAAGGAAAATGGCTTGTTATTGTACTGAAAGATGTGAAATGTTTTTCTGAAATGCAGTGGAGAAATCCAGTGGCTGTGGAAATAAAAAGAGCTGAGTAGCAACTAAAATAATTTACTGATGTTTAATGTCCCCTTGCCTTTCCAGTCAGCAAAGCATTGTATGACAGATAACTTACAAGTATGAGTCATTGAAACTTTTGCTCTTTTTTGTCTTTTAATGTCTAACCAAATTTTTTAAAGGCGAGAGTTACAAGATGGATTACTCTCTTGAAATCTGTGTACTGCAAAACACAGGATTTCTTACATGACAGTTCTTATCTTACATGAGGGTGAGATCAATGCATGCTAGTGTGTTCCTCCTTGATAACCAAAATATTTTTGGGAGAACAACATTGTATTTCCGTACCTTTTACAGAGGCCTGTGCCAAATCTTTATTACCTTTACAGTAAGTAGAAGATTTCCTATTTTATCTTGAAATGCCAAATGAACTTGCCATTCCCCTGCCTGTCGCTGACACTAAACTGTTGGACTGGATTAAGGGTTTGTAGTGTCCTTTTCTTAAAGGGAAGTACTATTTGATCTTTATTGTCTCTTATGGACTTCAAACTGTTTTGTAATTTTCTGTAATACTGGGAGAAGCACAGGCTAAAAATATTGCGGCTTCATCTTATAGCTTTTCATACGTGGTAGCAGTGTGCACAGAAATGTGCAAGACTGACGTATTAGAGTTTAAAAGATGTCAGTGACACTGGTTTTATCACCTGTTATTTAGTAATTTCTTTTTCCTTTATTTTGTGGTGCATTTTTGTTAGAGGTGTGTTTCCATACATCTGGGCATTCTTGTACTTAGGAACATCTGTCCTCTCTATAGCTGCCAGCACCCTTGGAAAAGTAGCAGGAGTTGAGTTCTTCGGGCTTGTTTGCATCAACTCTGGGAGAGCAAGTAGTTGTCTTCTCCCCTGAGCAAACATTGCATTGCGTTTCTCATTTTACAGACAAAATCCAGGGCACAGACCTTCATATGGAAAGTGCAATTTTATATGGAAAACTCGAAGAACACGAGAAGGCTTTGCATATCCTTGTCCACAAGTTAAAGGACTTCCACGCTGCTGAACAATACTGTGTGTGGAACTCTGAGAACAGAGACGTGCAGTACAGACAGAGGCTTTTCCATATGCTGCTGACAGTGTATCTAAATCCAGACACTTCGGACTGTGCACTAGTCATGGCTGCTGTGGATCTCTTGAATAACCACACTGCTGAATTTGATGCGGCTCTGGTTTTGCAGCTGGTGCCGGACAGCTGGTCAGTGCAGCTCCTCTCCCCGTTCCTGGCTGGAGCAGTGAGGCAAAGCATTCACACAAAAAGAATGACTCAGGCTGCACTTGGGTTAGCACAAGCTGAAAACTTAATCTATAAACACGAGAAGGTAGGTTATGGTTTGTTGGTTTGTTGGTTTTTTTTTTTTAAATAGAGGTACTCTGAAGCTTTACAATTAAGTCCTTTGATACATAATAAAAGAAGCTTGAAGAATTATCAAAGTTACAAAGTTATCGTCATATCCTTGGCAATATTACCTGCTGCTTATATTAGCTTTTTTGCCATTAACTGCTAGATTCAAACTTAATTTTATGCTTTCTCTGTAAGATAAAATGCAAGGTGGGGGCATAGAAATAAGAACAATTTTGGTAAATTTCTGAGCTGAACGACCATGAATCTGGGATTTACAGATTAATGAAGCTCTTGCAGAAACTTTAATAAATGTGAGTTAGTGTGTTTTTAACTAGGATTGAGACCTGTCAGAATTTGCAAAAAAGTTTACCCAGCACTTAGTATTAATGGAAGCTCGTTAGTAGCTTTTGTTAAAATACACTTGTTTTTGGTAAATTCACTTGTGAAGCTTTCTTCTATTCCTAGCTAGAGCTGTGTTGCTTCAAGCTCCCCGCAGATTCTTAAATCTGTTTAGTTCTGACAGTATGTCCAGCAGAATCTGTCTGGAATAAAAATGCAGCAGTGCTTAGTTTGGTGTGGAGCTGTCCTGTGACCTTGTTTAGGAAGCTGCATCGGGTTTTTAGTTGCATTAAGTGTGTGAGTGCTTTTCTTTATTAAACAAACAAAAGAAAATGGGGGGAGGGGGGAAGCAGTACTTAAGACGAAGCATGAAAATGGATGAGTATGAATGACAAAATTGAATTCAAGTTAAAGAAATCAAGCAGTCTTTTCCTACTACTTCTATCATCAACCACGTTTGTCCATTTGGTACAGTTGAAATTGTATGCCTCGTAATTTCCCTTCTTTTCTTGCTAGATTCATGTTTGGATTTTTTTTTTCCCTCTCTATAGGTTAAACAAAAAGGAGCCCCAATTCTTCTTTCGGACAAAAAGGTCTGTCAGGTGTGCCAAAATCCTTTCTGCGAGCCTGCATTTGTAAGATACCCAAACGGGGGTATGGTCCACACACACTGTGCTGCAAACAGACATCTGAATTCAAACATGATTCATCACTCTTCCAGCTCCAGCAATCAAACTTGAAATATGTGCTGGTCCCCCAGGTTCCCATGACTTATACCCCATTGAAGGCAGGCAGGAAAAAAGAACAAAGTGCAGCTACTTTAGATATAAATCAAGATGAAGAGCTAGTCTCTGGGTTAATGGGAAGACTTCCAGTAAATATGAAATATCGCCACTTATCTCTTTGATTTCTAATGAATGTATATAGAAAAGAAAAATCACTACCAGAAATGGGGAGGTGCAAATATAGGCTCTTCTGTATATAGTAATAAACAGTTAAAGAAAATGAGCCTTTTCTTCACAGTAAGGATGAATGTTATGGAGACAAGGCAAACAGTTATTTTAAGAAATGTCACTTTGCACTGGATGTGGTGTTGATAAATTTGTAGAGGTGGAGATGGCATCTACTTGCAGTTGGAATTCTTCGAACATTACGTGACAAGACTGGCATCATGCAGCTTACTATCGAGACACAAACGTGCGTTGGTTATAACGTTTGCTGCAGCATGTCCTCTTTTGGGCTGGATTCTCTTCCCCAGGATCACATTATGAACTTCATTTTTGCTCTACAAGTTGTTGGCTTTTGATGCACTTTTTAGTACCTCCCCCTTTTCCTCCCCCACCTCCTCTGCTATATAGAATTTAAATGTAAGGACTGGCCCATTAGGTTTCCACTCCTGCAGTTACTGTAATAAACTGAGTGGAAGCTGATAGCCTCGGTCGTACAGCTGTGCTTGGAAGGAAAAAAATACCGAAGTCAGATTGTCTGGTCAGTCTGTAGTCACTTTTATATGGGGGAAGAGACCTTAACTTTAATATTGATTTATTTATTAATATGCAAATATACTGTACATACAGTTGAATAAATTGATCTTATATCATTCTAGAGTTTCTTTGCAGAATAAAGATGTAGCTGATGCATAAGTGTACAGGTTATGTGCTAAATGTTTGCTATAACATAACATAGGCAGATTGGAACTCCATAAGTACGGTTTTAGTACTTGTGGATGACTTTGGAGTGAAAATCATGGAAAGAAGGTATAATTGGGTAGAAATCTATGAAGGTGCACTGCAGGGGTACTGGATTTGTTACATTCTACAAAACTTCCTGTATACTAAGGCTTTTCAAATAACAACAAAACCCCTTAACTGCCCTAATAAGTATTCACTTTGCTATTAAATCATTTTAAAGCAAGCAGTTTAAAGGAAGCAGCTTCCCACAAGAGATGATAAAAAGTGACTTCAAATAAAATTTAAGTATTTCAAAGTCAAAGCATTTCTTTTAATTCTGTAAAGCTCTAATAAATACGAAGTTTACTGACCAACGTGCAGTTGAGTTGGTACGAGTGCTTCCTGTTTCAGCATTCCAAACCAGAGTGGAGACTTTCACCAAAAATGGGGTATCTGATGGTGTCTTCTAGATGGGATCTCAGCAGGGGTCTTCAGTTACAGAAAGGCTGGTTTATGAAACAACTTTATAAGCATAGTGCTGCCTCCAGGAA
The DNA here is from genome assembly GCA_013398295.1 of Chionis minor. Taxonomy (NCBI): domain Eukaryota; kingdom Metazoa; phylum Chordata; class Aves; order Charadriiformes; family Chionidae; genus Chionis; species Chionis minor. Next base: position 57,783 of record VZSF01002708.1, on the reverse strand, counting down.
GGGGAAACTGAACTACAGCCAGGAAAAAAATAACCATTTCTTTGTCTTTGAAGCAAAAGACTTTTGGATCTTTTTGTATTTCCTGAGTTTGAAATTAGAAAACTATACCTGTTGTGTTGGGTTTTAAAAAATAAGTAAAATCCAAGTAAGGAATTTTGTAGCACTTTCTACTAGGACATGTAAGCCACATTTAGTGAAAGGCACCTTCAAAAAAGACTGATGTGGGCATTTCTGACTTAATTCTGGCATGAGTGATTCTCCTGTGCTGCACTGGTATGAGCAGATCCTTCTGTGTCTTGTATTCAGGGTTTACAAACATCGTGTGTACAACTGGCAATGATGGCATAGGCAAATTTGTAGTCCCCTGTCCTCAAAATACTTGCTGATAGAGAGGAAGTGATTTTTATAAAGATCTGGTAAGCCTTTTGCATACAGTAGCATGCAATTCATAAGAAATACTTTTTTTTTTTTTTTGCTGCAAGCATCCTCAGTATGCCTTGTTCCTATCTAGTAAGGAGGTACTAAAATACCGCTCTCCCTGATTAAGACTAATTCTGGACACTAGGTAGTGATGAACTTAGTGTTGTCAACTAGTGTTGCAATGGAACAGAGATATCATTCCGGACCACGAGACAGTTCTTAATTGTTATTGCATGAAAAGGTATAGCTGAAAAAGATTAACCAATTCTTTACTAATATTCAGTACTTTTTCAGATTTGTAGTTCGGCTAAAAAGCAGCGGTAACAATAATTGTACATACAGAACAAATACAGAAATCGGAGTGAGGCAAGGTAATGTATTTGCAATCATAGATGACCAAAAGGGTGATATATTTTAGTTGGGGGATCTAATTCTTTCAGCCACCCCTGAAATGCGGATTAGAAAAATATCCACATTTGATTCATACATTATTACCTGTTTCTTTGTGAAACTTTATACTAGAAGTCATTTGGATGAATTTATATGGAAATCTCATGATAACAGAAAGGAAAAGCAAAAAAAGCCCTGTGTGAGGCTGAAGGTAGAGCAAGAGCTCAACGGGGGGCCAGCAGGTGGAGGATGCTCTTCCAGTGTGGGTACAGCGCTTGAGCCACTGAGATAATTGCAGTTGGTCACCTCGACCAGAGGAGGTGACAGACTACATCCGAGTGGTGCGCGGTATTCCGTACTTCATCACCAGGAGATGTATGAAAGGCCTACATCCAAATTCCCTTAGGTAGGACAACTATGCCACCCCCTTGGGTAAGAGAACTTCACATCAGAGAACTTGAGTTCATCCCTCCTTTTGTTTTGGCACTGTCAGTTTGCTCATTCGTGGTTTGTGCACCTGAAGTCCTGGAAGTTCTTCTGGCGTGGCTGCAGCAGCAAGGAGGGAGTGAGCAGTAATCTGGTTATTAATTGCTGACTGGATAAGCAAAGGAGGAGAGGCAGGAAGGAGGAATATTTCCTTGTCCTTCTCGTTTGGAAAATAAGTGGGTTCTGGGAGTTTGCTTGATGCAGTCTTTTTCTTTCCAGTTAGGGAATGCTGTGTCTTAAACCGGCCCTTGGAGACAGGAGATTCTGTTCAGAATATTTCTTCTTAATTTAGCTTGTGCTAAATTATCTGTGTTTGTAATTCACGTCTCTCGCTTTCTTTTTTTCCCAAATGAGTCTCTTCTAACTTTGTATGTGTGAAAACCAAAACAGCAGTGCAGATTACTGTTTTTTTTAATGTGACAGTGTGTTTGTGATTCAGGACATAATAAATGAGATTAGTCTCTCACACAGATGCTTTGGCAGATACTGAGGCACGTTTGCTTAACATGTAGCTTCTAATTACAGAAATATTGCAGCTCTGACATTTTCTTAGCCATCCTCCGTTACAGTCACTGGAACATACGAAAAGCACATGTTAACCCCTTTTTTGCTTTTTCGTATCTCCATGATTCCACACATAAAAACTACCTACAATGTGTATATGTCATCATGCGCAGTTTTTCCCTCCGTAAATCAAAGAGAAGAAAAATACTAATGAGAAAAAATTGCCCAGAATGTGGCACACTGCTTGAAATCAGATTAATGGCGGTACATTTATGAAAAAGAATTCAGTTAGACCTTCGTCTCTGTGCTTTAAAGGGATAAGTTGTCACATTGATAATATTACAAGAATGCTGCTGGGTTTTGTTGTGCAGGGCGCACCACAGCTACCTGGGAACTGACTTCTTTGGGCGGCGGGTTCTGTGGTGGCTCAGGTGTGTGCGGGAGCCCAGGTTGCAATGAGAACCTCTCCCTTTTTTGCCCCTGCTCCCAGTCTCCAAAAAATTTCCAGCCGTTTCTGGATTCTGATTCTGGTTTTCTGATTAATGTCACTCTTCTAGCACTTAATTGACATGGGTGTAAACCTTGAGTTCCTGGTGGACTCCTGAGCACATCTGTCTTTGTTCAATAAAATGTCGCTTTATTACACCAACCACGTGAAACCCTAATGATGTCCATTGTGGAAAGGTGGTGGTAGGGATGGAGCATGTGTATGTTTTCCGAGACCTGTATTACGTGTTTGAACACACAAGCATTATCCTCACTCTGCTGGATCTTTATAACAACATCAGTTCTTTGCAGGACTCCTATCCTGAATGACGTTAAAAAATATTTTATTTTATACAGTGGTATCAAGAAGTAACTTTTTAATTTTATTACTCTTCCTGTTTTGCTGCAAGTCTCTCTTCAGCATAGCTCTAAGTGTTTTATTAGCATCCCGCTGTTAATAATAGGCAGCAACTAACACATTTTCATTGTGAGCTCTCCTCCCATTTGCCTATACTTACTAATTAATTTTTCTCTTGCTGTACAACACTTTGGGGCTTATGCCTTGTGAACACTGATAATTAAATGTGCTGCTACTTTTAAAGGGAAAAGAAGAAAAGAAGTTAATGACATTCCGTAATGTCTGATTGATTACAAAACTGAAATTCCCCTGCAGTAAATTTGTTCAGATGGAAATCTGTACTGTTAATGCTTTCTGACTTAATGCTTATGTTGGTGAACATATAGAGCGGTATGTGGAATGTACAAATGTATAAATATGTTGATTTTTAATAAAAAAAACCCCTTTTAATTATGTTTCTGTCATTCATTTCTAGCTCTATAAACCCTGGGATGTAAATGGCCAAGTGAAGGAGAAAGATTCTTCAGTGGTAAATAGAGGATTCATCTGGGTGACTGACAGAGGTGGTCAGATGAAAAGGCTGAATTAAGCAAGTGCAGGGTGTTAACGGAGATAAACAAATGTTCTTAAAAACCAGTGAATTTTACTTTTAGTAAGAACTTTTACTTTGTTTTTACCTCTTCCTTGACTGAATCTGGGGTTTTTTTACAGATTCAGGCAAAAGCGGCTACTGCCATTATGGATTTGGAAGACCTTGATCTGCCCCTGTGTAGCCAAAGCAATCCCTTCCGTGGCCAGAGCCGGTGGTTACGTGGAGGAGTCAGTGACGGGTGCGTGGACATCCTGGAGCAACACGAACAGAAGCACTGAAGTGTTTTGAGGGGAAGACCTCGACAGAGGCCAGCGTTGGTCTGGGAGCTGGTAGCTGAGAGCAGTAGAAGCGGATGCTGTTTGCAGAGGCACCTCTGGGACCAGGTAGAAAGTGGCCTTAACCTGCAGCTTCCCTACTGGGGCACTCCAGTAAAACCAAAAATTTAGGGAGTACAAAGATGTAAGTGCTACCAAGGTTGGGTTTTGTTTTTTTTTTTTAATTGCTAGGGATCCCTAATTCAACCTTGAGGGGCCAGCAGCAAAGTTACTGCAAGAGCCTAGCCCCATGTCCCCAGGAAAAAGGGATTATTATATCCCTGCAATGTGGAAATGAGGCTGGTGTTTGATTCCACAGCAGGGAGCCGGCATTCCTCATCTTCCTGGCTGCTCAGGAGTAACGGCCCTGGTTCAGAGCAAGCTTCAGGGCCAAAGGGCCAGGTGCCCCCCACTTCCAGGAGAAGGGACCAGGGCCACCACAGTGGTACTATAAGATCTACTGATGGGGAAACCCCAGGAAAAGGAGGGTGCTAAGGGCTGGTAAGGTAAGCCAAGGAAACACGTGTTATCTCCAAGGGAAGGCAAGAGGGTGGAATGCAAAGGACCAGTACAGAAAAGGGAGGAATCTCTGTTTAGGACATGCAGGTGAAACCGGATTCAGTTGGTTGCAGCCCCGCTCTGCTTGTGCCTGCATCTCTTCTCCCTGCATCTTCCCTGCCCACGACAGCGGGAAAATCCTGGACGTGACAAAAATGTACTGAAGATGCTGGCTGGAAACTGTAGGCAAGTGGTGGCCTTTGGGTAATGAGAAACGGAAAAACTTGGATGAAACATCTCTCAGTTCTGAAAAAAACATCACTGGGAGGAATTTAGGAGAATGTGGCAGTAGCCAGGCAGGGGGAGAGGTGGCCACTGGTAAATTTATGTTTTGGCATCCGGAGGGGGTGATATGTCCTTTGCCTGCTAAATCCCTCTCTCTCTCTCTCTCTCTCTCCCATGCATTTGTGGATGTGATGGTTGTCCTGGCAAACTATAAAATGGGCAGACCTTACTGGAACCATGGTTTAACTTTGGTATGAATGAAGCCATCACCTCAGTATTTTACTGCTCTTGTGCTAAAAATCCCTTGAATCTGCATAGGCTGTTGAATCATCAGGACTTGCTGCTTGTTTCAAGTTTGTGCAAGCAATATTCTCGCCTGTCTTTTTGTTGTTGTGTGGGGTTTTTTTAGCCAAAAGTAAGTTTATATAAAGAAATAGTATCATAAAGACAGCCGAGCAGTAGCTATGTGCCAGTCAGTCAGCTTGGTTTTAGTTGCAGGCATGGCTTTGACAGTATTGCACTTTGTTACGGTTTTATTTGATGTCTCAAAGCCAAATAATAAATGTGAACATGCTCATTCTCCAGTTTGGTTTGGGCATTAAAAACTCACGGGATGGTCAGAAAGAAAGATTCAGAAGCAAAATTTGTGCACTTTCGTGACTTCTTCCCTGTATTTCAGCTACTTCTCTGAAACCGCTGCTTACACATTTCAGTGGCTCTCATGAGGAGCACAGGCTGTATTTTTTTTTTTTCCTCTTTCAGGCTCTTTGGGGAAGTATCCTGGATGTCTTATGCCTGAGCTCAGCTCAAACCTCCTGAAGCATCTTGGTGCTCAGGCAGTAGAGGACAGGGTAAGCGCTCAGGCGGGCAACGCAGGCGCTAGTAATGCTGCTGGCATCTACTGGATGCCAAAGGCAGGTTGTGTGCTGGATGGCTGGGGAGCCAGCAGGCTAAAATCCAGGAGTGGGAACTGTAGCAAAGGGCTCTTGTTTTGAAGTTCAGGTCTACGTTCACCTGGCAAGGTTTCTACAGCCCTATAGGATCAAGTTTGTTCCTTCCGCTGAAGAAAAAGCTGTGGGAGTGTTGGTGGATGCTCGGGATGCTCCTACAAGAGGGTGTTTGGGATGCACAGGGTGGAGTGCAGCATGATGCTGAAAGGAATGAAAAACGTTACCGCAACAAGCTTTGCTTCGTTAGTTCAGCCAGCAGGAAACACACCCTGGAGAGCCCTGATTTGCATTTCCCCAACCATCCATCCAGTCAGCGGAGGAAAGGCAACACAGAAAGCATTAAAAAAAAAAAAAAAAAAAAAAAGGAGTTGTGGCTTTGGCACGGTGGGAGTTCAGCTAGTTTTGCCTCTAGACAGCGGTTAGAAAATGGTCAACGCTAATCATCCAGATGGCAATGCCTTCCAAGACAAATAATCAATAGAACATAGCTGAGTTTTGGCAGAAATGAGCCTCAAAGGTCCAGTTCACTGCAAGCACCGTAGCTGCAGGACAGCACAGGGTCAAAGAGGCCAGGGCTGCCAAGAGAAAGTTGATGGCTGAACATGCAGTGGGTTTTCAGTAGGTAATGAGGCTGATAATAATAGCGCCTAAAAATCCAATTGCAGTCATGAGCAACATTACCATTGCCTACAATTGCCAATAACCCCCTGAAGATACTGCCTTGTCAACGTCGTACTTGCATTGAGTGGGACCCGACCATCCCAGTGCGTGTTAAAATCCTAGAAAAATTTACACTGGTTGGATTCTCCACAGACCGTGTTGTTCAAGCCCAACTCGAAGCCGGATCAGCCTGTGTCAGGTTGGTTGTGTTTTTTTAGGCCAATGCTGACAAGCTTGAAACCAGACTGGGAAGGATCCCAATGTCTTCTAGTCAGCTCTTTGCCAGAGGAGTATCTGCAACACTCGCTGGTCGGTAAATGGCTAAAAGGTGCATCCGTCGTGGAGGAATTGTTCGGGGTAGGTTTTGGGGTTTTTTTCAGATATTCCAGAAGGACTGAATAAGCAGGTAATTTCTAGAAAATAACCAGCTACTGATGACAGCGTCAAGAGCGTCTGCTTGGTGCTTCTCTGACCTGTAGTAGTATATCCAAATACAATGCAAGTTCTTCATATCTGTTTGAAAGTCAGAGGATGCATGCAAAGATGATTCAAGCCCTTTAGTCCTTGCGACATACGAAGTTACTCTGCCAGTGTCATGCCAGAAAGCTGCCAGAGTTTGAGAGAAGTATGGGATTTTTTTCTACTCGAACCACAAGCAGCTGAAGACGGGGAGGGAGGAGCAGAGAATGGATTTTTATCTGCGTTTTTAAAAAATGTTATGCACTGGGGATTTATATTTGCAAAGAGGAAAGGAGGTTTTCAATTCTGTACTCGTTTGATCCATCGTTAGGTTTTAACTTGTCATGCCTTATTTCAAAGCATCTCTGGGGCTTGTTGTGACACACTTATTTGTCAAGCAGAAGGTTTAGTGTTCCTCCTTCAAAACCTTCCTGAAAGCTCTTGTTCTGGATAGCAGCCGCTCAGTACATCGCTCATAGACACTCCAGTGATCGTGCCAGGAGCAGAAATGTTTCCGACAGCAGTTACTCTTTCTGCAGTGCTGAATGGCCATAGAAATATGACGGTCAAGACTAAAAACTACAAACTAAAGGAATCTCAGTCCTGGAGGAGGGAGGAGCTCTCTTGTGAAGCTGCAATGAATTATTGATACCTCAATATCCTACACTTTTGGTTTTCCCACCTTCCTGATACCAAGTCACTTACAAGTGTGCGTAGTGTTTCGTACAAATAATCACTTGTGCTGACAACTTACCTCCCTGTGGGGGAAAAAATGGAAAGACTTTCTTGGTTGAAGCCCTACCGTGATAGGATTCAAAGGCAGCCAAAAAGATCTGCCAGGGCTTTTTTTCAAGTGAATACTCCCAAAAGCACCCAGAGGGCTCAGAATGGAAAAGCCAGGCTTCGGGCAATCGTGAGCTAGAACAATTTTAAAATGGGAAAAGCCCATGAGTTGGGTAGGGAGAAAGTTGTAAAAGTTTGCAAGCAAATCCCCCACCTTGTGTCTTGTCGGGTCAGGTTTTAACTTTGTGTTGGGCTTCAGAACAGACTTTGGTGGCTTCCTAAATTGCAAAGCCCCGTCCATCTAGCCCCTTCTCACTCCCTTGGAGGCAAGCCCCGCTGCTCCTGCTCTCGGGGGCTGCCGGTCTCTGCTGTGCCCACAGGCTGCCCTCGGTCCCTGGCCAGCTTGTTCACTTGCTTCCGAGACCTTGTTCTCCAGGCGTCTGCCCGGGGAGGCTCCCTCCACCCACATCTGACTACTTTCCCCTCCAGACTTGTAGCAAAACTTTGTGCAGTGTGATATTAAGCTGGAGTAAAACGCTAGAAAACAAAAATATTCAGCAGCAATATCTTTTGGTGTTGAAACGTTTTCATACAGCCACTATTTTTATGAAGTATCTATGATGAAATGTCATCTTTAATGGTTTTTCTAGGGAAACAATGGCTATTAAGTCAACTTACTCTTCTAAAGCCGAAAGGAGTCTGAAGACACTTGTAAGCAGTCTGGCCAAATTCTGTCCAGCTGTGTCTGCCAAAGTCTGAGGAAGCCAAGGAGACAGCCCTGCGGCATGTGGACTTAGAGCATACAGTAAATGGCAAGCGCTGATTTCAAACAAAGTAAAAGTCTCAGACAAGATGTCCTGAATCAAAAACTGTGAATCCTGAAGACATGAATCCTGAAGATATCCGTGTCTTCTGAACTGAAGGAAATGGAGTTGAGCCGACTATAAGTTTTGCTTCATTTTACTCTCTAGTAGCAAGGTTTGGGCTGAGAGGAGTGGGGTGAGAACTGAGAGTGCTTAATTGCTGAACAATTTTTACAGGAATAATATTCGTGAGATAACCTCAGCTTCATTTTTATTTTTCCTCATCTCCAGAACCCCAAACTGATGACCTTTTCCCACCAGAGCATGATGGATATTTGGCAAATGCGCAGGGAGCTGGGCTGTTCCTCATTTCTTATGTCCAAGCCCCTCTGGATCTAGCCTGGGACCCTGACAGTGGGGTGACACAGTGGCCAGTCATATTTGGTAACTCAGGTGACATGTGCATCTGAACTTTCTTATTTCTCTCATACCACCACCATGACATCAAAATACTAAAGCTACCCAGCCTGTTTGGGTGGTTCTATTAATTTCATAACATTTTGCTAAAGAAGAAAATGTGAGGTTCTTTTTAGCCTAATACTTTGAGGGTGAAGTTCTTGCCAGTTTTGGGCAACAAATTTTGCAGTCTGTGGGTTTCTCGGCCCATTTAGGCTGATGTCCATCTCTGGCAGAGGTCAGCTGAGGGAGGTGGAGGAAAAGCTAAGTGCTATCCATATTTTTCCATCATGTCATCACATCTTACCTAGATACTTTAGTTCTGGTATTACATGGCACCTAAGTGTTGTGTGCTCCCTGCAGCGTGGGGTCAGGCCCATCGCAGAAAACTTATAAAATGTCTTGTTTGGGTAGTGCCAGCAATGGAAATCATAGAAAAACCCCAGCAACTTTGATGTGCTCATTTTATGCATCATCACCTGCCACTGCTTTACACAATTCCTGCCGTTGGAGTGCTGGGAATGCTCTGGCATACCAAAACGTGCCGTTTCCAAGGCTGTCCTTCACTCGGCTTTTTCCGAGGGAGGTTTTCTTTCAGCCAAGTCCACGGGCAGGTGGGAGGCAGGGCGCCTGAGGGGAGACCCATTCCACAACGACGCTGCTCTTCTTGGAGCAGGCTGACAAAGAGGTGCTCCAAAGACCGCTACCAACTTTAGAGTCCCGTGTGCCCCACCGCAGAACAACAACGATAGTATATTAAAAAACCAGATTGACCCATGGCACCCAGCCTACGGGGTGACGTCCCCAGACAACTGCTCTTGCACTTGACCTCTTCGCTGCATGGAATTACCCAGCCCAGCCTCAGGAGCAACATGTTGCTGCTTGTTCTGATGGCACTGGTAAAGGTCACCGAACAAGTCCACGCAACCCAAAGAAGACTGACAGCTTTATCTTCCGCGGCACAGAGGTGCGTACCACACGGAGGCAACGTTTATTCAGCTCCGTGCTTGTCACTCTAAGTGCTTTCTTACAAGAAATTTTAAAACCTGTGTACGTGCCTTCTGAAAGCTGGGAACATTTTTCCTCTAGTGTAATCACGGAGAAAACATTTTCAGCATTTGCTAGTGCCGAAAAGAGCACTAACACGGCAGAGTTAAACTACTAAGAAGCCCCTCCTCCTCCCTGCTCCTGACCCTAGTTCACCTTTGGGGCATTTCTATCGTATTTGCTGTCTCCTATTCCACTATTTTATAAGTGCGTGGTCTGTATTCATGCAAGCTCTGTTCCTGCACTGCCATCATATAAAGCTGATTAATTCACCCTTTCTGAAATTACGCGTGCTGCATCAATATGATACCTAGTGTGTCACCCCTTAAATAGTGTTTTAAAAATGGTCACATTACATTCTTCCATTAACAGTACTTCAGGAACACTGAAAAAACCCGTGCTCACAGAAAACGTCAGGGATCTCATCCAAGCAGCCTGAGCTCACACAAGCCTTAAGTTTAAAAGCAAACTTGTCCCTGAATAATTTCAGTGCTTTAAGTATTCTTATTTATTATTTACGGTTCAGTTCAGATCCACTTGTACAGAGCTGATACAAGAGAGCAGCTACAGCAGAGCAGGAGTCCCGGGCGTTCCTGTGCCCGGTGAGTGTCCACAAACAACAGAAAAGCAGGGAGAGGGAGAAACACTCCAAAGGAAGACTAAGGAAGGAATCAGCACTATGTGCCTTAGGGGATAAATTATAGAAACGGCATAAAAAATCCAGAGATAAGGCTGGAGAGGGGCTGGCAGAATGGGGAAAGGACCAAAAGCCAAGGCGAAAGAAAAGGAAAGGGAGATGAAAAAACCAAAATGATTATGCGAGCGTTCCCCGGTGCCCACTCAGATTTTGGGATGACCTTTCTGGCTGTGGACACCCACGCATGCCCCTGGGGCTTTGAGAATGTTGCCCCTAAGAGTCAAATGACACCTCTGTCCTGCTGCTCTCCTCCTCGCTTCCCCTCCTCCCCCCGGCTCATCCCACCCCCACATCCCATGCCGAGCTCTCAAATGCAGCCGTTCCCTCTTCATCCCGACCTCCCTGCGCTGGTCGCTGGAAAGGGCCAGGGACTATACCTAACTCAAGACCACAGCAGTGCTATATCTCAGCAGCGTGCCAAAGTTTTACCAGTTTTACCACCTTTCATTAGAAAGGTGACTTATTTACAACTTCAAATGTATACAAAAAGGACAATAACGAGCCTACTTAATGATCGTGAAACAGACTTAATGCCATTTAATTACTGCACCTGTACCAAAAGGCAGAAGGAAAAATATAATTAAACTCCAGAATTAGAAAGAGGGGGGGAAACGGTCTAATAATAGCTACTTCACCAATAAACATAAAGGTTATAAGTGGAATCCCCAGAATTTCAAAGTCAAAATAAATTTGTGAAAGTGAAAAGGTTAGAGGCAGAAAAAATAATAATCAGGCAGCAAAAGGTAAATAATCCATTAATCATGCACATCTGCTGGAGCGGCTGAGCGAGCGGGATGCTCGCCGGGCTGCGGAGCTGGGAAGGCGAGAGCCGGCAGCGGCCAGCACAGCCAGGACAAAGGTAGCCCCTTTGCCCACAGCAGCCAGCTCCGCGGCTACCAGAAAAGTCCACTGGAGCACAGTAATTAGAAATAGGCACTAGACACAGTTCCTGTAGAAAACGCTGTGCTTAAAGGGGAGAAGCATATGGTAACACACAGAGCACAGCAGGCTACGGCTAGACATACGCCTGTGGAAAACCAAGCGGGATTGCAATGGTGAAAACTGTAGGTAAAGGAGCGTTAGCCAGCCTTGTAACAACTGACACGGAAGCTTCACTTTTTCACTGACCCTTTTCAGCTTCCTTCTAGCAAAAAAAAAAAAAAAATTGGCAGGGCCCTGATGTGCATGAAAAAAGAAGGATGCTGTCTCCGTGTTGGAGCTAGCAGTTTAAAGGCAGCTTGCTGTTTTTACTTTGGTTAAGTTTGGTTTTGGAGTCTGTCCAGACAATTAACAACTGAAATGCTTGTAGTTCTTCAGCATGTGGCTGAGCCCTGACCTGCTGTGGGTTGGGAGCCATAGCCATCCTCAGAGATGGGGGCTCGCCACGCACGAGCCCCTTGGTGTTGTGAGATGCGGCGAGTGCTGTGTTTTAGTGAACAGGGTTGGGATGCTGGCAGTTCCTATGAGCTCCTACACGGGTAAGGACAAAGGTTCTGTATTCACAGCATTAAAACCTTATGAACCCAACATGTGCCAGAGCAGAACAAAACTGGGGCAGCAGTCCTTACAGGATGGTTTTAATACCTTGAAGATGCCCAGTACCCACTACGTGTAATGGCTATTGCGTCTCCACAGTAACTGAAGCTGAGAAGGAAAACGTGAGTGGACCTGGAGCTGTAGCACTTTGCTGGCAGAAGAGTTGAGGCCACGCAATTTTAGCACCAGAGAAGCCAAAATCCATCCCAGGCTATCACTGAAGCCTAGATAGAAGGTATGTTACCCAGTGGTGTCTTTAGACCACTTTTTCCCTGATGGTGACTCACATTAGGACATTTCCCCCGCTGACTCTGGGAGGAGCATGACACTGATTCAGAGCCCAGAGAGGTAACCTTATGGAAATACCTTATAATAAGTAACTATACGTAGCTACTCAGCACCGCAAAGTTCCCTGTTTTCAATGAGTGTAAGGTCAAGGAATGGATCACATTGCAAGGAGAAAGTCTGCTTTCACACAAGGGAAGTCTTAGTGGCTTCTGAGGTCTCCTTCAACCTTTTGGGGATTTCATAGTCAAATAGACATGAAAAGGTTAAAAAAAACCCCGAAAACCTAATCTTCTGAGGAAATCTGTTTCAGAGGATGAAACCCAACACAGAAACTTTTTTTTTTCTGCAGGGTACTGGAGTTAAGCATTGCAAGAACCTGTGGAGGCATGCAAGTGTTGGCTTTTGACACAAATTTAGCAACTCCTCCTCTGTCAACTTGAACTGAAGAGTGCCGATGGGCAAACGTTTTCACATCCATGAAGCAAACAGACTCCAGCACTGCTTCAAGCTTCAGCGCAGCAGCATCTGGCCCCACGCAGCACAGGGCATGGTAAAAGAAGCTGTTTCACATCTGGGAACAGCTGCTGCTCTGGTGCGGGCGTTGCTGCATCCCTGAGCAATAACCTCCAGGGTTGTTTGTCTATTGAGGCAGTCTACTGAAAACTGAGGTAGTTGTTGAAACGAGCCATTTTGTTTTGTGTTGCTCCGAAGCAGAGGAGGTGTGTGCTCCACTGTGGGTGTACCTTTTGCTCACCCCTTAGAATCACAGAATGTTAGGGGTTGGAAGGGACCTCTGGAGATCATCTGGTCCAACCCCCCTGCCAGAGCAGGTCCACCTACAGCAGGTTGCACAGGATGGCGTCCAGGTGGGTTTGGAATGTCTCCAGAGTCAGAGACGCCACCACCTCTCTGGGCAGCCTGCTACAGTGCTCTGCCACCCTCAAAGGAAAGAAGTTCCTCCTCGTGTTCAGATGGAACTTCCTATATTCGAGTTTGTACCCGTTACCTCTTGTCCTGTCACTGGGCATCGGTGTCTCTTCTCGACTTCCTCGGTGTCTCTCCTGAAGCGGTCCTAAGGGTGCGAGGGAACATTTGTTCCCTGGTCATATAAATAGCACGCATTGTTTTGGCTCAAGGTACACGCTCGCCATGATGCTCAGTTTGGTTTGTGTTCATGTGCTTTTTTGCCTGTCAGCCCAAGCCGCTGCCAAATACCATGTTCTGAGCAGGTCTGCTACATCATGTGTTTTGCTTTTTGATGTCAGAGATGACAAAATACCGCCAGAAGCAGGGATCTACTGATATAACAAGGCAGGAAAAATTGTTACCAAAAAAAAAAAAAAAGATGATATTGAACCAGGAGTGAAATCAGGTCAATTGCGTAAGATCTTGTTCACTAGGTCTTAGAGAATAATGCCTTTGGATGAATTAGAGCACATTTACAAAAATACTTCCTCACACCTCTTTTTGGTCTAAACTTTGGTCTGATAATTATCAGACGCCTGATTCCTTTGTAGCATCTTGATGTTGAGATGCGCAGAGAACCCTGATTTAGCAAAGCACTTGCACAGAAAAGCAGTATGGTATTGCAGTGCTTTGGTAATGGTCATGGATATTTTGCCCTACGGGAGGTAAAGATCTGGACTTGGGAAGCGAGGCTCTTTGGCCTAAGAGCAGTCAGAGGTTTTCTCCTGCAGAGAGTAGTCCCTTCGAGTACTTTGAGCTAAAACGTTTTTTACCTCAAAATTTTCAAGTAAAATCCCTCCTGAAACACGAAAAATGCGAGGCTGATTTTTAAGCTGGTTACTGTGCTTGAAAGACACATTGGGAGCCATTGAGAACCATTTGAGGGAACATTTCCAGCTTTGGACTGGAAAGTAAACAGAGAGAAAATTGGGTTAGTTTCTGGTGGAATATGGCATTTAGCAATTCCCCTTTAACTCTAACACTGCAGAGACCCATTCCTGGACGGAAGCATCACTCCACCGCAGGAACACCTAACGGGCTACTTGGAAGGCCCACAAAAGTGTCTTTAAAAAGTATTTTTACTTTTTTACTACTAGGACTAAGAAGTCTGCAAGTGTGCCAAATTAATTAATGACAGTTAATTTAGATCCCCCATACCAGTGCACAGACATAGCTGCTCTCCACCTAGCTCCTGGATATTCTCCCTACGGATGCTTAAGGGAGATCAGATTGTTGAAATTGAAAGCTGCAAAGAAGCTCCATTTTCTATCTCACATATAAAACATTAATATGTAACCAGGAGGCACCTGAATTCATCAACATTTCAAGTTCAGTTGCAAGCAAGTCTTAAACAGCCAGCTTAATTTAGATGGCTTTAGAAAAATGATTTAGAAAACATCATTTAGATGCTTTAGAAAAAAAGAAGCTTACCCAGTTTAAAGAGTTGATACAGAAACTGTAATAATGAACTAGTTAAAAAAAAATCCCATACCCACTACCTTGAAAGCAAAACCTCTCTAATTGTTTTTTTCTTGGTATTAGCATTGCTGTACTAAGCTAGGTCTCTTTTCCAGAGAGGTGAAGCTATAGGGGGTTATCATTAATCAAAAGCAAAAAAGATTCTGAATTGAAGATTTAGAATAAAAAGTATCCAAATCTATTCAAAAGACAACTGGAGCACACAGACCTGAGAAGTTACACTAAAAAGGAATTTTAGCCAGGAGCTACAAAGCCACAGATGAACATTTAGCATTACACTCTGCTGGAGGGCGGTAAAGTCACTACAGTGACTATGGGTAAAAAAANTCAAGCACCTTGGGAAAAAAAAAAAAAAAAAAAAAAAAAAAAAAAAATTGATTAATTGCAACAGCCATTATTTTTCCTGTGAGGTTCAGAAGCCAACTTCACAAACTGGTCCTGTGCTGGAAAGCAGCAAAACAGCATTGTGTGGGTTTGATGTGCATACGTGTTCCCCTCCTCAATAAAAAAATGGAAAAAGATGGGGTGAATTAGTTTATTAGAAATCTGCTTTCCACTGAAAAAACTCATTGAAAGAGCTGAGAGTTCAGCATAACCAAAGTAACATGGAGGCTGTTTTGTCTTAGAAATAATTTTTTTTTCCATTTTTATGACCTCATGTCACAAGCAGTTTATATCATTAATGTCAGTGTAGCAGAAACTTGTTTCCATGGTGCTTTACTAGTAGTCAGCCGCTATAGTTTTATATTGAACAACAATTCCTAAGCTTATTCCTCTACCTGAGTGAATGCATAGCAAGTCTCTTCGGGTAACTCTGGTAACCTCTTCTAGCTCTATTAACTTTGCCTGCTTTTCTATCACTTCCCCCACAAGTCCTTTGCCTCTGATGCAAATAATTCCCAGCGGAAGATGGCCTATGCTCAAAACTGGCTTTTCATCCCTGAATAAGGGTCCATGCAAATTAGATGCTCAGCTGAGTAAAATCCAACTTGCTAAATACCACTAAAATTATGTCATGGAAACAGACCCCCATAACCTCCCTTTGCTTTTACCCACCACTTGTGAGACATGATCACAACAATAGCAAATTAACTTCAGGGGAAAAAAAAAAAATCCCTGACAGGGCAAAGATACTCGGGCAATATTCAAATGAACCACTTAACCTTTTGGTACTAAAAGCTTCCTGCAATAATGGAACATTAGTCATTAATTCAATGCGCTTTGTTAAATATTAGACAAGAGCGCACATTCAATTTAGCACTCATGTACACTTAGCGACAAAGAGCCATCTGTGTTGACTACAATCTCCAGGACGGGAAGTGTGCTGTGAATGGCACTCCAGCCTCGTAAGGCTCTGGTGTACAGGGCAAAATACACAACAGCCAGTACATCATGGGAAAAGGTGATCCAGAAAAGAGGATAATCCTGTTTATGAGGTTATTTCTTCTCTCTGAAAGGCTTGTCAAGCACTGGAACGGGCTGCCCAGGGAAGTGGTTGAGTCACCATCCCTGGAGGCATTTAAAAGACAGATAGACATGATGCTGAGGGACATGGACTTAGACTTAGGGATTTAGACTACATATAAGGAAGATTTTTTTTTATGATCAGGGCGGTGAAACACTGGAACAGGTTGCCCAGAGAGGTGGTAGATGCCCCATCCGTAGAAACGTTCTATGACTACGGTTTAGTGGTGGACTTGGCAGTTTTAGGCTGATGGTTGGACTCTATGCTCTTAAAGGTCTTTTCCAACCTAAATGATTTCCCCTCCTCAGTGCTATCCGTCCTGTGCAAGCACAGAGGAGAACCAAAGTAAAAGAGTTGCACCTAGCTAGTGGGTAGACAAAGAAAACTCTGCCCAAAGCAGGGTGTTGCTCATGCTTTCTACATGTTTTCGTGAATGAGTTGCAGCATCTCACTCCTTAAATCGCCAGTTACAATTCCCTGGCCAGACCCAGGCTGGACGCTTAAGTCACTGGATGGCACAAGCACCAACAGAGAAGCAGTGCTGGCTCTGAAGCATCGGCTCAGGCATGCTGGAAGTGAAGAGAAACAGGACTTTAAAATATTTGTCCAATTAAGCACGTGGACATAAAGGCTGGAGGAACGGGGCCTATATGTGAAGTGTGCCGAGCTCCTTCCTGAGTAAAGGGAAAAAATGAAGACTGTATTTATTGTCTGTCAAAAATTCATTTTTGTCTTCTTGTGTTCAATCCAGAACATGGCTGTGTACTCTCCGTCCCCACTGGCCTGTGTCTGCCCTTACTGGGTCCCCCTTCACCCTGCCTGACGTGCGGTTGCTAGTTGGTAGCTAATGTCTGTGGGGCTCCATCTAGCCTCCAACATTCGCTATGAGGGACAAAGCATCCTGACAGACGGCCGTTGGACACCTGACAAGGACAGATGTCAGCCCAGAGCACGCATTAATCGATCCTCAAACAAAGGTTCTTCAAAATACCCAAGTCTGAATTTCATTTACTGTATGATAAATAAGAATTTCGAGATGAGCTTCTGAGCTGTACCCCAGTCCATTTCTTCATTTCAAACACGCATATTAATATACCCATAACTTCTTGTTAAAACAAGAAACATTATCTGGCTTGCATCACATGTATTTCACTTGCTTGAGATTTTTCTTCTTCTTCCACGAGAATTCAGAAAGTGCTTTAGACAGCTCCAGACCAAGACACAGTACAAGTGTCATCTTGTTTAGCTTTAACGATATTGCTCTGGGCAAGGTCAACTATTTCATATTGTTCTGTCAAGAGAAGAAAACATATAAGCAATAAGATCTGAAAGGTTTCAGGCCTTCTGGGAATCCTCCCTGTAAGGATCACTGCAGCAGAAAGTCTCAACAGGAACAGCAATGAAAAATGTGGCAAGAGAAACAAGGTTCTACAGCATACATTTGTATTTTCAGCTGTTTCCCAGTCCTTTAGATTCAGACAAATGTTTTTACAGCTTCTACTGAGCCCTATAGAGGGCTTCTCATCAGCACTTGAAAATTCAGGGTGTTCTTTAGCTTTACAAGCTCGTTATTTGTGACATATAACCAAGCCCATAATGAAGTAGTTCGTATTCAGACAGTAACACGGTTAAGTTTCTGGAAGCAAATTAGGTTTTACAAACAAGATCCCTCTACTGTGAGCCATGATTTCTGTATATTTGGGGGTTCTCTGTGAGCTTGTTCCGCCTTTCTTTCCAAGGACAGCCATGATCTTTACTAAATCTTGGAAAGTCTACAGAAACTTTGCGGAGATGAATGATAGGAATCTTCAGCTGGTGTCTTCTTCTGCTGCAAGATGCCAGACAGAAACACACACATTAAAAACAACTGAAAAACAGCAAGAGAAGTTTTGCTACAATTTGTCCTGAATTTCTTACTGCAAAAAATTTTGTCAACAACTTCTCTACAATATTGGCAGCTTAAAGTCACCCTTGCCAGCCACAACAAAGAGCTGAGAATACATTAAATGCCAAAACATAAAGCTGAACAGTCCTTGTCACAGTACATTATGATATGATGATAATGCTTTTTCTGAATCGTTCCATTAGGAAAGCTATTCTTTGGGGAAAAAACCTGGTTAGCAGTCAAAATATTAGGAAGAATTCTTAGTCAATGCTAAGAGTCAATTTAAAAGTCTGCCAGAAGAGCTACACAGATTGCACATGTATGGAATAAAAATCCAAACAGTTTTATTCTTATATCTCTACTTAGCTGGGTTTAACTGAAAAATTCAATCTACATTAGTAAATGATAGGTCAACGGTGGGGGAAAAATATGGGTTTTTAGAAGTATACATGGTTTTGGCCAATAATAAACAGTTGTGTTAAAGGTACCTAGTAAAATGAATCAGTAACTGAGCATACGTGCTTATACCGAGAAATATAAACAGGCACTAGCCTGAAGAATGAGCAGCTGTGGAAACATTAATCCTAATTCAGCTGTAGCTGTACAGTCGCACGGTGTGGAGACAGGACTTCTGACCTCAAACAAATTTTAATCCTAGAGGTTGCAGTGGAGTGCAACCTCTAGGCGAGGAACGGGCAGAGCTGGTTTTAAGAACTCGCTGCCTCGTGCCTGCAGGTTATGTGGGTTACGGTGGCTGGTTTTACAGGTGCTCGAGTCTCCACGCTCTCTGGCTGTAGCACACGCCGTTGAGTTCAGAATCCCAAATATTGAAGTTCAGTAGGAAAGACAACTCAGATCCAAACAGGTTTCTCTGCTACCTGCAGATGCCTTCTGCCCTCTGCAAAAAAGCAGAGCAAAGCTGTACGGTCAGAGCTGGCAGGGGACAGTTCTTGCATGCAGGAACGTTGCAGAGACAGATGCCAGGTCATCTACAGACAGCTTCCCTCTGCATCACTGCCAACGATTTAATCCCTTGGCCACTCTCAGGGGGCACTGCCAGCGTAAAGGCTGAGGTCTGGTCAGGGAGCTTCAAGGGTGCAAAATACTGAGACTTGGAAACTAAACACGGCGCTGTCATGGCAGAGCGCTGTTACCAGCACTGCTGTGGGACGCTGCTGGTTAGCAAACACGGCTGGCGCCCTACCATCGACCTTCTCCAGAAGTGTGTTCATGGAGAGAAATAACCTCATGCAGGGTTGGGGGCTGACCTGCTGGAAAGCAGCTCTGTGGAAAGGGATCTGGGAGTCCTAGTGGACAAGAGGATGGCCATGAGCCAGCAATGGGCCCTTGTGGCCAAGAAGGCCAGTGGCATCCTGGGGTGCATCAAGAAGAGTGTGGCCAGCAGGTCGAGGGAGGTCATCCTCCCCTCTGCTCTGCCCTGGTGAGGCCGCATCTGGGGTACTGTGTCCAGTTCTGGGCTCCCCAGTTCAAGAAGGACAGGGAACTGCTGGAGGGGGTACAGCGAAGGGCTAAGAATATGATTAGGGGGCTGGAGCATCTTTCGTATGAGGAAAGGCTGAGGGAGTTGGGTCTTTTTAGTCTGGAGAAGGGAAGACTAAGGGGGTATCTCATCAATGCTTACCAATACTTAAAGGGAGGGGGCCAGGAAGAGGGGGCCAGTCTTTTTTCAGTGGTGCCCAGTGATGGGGCAAGAGGTACCAGGCACAAGCTTGAACATAGGAAGTTGCATCTGGACATGAGGAGGAACTTCTTTCATTTGAAGGTGGCAGAGTGCTGGAACAGGCTGCCCAGAGACTCTGGAGACACTCCAAACCCGCATGGAGACCATCCTGTGCAGCTTTCTGTAGGTGGACCTGCTCTGGCAGGGGGGTTGGACTAGATGATCTCCAGAGGTCCCTTGCAATCCTGGTGATTCTGTGATATGTTGTTTGAAATGAAGGGAATTACTCAGGATTCTGGTTCATTACTTAGGTTCTGTGTATTTTCGCCATTTAACAAATCAACACCCTCCCCACTCCCCCAAAACCTGACAGTTTAATGCAGGGGCAAGAAGCCCCTTCCCTCCGCACTCTGCCGTACTCTACAGCATCCTCCCTTGGAGGCTCAAAAATCAAGTTTTTAAGGCCCACTGGCAGCTGCTTAGTTACTTTTCTCACTGACTTGCAGAGCATAATTTCTGTTATTAGTTCATATTCATGTATAATAATTGCAGAAGGGCCTCCCTTTATCTCTTCTTACTTCATCCACAGTTCTGTACCCTTTCCCCATTCCACCAGATTTGGCATGCGGACTGCACTACGTATTGTATTTTTCCTGAGAACCAGTTTGGGCACTGAGCTGAATTTCCACCAGAACTCTCTCTGGCACTTCCCGGTTCCTTTCTGAAGTTCCTGTTAAAAACTGTAGGCTGGCATTAGATTATGGCAGTTATTACCACCAGGTGCTTTAAATGTTGATGTTATAATTGCATCACCATTGCAGTGGGGGAATGGCAGGAGAGCTGGGCTAGGAGAGTAAGGCCAGCCTTTGTCTTCCAAAGTAAAAAATACAGATTGTGTATTCATTAGCAGTGAATTTTAGCTCCCTGTGGCTCTTCTTTCCTTGGTGTGGTCTCAGTCAGGGACCGACGGGACTGCTGACGGAGTAGGGCACTGAGCTGAGCGTGGGTGGGAGAGCAGCAAGGACAAGTGAAGCATTCTGTCCCAGTCAGGGGTCGTGCTTGGAGACCTGAACTCAGTAAATGGTAGTAAATACCTCAAGAACCTGGTCCAAGGTACTAGATTTGAGGTGTTTTTCAAGAGGTTGTAGAAGCTTCCCCACATGGTTGGGAGCCTCAGCAGCTTTAGAAACTGGGACTGGCATTGCCAGTTGCTGTTGTGGTACAGGCGGTGCCGTAGCCAGCACATCACTGCAGCCCAGGTGTGCTGCATGCCAGGATCCAAAATTCACTGCAGTAAACTCAAACGGGCCCAGAGGAGGTGTTTTCCACAGCTTTGGTATGAGTTTGTTGCTCATTTCTGAGCTGCTTGGAGGTGGTATCCAGCACCAGCTGCCCCGTTGGGAACCTGCCTGCCTCCCCTCCCTGCACCAGCGTCTCTGGGAGACCTGGCTGGGGACAGAGCCAGGGAGCACTGGTGACCTGCCCCATGGCCGTGGGGTTTGGTGGTGACTTCCACAACAGTCTGCTGGAGGAAAGCTTGTCTATGTACATACATACACGTACCTGCATGGGATGTTTGGAAAGGATTTCACACGTAACTTGGGACATTCCTGCCAATCTTCAAATCAAAAAAGTTGTTCAACTCTTTAGAAAGGTTCCTTCCAAGTTTGGCTTAAATATGCACTCTATTTTATCAATGCATGTTCAACACATGCATATAATTTTGTATTTGCATTTATATATATGTATACACACCTACCTATATATAACTATATAATTGTCACCCTTAATGAATGATTTCTATAGAGCAGTGAAATGGGCATCATGTGGTTGCCTCATATCGTTATAACAAAGTTCTTCCAGATTTTGGGGAGGGAGGGGGGGCATAGAGGAGAGGGAAGGAAGAGAGAAACTGCGTATGAACATTTTTGTTTGGGGGGATTGAAGGCATTTAAGGGACCTTCACAAAAATCACATTAAGAGACCTCTCGTTCATCTTGCGCATAGTACAACAACAGCTTGCAGGAAATGATAATTATCTCCTACTACCACTTGCTGGTACCCTATAAAATATTCTTTTAAAATATCTAATGCGTTGAGGTGTGTCAAGTAGCTTTTTCACCACATGATGTGTGATAAACAGGATATCTCTCGTAATCAGAAATCTAAAGCATGCAGAATGTAAAGATTAAAAGAGCAGTGTTTTTCTTTAAATGAATGTAATCAATGCGCTTATTAGTTTGCTGCGGCAGAAGGAGGGAGTGGGTGGGTGTTTCAGAGTTGGCACATGTCTATTTGGCAACAGTGAATAGCCTGAGTGTTTATAGAGAGAGCTCTGTGGAATCCCTAGATTCTGCAGATTTCCTTACCAATTTTGTCTCAGATAATTAAGGATTTTAAATAATAAAAGGAAAAGTTAAAGAGGAAGTACAAGCTCCAGCTGGATCAAATAAAAAATAAAAAAAAAAAATAAAAAAGAAGGGTTTTTAAATTCTCAATATTCCCTTAAAACTAAAAATCAGCACTAAAGCACAATTTGGCTCTTAAAAGTAACTATGGAAAACTGGCACCTGCTTCCTCAACAGATCTACTCCCTGGATGTATCCAGAGATATATCTTCTTAAACTAGTGATTAAAAAAAAGTTTCAACAGCTGTTGGACCGGCAAGACACAGCCCATACATGGGACAGGACTGAGCTGGAGACTTTCTGGTCCCTACCTGGCCGAGCTGCATCACTGCGCCGACCTCGCTCCCCAGCCACAGGTTTGGATGAAGCCGTTGTCAGCCACGGTGGTACCCGAGCAACAACCCCGATGTCTTCAGATCCCACCCTCTCCTTCAAGTAAGGCTATAACGTTACAGCAACCCTCTTTGTCTAAAATTAAAAATGTACGTAGGTTTGCACAAATGCAGCCTGGTCGCTCTTCAGCCGTGCCTGGGAGTAACTGTGGCATTCCTCCGGTTGGGACAAAGCCTCCCTCTCCCGCCCGGTGAGCAGAGGGCTTAGTCTTAGGCACAGTGAGCGCATCTCCTGGGGCAGCAAACTCCTCGGTGCAACAAACTGGCTGTAGCGTTGGCGCCTCTTTCATGCACACGGGGGTCCTGGAGAGCCAGCGCGGCTGCCGCTGCTGCCATCAAGGAGGCGGTGAAGACACAGAAAGAACATCACTGGGTTTTGAGGAAGGACTGCTGCCGCCCCAAAGCAGCGGTCAGTCACCGTACCTCTCCAGCATTGCTAGTGGCAGCAGAAACAAAAGGTCTGGTGTGCTCTGCTGTCCCACCTCTTCTCCTTTCCGTGGCCCACCCCAGCCTCCCATCCTAGAAACATAATTCTGCTTCATCTACAATTCCAAAAAGCCACAAGCCAGTTTGGACCGCCAGCTAAAAGCTGTGTAGCCATATTGGGTTTAAAAAGCCCCAAAAGCCTGTAGAACTGAGCCCTTGAATGGCTGGTGGTCAACTTGGAGCAGGTAAGGGGACAGCCCTCTTCTTCTCTGAGCGTCTCTGGTGCTGTTGGCCATGAGGACATGGCTCAGGACACAGCAGGAGGGCAGCAGCACGAGCTGCAGGCTACCTGTGAGCAGCCGTAAGGACGGACAGAGAAGGCCAGGGTGCCGGGCATCAGCACGCTCCAATTTGGATTCACTACTGGAAGCCTGGACACTATCAGAAAGACCAAGAGCTCAATAGACATCCGGTGCCATTCCCACTGTCCAAGTATTACCAAAGCCCTGCAGCTTGTGGTCAGGCGATAAGCAATTTCTCTGTAATCACATGCAAGCTCTGGAAAGGAGCAGGAGATGAACTTATTTCCCATGTCCTAGCCCAGCACCATAAGGACTTCTCTGTAATTGCAATATTATTCTGAATTGTTCCAGTCTTTAAAGCAATATGACTTCCCTTGAGTCATTACTAGTGCACAGTTATCAAAATAGCTCAAGAAATAATTTTATTTTTTTATCAGAAAGAATAAATATCTTCCCTAGTTCTAATACACATAATATATGTGTATAATACCTGGATATGCATGTGTGTGTATATATATATGCGCATGTAATACACTGATCAAATACTACTTTGTTATTAAGTGGTGGTGTCTGGTTGACCAGAGTCTGTTTCCTATTTTTACCATGACTAAAAGAAGCTGATACTCTTGGACAATGTATTATTTTGCCAGTTATGTGGAATTAAAAGCTAAGTAAAAACAGCAGAAATTCAGAATAGGGAAAAATCAGTATATTGTAGAGGTGTTATATCTGGTTTTGTCCAGTCAGTGGCTAAAGGAAAGAGATAAAATAGTATTCAGGGAAAGAAAAATTGTTTTAAGCACATGTATACTAGGTGCACTTTCTGCTTTTTTCTCTTTAAAATTTTATATTCAGAAAGTTACACTGAGCCACTAAACCACACACCACCACCATGTGCTATGTGCAATCACAATTGCCGTATCACAGCTCTGCCAGACCCCCATTAAGGAGGCTCATTCTTTCCTGTGAAGCCATCTCCTCCTCAGATACTGGCACCCTCCTCCTAACCCCTAAAAAAGAAAGATTATGTGCTTTTTATACTCTCTCCAAGAGCCACTTCCATACACTTGCATCAGACCCCCAACACCAGTTTAAAGTATTCATAGAATCACAGAATTGTAGAATCATGGAATGATTTGGGTTGGAAGGAACCTTAAAGATCATCTAGTCCCAACCCCTCTGCCATGGGCAGGCACACCTCCCCCTAGACCTGGTTGCTCAAAGCCCCATCCAACCTGGCCTTGAACATTTCCAGGGATGGGGCCTCCACAGCTTCCCTGGGCAACCTGTTCCAGTGTCTCACCACCCTCACGGTGAAAAATGTCTTCCTGAGATCTAATCTAAATCTCCCCTCTTCCAGCTTGAAGCCATTACCCCTGGCCCTATCACTACATGCCCTTGTAAAAAGCCCGTCTGTCTTTCTTGTAGTCCCCCTTTAGGTCCTGGCAGGCTGCTGTAAGGTCTCCCTGGAGCCTTCTCTTCTCCAGGCTGAACAACCCCAACTCCCTCAGCCTGTCAGCTTTGCTTTAAAGCCATTGCACTGAGGCCTCTCCTCTTGTAGAGGTGTCCTGTCACCCGGGGGAACACCAGTAGCAATCCAACAGGGGTCCTCCCAAGGGCATGGCAAAGCTTTCAGCTTTCAAGGTGTTCAGTGTTTAATGCTGTGCTGAAAGGGCTACTCAGAGCTCCAGAGGCTTTGCCAGCTTTATTTAGGAGCCCCACAAGACCTTTCTGGTCACAAACCGCAGAGAGCGGAGGAGTGTCTGGATTCAGGATATTTCTATTTGGTGGGAGGGAGAGGGAGAGGGGATGAACCTCCACCTCATTTGGTCTCTGGTGGACTGGCAGATCTGAAGAAGCCATGGCAGGGAGCGCAACCCCTAAACCGCACCGTGCCCTATGCACTGATGGGATTTCACGGAGGATAAAGGTCAGATCTTAAATCCTTAAAAACATAAGGGCCTGAGGTAAAGGGCCATCCCTAAGATTTCCACTGACCTCAGATCAGCTCCTGAGCGTACCACGCAGGGCGATATTATCTTTAGGCAAGACTCCAAAGAAACGTCAGCTGGACGACGGGCTGAGCAACGAGGCATTTTGCTCGTCCCGAGCTGCGAGGCGCAGTCGAAGCCCCGTCCCACATCCCGTCTCAGCACGCGTAGTAGCTGGGTGGAACACTTGAAATCGTGTCCTTCAAAGCACCTTCCCAACTATCCACCTTTGGCAGCGACCATTTTCCCGTGCGATGGTGATTACCCCAACCATCTCCACGCCCGTCTATTATAAATAACGGCCGCGCACAGCGCTGTGTAGGTGAAGCACATTAATGTCGACACCACTCTGCGATGGGGGCAGGCTAAGCTGCTTCTATGGGAGGGTCCCTCCTCCCCCCGCCCCCCCC